>AP025372.1:12497767-13097767 GCA_030295005.1 Cephonodes hylas | reverse complement strand
CTGATAATCTAATTTAAAGAGCAACATTATAAAAGCGATTCTCGTATACCCGACCCAGTTATATAACTATTTACTTCATATTATTCAATCATAACTATAAAGAAGACTATAAATTAAGTCGTAAAAAATACCATGTTGATAGCACCTAATTACTAGACATACCATAAAAAAGATGTTAATATATAATAATTATGTAACACGTACATCAATTGTTATGGCTGCTACCGATTTTATCAGATTATAACAAAGATTGTACCGATTGTCGTAAGCGTAATCTTTTGTTATGCGAATGACTGAATTTAAAAGAAAAGATGCTTCCTCATTTACGGTCATTTTTTTCGGAGTAAATTACAGAATATTAATACGCTATTCAGATATTTAAATGGGGTTGCTGAGCCAATGGCTTAATTCCTTTTTTTTAAATTATAGTGCCGGTGACAGCATATGACCTGGTAGCGACGTAATTACCTACTACACAGTCTAAAATTTTCTATTAATTTTCATTTGAAAAAGTTATCGTTATCGTGTTTCCTCAACTAATGATTTTATTGTAACACTGAATCGCTGATCAAGTGCTTATGAACATCTTCATTTTAAGTAACGAATTGAAATGTTAAGACTGAAATGAAATTTACAAAAGTATTATCGATGTAAACCTTTTTAGTGTGCTATTGAAAAATCTAGTTCCAATAACGATTAATTATCCTTAAATAAATTGAATTGTCACAAAATTCTTTCTTTTCACGACGTATGTCGTGTTATATCCTATGGACTCAAAATGTATCTGTAATACAGATCACTCGATCTCAGTATAAAATCTGCTTCAGCTTTAATAAATTCACTTTGTCTAAATTTAGACAATTTTCTTTTCATCAATTTATTTAGTTTGTGTGCATTCCGTATCAGAAGGTTTAAAAGGTTATTCGCACAATTCGTGTTCAATTTCCCATCCGTTGCAAAAGCAATTAGTTTCCCCGCAACACTTCCTCACAAACGACAATAGAATATGTCTCATAAGAAATCGCATCACAATCCATTTTATTCGTTTCTTTAAGTATTGTGCGAGATCTAAGTCGAATCCCACGACCCAACACTCCTTAACCCGAGCAAATAAATTTATAATTTAAATCAACATGTTAAGGTTCATATTCATTTGATTAATTGTTGGTGATGTTTTCGTTTTATTTGCGGATGTGTTCACCCTTATTACAAAGGTTTAAGGTTAAAAATGATGAAATGAATAGATATGGGCCTTTGTGAAATTGTAGCCTACTTTTAAACGGTTTATACGGTGAGGTGATGACACGCTGCCTCTTTTCTTCGACTAATTAATTTGCTCAGCTCAGAGAAACCCACCGTGAAACAAGATGTCCACACAAATGTTACTTGACGAAGATTTTCGTAAATTACTTCTATTGGCTAAAATTGTAAAATAGTGCGTTCTGGTTTATTTTGTATACATTCTTTCTGATTAATTATTAACGATTAATAATTTACCATCATTGATAGCGCGAACAGAGCGATAGGCATTATAGTGGCATGTATTTATCAACTGCAATTTAAGAATTTTTACTGTAAAGTCATAAGTTGAATTAATGTTACTAGCTTTCCACTTTCTTCGTTTGGTAAAAAAATACATAAAATTAGATGTTTTTTAAAAAGCAGATTTATAAATTGATAGCAGCAAACCGCCACTCGCCATTATTTCAATAACTTATTCTTAATGTGGTTACGGCTTAAAGAATATTAATAATCCCATTCAAATTATTATTTATCGTTTATTAGCTGTCATGTCCCAATCTAAAGGGCGACTAATAAATTTCAACATACAACATTAAATCTATATTTAGACATTTAATCTTATAAAGATGAGCAATCTTTTATCCGTTGGGCTGCAGCCTTTGATGTAACTATTTCAATATTTGCCTTAGGAGATGGTTGTTGCAGAATTGTTGTTGATGCAAGATGTCAGAAAGCAGAAGAATTTATGATCGTACATTTAAAACTGAATCTGATAAGATGAATTTAATTAGAGAAGGCATTTTATAGAGGATAAAGTGTTGAGATTGATTGTGGATTTCAAAATTGTAATTACGAGTGTCTGAGGCGAATGTTAATCACCGTCGTTAAGGATGCATAGAAATAATTTATTTCCATCTTCGTAGTTAACTTTATGCCTGATCTTGAGTAACTAGTCGAATCTTTTTAATATATCATCACGGCTCCAATAGTTGTATACTATAATTTGCTATTGAATATAATTCAGTAATTTCCTTTAAATTAAATTGTAACATACATTTAGTATTGATACGTCGTAAGTTTGATCTATGAAATAAGAATTTCCGGAATTGTAAGAAAAAGTTACAAATTAACTTTTTATAATTACTAACATAACATTCTTAGTATTTGATTGATATAATAGCTAATATGGTTGTGGACTACAGAGCGGAAACTTCACTTGCGCAAAATGTCGTATGAACGCATTCGATATAAAAAACATTGTATTTCCTTTACGAAATCAGGAAAACATCGTGATGAAACCTGCATACCTAAGAGTTCTTAGGAATTTCTTAAGTGTGTAGTCCGCCAACCCGCACTAGGCCAGCGTGGTGAACTATGGCCTAAACCCTCTCAATGGTAGAGGAGACCCGTGCTCAGCAGTGGGCGAAAATGGGTTGATGAAGATAATACTGTTACAGTAATATCTAGGTCGGTCTATAGGTTATAATAATAAATCAAATTACATCCAATAATTAATGATGTATCTGCATGTAACAGGGATTACGCATTAGTTTTGAAAAACAGGTGAGCTAGTTTTATTCGATTGAAATAGGCGGTGTTAAGTCATAGATTTACTTTTTTATGGTTTGGTTAAGTTACCATAAAGTCTTAAAAGCTAACTCATGATTTAATCAGGTTTAACGATGTGATATAAGCTGTGCAACGTATTTAATTAAAAGAGTTAACCAAAGTAAATTGGTGCAAGGTTTGTACGATTCACAACCATTTATATCTTCCTCAAAGGCCGGCAACACACCGATGATTCCTCTGGTATTGTGGGTGTTCATGGGCGGTGTTGACCACTTAACATCAGGTGGCTCATTTACTCGTTTGCCTCCTTTTTCCATAAAAAAAACCATTTGATTCAGATTAGGAAGTTTTTGATACCCCCGATACAAGATTCTTAGGTTAATGTGGGGTAAGAAGAAGCATAGCATGTAGCAAAGCTCTTTAATGGACTTGAATTCGAAGCTTGCAGAATTACGTAGTTTAACAAACATAGTATTTTTTTGTATCTTATCCCTTTAATGTTAATATAACGCTTCTATATAAATTTTAACAAGTTGCATAGTTGTGACTTTTACGCAATCATCATTCGCCAAGATACTTCCCACTGTCTGACACAAACCTCCTCTACGGATGTCATTGATGAGACTACCACGCCTTCCTAATACAAGTCACGTGTACATACCTCCTAAATCTTTTACAGACAGTTCAATTAATAAAACGATAAAAGTAATGTAATCGGAGTAAAATCCTTGAAGATTGCTTCGAGTATCCAAAATTTGTTGTGTAGTGAATTAAGGACTCTTTTGAATAATACAGTGATTTGCTAAATAATCTCAGAGATTATTGATGTAATAATAAATAGTGGTAAATCAAACCAGAATTTACCATGGATAGGCCAGTGTGGTATTTATTATTGTTTTCAATAATACAGTAATCTGCTTAATAACCTTAGAGAATAATCTCTAAGGTATGTATCTCTAATGTCTGATGTAATAATAAAGAGGAATAAATCGCGACATATACAAAACAGATCAAGCAATCAATACCGTTTATATCAAAACAGAATTCCGATCTGTTAATCACTTGATCATTACCTCCGTACTATCTCGGCTGCAGTTCAATGGCTCGAAGCAAAAACAGCGGAAGCGCGAAGTGGCAGGTAATAACAGGCCAGGCACACGTCGGGAACTACCATTCATTGTGATTGAGCAAAAACATTGGAAATTACTTGTGATGACATGATTTTCCTCACATACCTTCATAGATGATCTTGAATGACTTTGTAAGGCATTAGAAAACATTAATGTTAGTCCCTTTAAAAGGCTTAATGATGGAGAAGTTAACACGGGTTTTGAAGCTATACAAATTACTTTAGCAATGCTGCTTGCAAATGCTTGGTTGAATGACCCTTGACGACAATTCATTAAGGCAAACACAATTGCTTCGTAAAATATGAAAGAACATGACAGTGATTTAACTATTAAATTATGATTAATAGCTAAATCCATAATGAAAACACTTTCTGTTACGTCTAAATTAATATTTAAGTTCTACCGATTATTTCACAAGAAAGTGTTAAAAAAAAAGTTACATGTCACAAGTATTACTTATACTGTTATTTCTAATCATTGTGTAATTTACAGAACTTTATAGAGTGATTTTAATGACAACTGTAAATGGATTTCAATATTATAAACATTCGCTTTTCTTGCTGTAAAGTTTAAGGTTCATTAATAAAAGATTTTATTTTATTAACACTGCCTTTACGATTATTATTAAGACGATAATCAACCGGCTGAAGAATATTCTTGCCTACATTACAAGTAAGTTAAACCTTAACTCAAAAATCACCACAAAAAGCAACAATCACCAGCGAAACACTTGAAAGAAGCAAAAGTTATTTAACATAAATCTCGTCATTACGATTCATGAATAAGATTACGATGATAATACTGGTATGACCACTTTCGTTTTTTTCCACCGGCCTGGTCGGAACAGCGTCCGGTGTCAGCGTTACATCATAAAAGAAATTTGTTTGTATCTAATTTAATTATTCACGATTTAGCATAATGGATCCGAATGAGTTGAACAGGTGAGATGATGATCCTTCAGGTCAAATTCGAAGAGGGATTTGAACCTTATGATTTTATGGTAAAATAATTTTACTGGTTAAATATGTTTATTGCAAAAGACTGAGTAAATTACAACAGAAATTTTAAGTGTTTTTGTTATAGAAAAAACATGTTTGCTATCTGCAGAAACAAAATTTAGTTTGGTATAACGGTTATTGGTTACAAAAGCCTAAATTTTAAAATAATTAAAGAGTCAAAATTGCATTTTAGTTTAGAGTTTCTATAATTCTGCTTAGAAAATCATTAGAACCATTCATATAAACCATAATCTGTGAAATTATGTTGCATTTATAGTAATTTCTCGGCTTGTTTTATCTGGAACAGTTTTCTGATTATTACCGTTATTACACAGATAAGATTAATCAAGTTATTATTATTTCAATACCCAATCAAATTGATAAGTAACTTGATTCATGCAATACTATCGTAAACGAAAAAAAAATTTAGTAAGGTAATATGGATTGCCCACGATAACGTTTTATGAATAAGTATCATTTTTTTTTGTTCAAAACCTAATACTAGCTTAAAACTATCTGAGTATTACTAAAAATAAATGAGGTCCTAAGTATTAAATGGCTTTGATCCCCCGTTTCAATTACACAAGTCAGTTATTAAAAGAGTTTGTATAGTGACATGAAGTCAATAAACAGCTTTAAATAAATTACATAATTGTTTTGAAAACGACTGCGCTGGACCGTAACACTACGGCTATCAATTAATTCGACCAAAAACCAATCACAGGGTTCCCACGGTTTCTTCAATGCAACGTTACAAGGCCGTTTGTATAGTGTGACATTTTGGAATTTATTGCCACGTGTGAAGAGGTCTAATTAAAGATTGTTAGGTTTTTTTATATTTATTTTTGTCATTAGCAAATATTGGACTATTTCGTTATAACAACAATTGCGTAACAGGGAGTTGTTTGTATCGTATTATTGGAGTATCATTTTCGTAATAATATATTTTTTTCTGATAACTGGTGAATCTTTGTACAAAGCTATATTTAATCTACCAAGATGGTTCATATAGGCTTTTGGACATTAAATCTCTATGAATGTTCTTCTTCTTCATCAACCCATTTACGCCCACTGCTGAGCACGGTCTCCTCTACCATTGAGGGGGTTCTAGAGAAATATTTATGAAAATATTTTGTTTTTTTTTTTTCAAATTTGGGTTTCTATTTGGGAATTTGTTTCGAAGCAGTTTGTGCGTCAAACTAAGCTATAACTAATTTCTTGGGCAAATTACTTGGGCACATAACTTCGCCTTATTTCGTTTCTCCACATTCTAAACGTTATCTAAGAAGGAAATATACGCTTACTTTAACGATCTAAATAAATACCAACAAACCATAATGTTATTACTATTCAATTACTTATTACGATACTTTCATCAGATTTTCTAATATTTTCAAAATGTTATGCTAATTTTGTACCTAGTTAGGCAAATTGATGCAATAAAAATGTGCGCCTGTAGCTTTGACTCTTTTTATGGCTGCTAAATTGTAAATATTTGCTAATAAATGCGGATATTCGCGAATGCCCAACTTAACTAGACGAAGTATAGACACACCCGTTTTAAATAAGTCTTTAATGAGCTAATATTGCTATTACTAAAAAGTCTAGGAGTTTGTAATGCTTGAAGAATTTCTAAGACTATTTCGCTATTTATTTAGATAGATATATTAATACTTACGTTAATAACCTCACGCCTGTTATTTTTGACGGGGTAGGCAGATCTATTTCGCAAGGCATCTATCTGTGCCAAGCAATAGTCTATTCCCTTTATTTCAGGCACGTTTCCATACCCCGTCACTCCGTGCTGCTACTGAAACTATATTACTTTGTAATATTTCGTTAACTCGGCATCAAAATTAGAAAGAAAATATCAGGAACAGGTATTACAATAACTTTGTACCTTTTCATTTTTCCTATTAAATTTCATAACACATCATTATTAATGATGTTTACATAGGATTTATAGAAGTATGGCAAAGGTAATTTTATCAACAAACAGTTAATTATTATTACACCATTAAGAAGTGGACTTAAACGCTTCTTAAGGACTACATAGAAATTTCTATAAAATCCTCACATTTTCTAATAGCCAGTACTCAAGTGTAGAACCAGTGCAATAAAAGTACAGGAACCAGCAATGTTTTCGATTTCTACGGAACCCGTTACTACAGGTCCCACTCGAACACACAGCTTCCTACAATCTTCGGATGTCGGTCTTGATGCATATAATTTCATAAACGGTACAGCCATGCGATATTTACTTTCTCACGGATAACTGTGGTAAAAACATTGCGTTTAACTACTGTTTGCCGAGTTGTCTTAACATTGTAAATGTGATTTTAGAAATGTACAAAATATTGCTTGTTTTCCAACTCCTTCTTTAGATTAATGCTGATTAATTTCGTTGCGGGATCTTGCCAAATTAGGTTCCCTTCGACTCGCTGAGCTTCAGTGCTCGGCGTCAATAAAGTGCGTGACGCTGTTGATCCTGCAGCACAGAAGTTACAGTGACGGGTCCGTGATATATTTGATAGATGCTCTATTGGTCAGCTACATAAGTACCATCAAATCCAGTGTAATTACTTAGCTGCGTTAATAGAAATCAATATTGGAAGGCAAAGGATTTTTATAACGTATTTCTTAATTTCTCAACTACCGCTATAGTAAGCCTACAACTTACAATGATATAGTACAAACTTGTGATTTTTTGTAGATAGTACTAAGTTCAAATGCATTACATTGAAGCGCTTGACTGCATTTCGCGATGACGCAAGGTATATAAACTTTTACTTGATACTCTCATATTGACTTGTGTGTATTACTAACAGCTGTTATATTTCCTTACAGCCTTTCTAACACTTAGAGGTATCCGGTTCGAACCCGGAATAGTGCCTTATATTGCATGTATGCATAGATTATGGAGGTGAATATCGAAAAAACCGCAGGGAATATGCACGGGGTTGAATCGACGCACTTAAACATGAAATACTTGGTTATTCTAGCGATGACGCTAAGGATTTCCTTATTTACACTAAATATTACCTGAATATTCACAGAACGTCAACATTACTCTCTAAGATAATTAAACATAAAACTCTATGTTGGAATTAAATTATTCCCTTTAATTACTCTAAATCCGTGACCATGCACTTTAAAAAACGGTACAGAAATATCCTGGATCTGAATCTTGCACTGAGCGGAGCAAGTGCTCATTAACATCGCAGCCCTATCTGAAGTACCGTTGGTAACCTAAATAATAAAACAGCAAACCCTAGCCTTTATTTTAAATGATTATACGCTACAAACTGTGGCGTAGGAGCTAGACAACTCGATGTTTTTCTCATCTCTTTTAATAAATATTTTTAATGGTGAAGGAAAACATTGTGATGCTAAAAGTTCTTAGGAATTTCTTAGGTGTGTAGTCCGGTAGCCCGCACTAGACCAACGAGGTGGTCTAAGGCCTAAACCCTCTCAATAGTAAAGCAGGTTCGTGCCCAGAAGCTGGACGTATACGGTCTGATACGCTGATGATGATGACAACGTAAGTTACTCATATTGTTTTTCGAAGGACAGTAATGCTGTTTCTATTGTAATTTCATCGTCAGCTCATATACGTCCCACTGCTAGGCACGAGTCTCCTCTGGAACTAAAAGGGTCCACCACGCTGCAGCTGGCCTAGTGCGTGTTGGTTAAACAAATTTACCTCTCTGTCTTCCCATTGACGAAAAAAACGTATACAATTAACCAGAGCCGGACGAATATTAGTAGACCAGAAAAATATTGGTACGGGTACAAAACAAATTATTCAGGCCCAGCAAATTAACTTTAATTTCGTCGTCAGTCCAACTTGTAATTTCTTTATTATGTAATTCTTATTAACTAGTATCGTATGAACTCATTTCGATATTATATTATAATGTATTCATGAAAGGGACCGGCATTTTATAACGCCATTAATATAGTAAATTAAGCTAGTAACCTTTTAGCTCATTAAGTAGTCAAAATCACCGCCCAAATAACAGGCGTGTAAATTGTATTTCTAATCAGTTCACATGCATTCATATAACACCAATATTTTTGGTTTCCTTGACCGAAATACGCCCAGTATCGGTGAGTTTTGTATCGAAGAATTGTTTTTATCGACTAATCAACCGACCGTCAAAACCGAAATGAGGCTCAAAATATAGCTATTTCTTTTACATTTACCACTTTGCTATTTTTTGTCGACGCGATTTTTCTTTGAAGACTTTTTGATACTTAAGACTCGTCAATCGAGTCTAGTAGGCAAACTTTTCTTTCCGTCTCAAGTAATAATAGGCGAGCCCATTTAAAACTTCACCTGCTACTGAGATTTTTATTAAATTAGACGCTTATATCACTTTTTCCGTCTTGGAAATCAAACGCGAGACACCTCTTTAGCGGTAAAAAGAGAGCTATCGTAAAGTTACATCAAAATTGCCATTTAGAAAATCCAAAATCACAATGCTTTTATGTTGTATTATGTTAGTTTAAATCATTTTTTGATTATTTTTGGGGCGTGCAATAAACTATACACATAAATAAAATGTTCACTTACGCAAGAGTAAAAAACATTCTGCAGTCATAATATTCCAAGCTCCGCGTCTACAATTCGCAACACAATTTTATTGAGCTGTGAAATGCCGACAGATCGTTCATTGTCGAGATAGGGATCGGTAAATGTGCCTTCCATTACACACAATGTATACTTAAATAGGGCCCCGTTGAAAACCTGCCTTACTTTGTGCAGTTGCTTATTTAACATTTTATAGCTCTGTTATGCTCTATACTAGTGCGTGACTGACTTTGTCTGTGTGGACTTTAAAAGAAATAGAAAGAATAAATAAAATTCCTGCTTCCAAATATTTTTCGCGAAAAAATGTATTACCAAAGCTTGTAAATTGCGATGAATTACAAATTTTACGCAAATTCATTCATTGATTTTGCGAGAAAAATTATAACTGTTTTAATAATATATCTCGGTACTTGATACTCAATCCAAAATCGGTATTATAAAATTATTTCTCTATCCTTCAATAGTAAAGATTAGTATGATCAATTAACACAATAAAACCAATATATTTTTCTTGAAAAGCAAGCTTTAACCCCTTGTGTGTTCATACGTAATCTTACAACTCAATTAATTCTTTATTAACTCCATGATAAATGTTGTTAATAAAGAAATATGTCAGGTACAAAAAAAATTATTACTTTACGATGCCACTTTTTGATTCGAATGTCTGATGGACCAAGGCCATCGGAAGCCGGCATTGTACATACCAAATAATAGCCTGTGAAACATCGCTTTGATATCATCTACAAATAAATTTGCATATCGCATGTAATTTGATGAATAGTCTTTCTTGTGTGAGAATGATACTTTGTGTCTTTCAGATGAGGACATACTGATTTAGGCAAAAAATGTTCAAAGGTAAAACCCTAGACGAGAGAGGTATACAGTACACAGCTTCATGCCACGCAAGCGAATAATCGACCCTATTACGACTGGATTGATTTTATCATCAGATACTAATCTTAACTCATTGTTTTTTTAGAACCGGCAAAATGAATAAGAAATTTATGAAACCTACTTAATAATATGAGTACTAAGATAACAAAGAAGATAATGCAAAACTTTAACATTGGATGTAGGCCCCTTTTAGCAAGTCTCTCTGGAATCTTTTAGAACATCTTAAACGAAGAGTAGACAGTCATGATAATGTTCATTATTATCACCCAAGAATCGAACCCTTATCTTTCATAAGCACTAATATTTGCAACGCAAGACCGATGAGACTAGCAAAATAATGAGTAGCATAAAGCCGCATTATTATTTTCCTATGCAATTTACTATTCTTTAGCTACGGCTTAGCAAATTATAAAACAATAGGCAAGTAGAGGAAGTTATATCATAAAGATATTTGGTATCAAACTAATCTTCATTCGCATCTGGTTCCCACACTTTGTGCTGGTTTTTGTGTTCAGATTCAAATCATTTTAAAGACTACATTATATTGTTCAGTATTTGATCATAAATGCCTTATCTAGTTATGAATATTTACGTAAAACCATCTTCTATGATAAGCTGTTTTTTATTTCACTGATTCTGTTCAATATTTTGGTCTCTGAAACCGTAAAGTTATTAGATGTTTCTTGATAAGTAATTTACTTTGTTACTTTACTGCTATAGAATAATATTTAATGTAAAGGCTTTTAACACTAAATACCGTACCTAATTTTATAACTTTACGACTCCCATACAAAATTGATTATTCTAATCTATAAGTATAAGAATGTTCTGATATCACAATAGACAATTATTAACTAGACATGCTTGGCATACTTAAGATTGTATAAATGGCTTCTATGGAAGTACTGTCACTGGACTTACATATGCTACTTAATGTAGATTAACAGGTTGTGTATCTAAGTACAATTTTTTACCATGATATAAATGCATGGTAATTTATTACGAATACGTTGACCCATTACTACCGAGTAGCCGTCCTCGCTACTTTCTGAACATACAGGCTAATTTGTTTAAATCCCATACCAACCTACGCAAAGTTATAGGAAAATATGAAGGAAGATTTGCCCATGAAAGAAAAATGAATACACGAACGGATGAACCATAGACTAGGTTTAATATGGAGGAGTCTAAGGTTCCCATAATATCTAGATAAAATTCCGCTACGTGGTTGCACGACAATGGCTACGGTATATTATCCAGCATCATCACGCCATCCCACAACGCGGGTGGGAATGCCATTGTTCGCTTTTCAGAGCGATCGGAAAAAATAATTATCGAGATTATGCTTTTAAATATTAATTTGCAGGAGATAATGACTGGTGTTTACTGATCGTCAAGATTATGAGTAATGTCATCATTAAATCGACAGTATGCTAAATATGCATAGAATGTGGGGACTAGCCTAGTAATTTCATCCGGTTGGTTTTTGATGTGATTCTTTTTAAATATTAATAAAGTTGATATCAGCAGTACTGGTAGCTTAATAGCTGATGATGATGATGATAAAATAAATGTGAACTTAAAGTAATCGCAAAGAATACTGTTAAAATTGTTAACGCAAATCAAATATTATCAAAGAGTGTCTGCAAAATTGAGTGTCCCGTTTATTATTATTAATAACAATATATAGGAATAGTTACAAATACTATCAACTGAAATAATTCAGTAAAAATACACGAAAAAATAGATGGAAAATATCTAAAAACCGAAACGAAAACGCCATCAAGTCAAATCAGTTAGCTTATACATTACCTTTAGCAATTTGTTAGTTAAAAATTATGACAGTTAAAAAGTTAAACCCGAGTTAGGTTATAGAACCTTGTAAAACTATAACAACACTTGAATTTTTACAACTAAGCTGCAATGAAGTTTCCTAACCATATCAAAAGATGATTTTCAACTATTTAGTCAACTCTGTGACAAATTGCTTGAAACATCAGTCATGGAGTCCCATAGAAGTTTGTTAATCAAATAGTGATGCCATAAAATTAATCTATAAAATTCCATATTTTATGTTTGATGTAACTTTGAATTTAATTGCCATATACCGTTAATTTTTAACCTTAATGCATCGTGACGAACTTCCCGTAAAACAGGCTTGAAGAGTGTGAAATTTTTTACACCTGCAACGTTATAGTGTAAATTAATATGACATACAGTGTGTAAGAAATAAATATGTCAGCTGTGAGGCCCGGAAAAATTTACTCGAAATAGAATTTCTTACCATAGGTATGTCTTTTCGCAATATTTAATCTATCTTCATATCAATAATAACAATTGCCTGCTCCACCGGCGCCTTTAAATCGGATGGTTGGCGCTTTCTTGGGAGGCCTACGTTCAGAAAGTGGACGGCTATAGGCTAATTATTATGTATGCTATATTATGTATCAAATCCATGTAATAGAAGGCGAGCCTGTTTCCGTTTTACGTGCACAATTTCATATTCCGTACTATTACTAAAAAATACCTAATGGAAAAACCAAATTATACTTCTTGATTGCACGGCATATAACTTATGCCACTGGATAACGACGATTTGAGAATATGATACAATATTTAACATTGGTAAAAAATTGCAAGCGTAACAAATGATATAAAAGTGTTGCAGTAATACTAACACACATAACGCATATAACGTTTCTTACGAATGTTTTCTTTCACCGTTAAAAGGCCTTAATAATTATAATTCTTCATCAGACAATCTTAAGTTAGTATCGCTAATCTATATTTAAAGATATATTCCTCAGGCCACTAACCAGAAATAAATCACCTTAAATCCTCTCCTCGGTCCCATTCGGACAATAGCCAGTTAAAATAATAGAGCCGATCTATTTATGTGGAATATTTCGCAAAGCTCTGCCTCACATTTCATTGAGTGCTCTATATGGGAGAATGTATTTCTTACTACATTGTTCATTTGGTTACTCTAGTATAATGGTTATTGTTTCGTATGTACGAGATAAATCATGCCGAGTCCCCGATAAGGTCGGCAGAGACAATGAAAATATGGAACAGATCGATCATATGGTATAGGATCTAATACTTATTATACAAGTTTGAAATCTTATAAATTCTTTATTCGTCACAGTATATGAACTCATTAACAGTACATTAAAATTGCAAAATAAAAAAAATATAATACACACTTACTCTCTAGCCCGTGTGGCGGTGTCTCAACTCAAACAATGTGTATAATTATTTAATCCGTAGATTATTATTACATAAATGCACCCAACCATCCAAAAGTACATAGTTCTGACTCTGAAGTCTTTTGACGTGGGTATTAAAAACTATGAGAGACTTTTCGATCTCGCAGACACTCAGACCCAATCTTCTTCTTCTTCTTCATCAACCCATATACGCCCACTGCTGAGCACGGGTCTCCTCTACCAATACATATGTATATTTGTGGATAACACATTTGTCTCGGTCACAATCGAACCTGCGGCTTCTCGTTTCGTAAGTAAAAGGGTAACGGAGATTACAAATTTGTACAATCTCCTTTATTCTTCTGGTTACATTGGATCATCCAAGTCTTCGATTTTTAAGATTATTTACTTCTCATTTAAAGCCATCAAGTTAGTTTAATTTGGCCTGCTTATAACAAAATTTATGTTTTACATAGGTGTGAATTAAATGTGCTTGAAAAACTACAGAAGACTCGGGTACATGGGACTGATATGTACCAGTATGTACCTGGAGAAATTTAGGCGTAGGCGCATTTTTTTTTATTTGTACCCTATATCTACTCTTTGTAGGTATACTATGTGCAATTATTTCTTATGCTACTGATTAAAAAGAAACAATTAAACACCAAGTTAATATAACTGTGTTAGAGACAGTGTTTAATTATTCAAAAGTTGTATTCTGATGTACTCAGCCTATCGCCGTCCACTGCTGAACGTAGGCCTCCCCAAGAAAGCGCCAACCATCCCGGTCTTGATTCTGATGTAGGACTTTACAAATATATTTTCTAATCATGACTTGTTTTCCAGGTTGCAATTTCTACCCAGCGGGAGAATATTTGAAGTTTGTGAGGATACCGGAGAACCTGAGGGTCGGGGATGAAGTGCTAAGGGTAGAAGTGCATCCAAGGTAAGGAATTGTATATATATTAAACACATTTTTGTTTGCTATTGCAACAGAAATTAAAAGAATAGAATTGGAAAAGATTACTGATATCACAATAATTCAGATTTACAAAAATTAAAATGAAACGTTATCATATTATACGCACCCAATGATTATTTTAAATATATTCCTCAAAAATATATTTGCGAAAACAATGTGGATTATTGTAAGATTTATTTCATACCCAAAAACAAAACAAACTTAAAACTAACTTTTGATAAAAAGTAAAAGTAAAAAGACAACTTTTTTTCTTGAATCTGGAATGCAAAGCGCGAAATTTTAACGAAGTTTTTGAAGTTTCTCAATAGAATAAGTCATCAAATCAACTTTTCTTTATTACATTTTATCAAAAACTGTATCGCATAACAGTCCAATACTCCTACACAATAAAAACCGGAATAGTTTCACTTGATGACTTAACGTTGTGAGATGCACTCAACTAATAACTAATTGGATTCAAATATATGCGTTAGCAGTCGTGGAAACACGTAATAACACTTTCTATAATAATGTTTCTTGATTTTTAAATAAAATTGGATTAAGTTTGATTTAATATCGACCGATTGAAAACAAATTTAATTTTATACCAACTGTGTATCTTAGGAGTTCATTTTCTGATTGACTACAGTAAATAGGCATTTAGTATTTTACAATATTACACGTTCTATTAAAGATAACCTGAGTGACACATTTTGATAGCCCCGTGGATTGATACCAACTTGCGAAACGAGAGGCCGTGGCTTTAATCCTGTCATAGAGACAAATTCACAAATATTTGTTTCTGGTTTGGCTGTTTATGAGACTCAAAAGTGTCTCACAGTTACTGATAACCATGGCACAAGACTTGAATCTTAGTGCGGTGTCATAACTAGGTAGGACTTTTGGATCTGCCCCGTGGCAAGGGGGCGTAAGAATCCCACCACGGTATCCCCTGCCTGTCGTAAAAGGCGACTTAAAGGGGCCCTTAGGGTCGCTGGACGTGCTGTGGGGGCAGCGCGTCCTCATTGAAAATGACCCCGAGAGGGGCGGCGGCACTGTGGCCTGTGTACGTCGCGGGCGCCCATCCACAACCGGGGCGCCCGAACCAAGATAGTGGGGGTGCAACTGTGCCCCTTAAAACTCCGAGACGGCCGAGACATTTACGTCTCGGAGGCGCACCGGGCGGCTGCGGTTGACGGTGGGCGCCTCTCGCCCGCGTACCGTGGTCGCCCCACTCGGCGCGGAGATGGCCACCGGGGGGTTTTGGTCGGTATGCCGGTTTAGGGATTTTGTTAGGGACCCAGCCTGGCATTAACATCTGCGCGGATATGACGTCGCCGCGCGCCGGGCTGGAAGACCGGTGACCCCGACATACACTTCCCGCCCCCCTCCCCCGGGCTGGCGGGAAGTAGAGCCATAAACAGCTTTCCCCCCGAGAACAAAAAAAAAAAGGACTTTTGGGTGTACCCATACATGTATTCATTACGAAAGCCACTATTTCCAACGAAGTCTCATGATCCTAAACGCTGTAAATACTTTATTAAACCAAATCATTTTCAAAGAGTACTGCTAACTCTGATGTATATTTAAAATCATTTTTCAGAATTCCTACCGTAGAAGACACTAACAAAGCCCCATAAGGACCACTCGCGTGTCTACCTCAGCTATAACCTTCAAAATATAGGTACACAATAAATAAAGTTCTAGTAATGACAAGCCGTGTAATGCCACCTCATTAAATTGGGTCTCCTAAATTCCGCGTAAACATTCTAAATTCATTGATCTCAGCTTGCCTTGAGCTAGCTCAGTAAGGGCACAGATAGGCTTCAAGTAAAACGCTGTCTTCCTTGGACCGCGCTTATAATATTCTGATTATATAATTTTATGAAATCTTGTTACCGTAATACTACTGAATATTTAGTGTAAGGAATTTCTGATAACCAACTCAAGACATGTAGAGTAGGAATATTTCATAATAAATTTGTAACATTAATCCAAACCCACATTGAAAATTGATGACGAATCTCCAAAGGTATAGGCAGATATCTATGATCAGTGTTCACACCAACGATTCAGGCAAATTTTCAAATATTATAATGCTATTGTGTTTCTCAAAACGAGGAAACCCAATAACGTATGCATATTTGTACCTTTCGTTAGACACGTTGTTCTGCTGAACACAGGCCTCTTCTACGCCTGACAAGGTTTGAGTCTTAGCCCACTCCGCTGGTCAAGTGCGGACTGGCAGACCGTTGGAGTTGGATAATCAGTACTACTATGATTTTGAACTACAAGTCAGCAACTTATTTTCCATCATCGTGATAAATGTATGGCTAATAAAATAACATAATCCTTGCGACTTCAGAAATAAATGTATATATTCTGTTACGCACGAAATTAATAATTTCAGTGTGCTTAAAACTTTACACTTGTTATAAAACATATCCTCATCATTTATGTAACCTAATTTATATACAGCTGGGTTAATTTAAATAACGGATTAAATAGTGGTTTAGTATTAGCATTCCCACATTTGACATTTAAGAACTGGCGTGAAAAGCGTGTTGTCCTTGATGAGTTTTAATTATGTAAAAGTCTGATTTTAATTTGTTGGTAATAAGCAGATGATAATTATAGATAAACAATTTGTAAAAAATAATATTTACATTTAAATACATGAATAAGTAATTGTTAAGTGCTTTTTTAATAACTACTTAATCCGTAAATTCATATATACAAGTTGACATACTTTGAAAACATAACAAGGTTTGTTTTAAAGAAAGAACGAACAGTCTATTGGTAAGTGGTAGAAACCTTTTTTGTTACAGCCATTTGTAATGTAGATTTATGTTTTGCGAACTTTACATAAACGCATAATGTTGGAAGTAAGAAGATAATGACTACAGCCGCGCCTACATTCAGCCATGCGTAAAGTTATAAAAAAGGTTATGTACAATTCTCGGAAGGTGTCTATTCCAATTTATTTCTATACGCATGTCTATAGGAAAAAATGCAACCTTTTAATTAACTTATGCGGATAAACGTTAGAAATTATAAAGAAGAAAGAAAGTATTAAAACAAATACTTAATAATTTTCAATACAGCCAGCAACTAAATAAATATAAAAAAATATATTATAAGACATTAATAATTAGCTTACGACTTATACTATCAAATTGTTCTAAATATTTTTCGCTGCCTTTCATGTACTACTGTTCTTACCAAGTACTAATTCTGTCACTTTGATTCACCATCATATAAAGAATATTCAAATTACCTGCCGTTTTACAAATTTCAGTAAATAACTCAATATTATTACTGAGATATATGTAACCGCCTTCACATTAAAACAAAATGTCAAGTATGTTTTAATAAAAATATCAATAAAAATTCAATAACAATTGGTTCTACAGCCAAGGATAGTTCTTCATTTCCAATTTTATGAAAGCCTTGAAACTGAAGTTTGGGTTTAAAATCTATTCTTCGTTTTTGAAAGCACCTGACTGATAAGCCAGAGGAACAAGCAAAAATATATATTTTATTAATATCATTAATGTAGTCTTCAATTAAGATCTTCTACTTCTTCTTCTTCTTCTTCATCAACCCATATACGCCCACTGCTGAGCACGGGTCTCCTCTACCATTGAGAGGGTTTAGGCCATAGTCCACCACACTGGCCTAGTGCGGGTGCTTCTACTTGGCTATAATTTTTCTACAGTATAAATTGTGTTAAATTGTCCTCCAATTCTCTCTTAGGTTTTTGTTGAATACAAATAAAAAACATATTAATGTGGTATACTTTTTCAATTTTACTATGATCGTCATAAAGACAACATCAATTAAAATTCATTCACTTTTTCTTAATCACTTATAAAAAAATTAAAATTAGCTATAAAATTCCACTGATAATATTGCGAAATACGGAACTAAGAAGATGTTAAGCTAATATTTATTCATCAGTTCGATCTGAATGTGTTAGAATGAAAGCAATTAATTTATTTGTCTAAAGACATGTTTTAATTCAATTAGGCAGTTTTAGCCAGTTTCTTAATAAATGTAGATTGATACCGAGGCCAGTTTACCTTGTGGAATATCTTAAGGCCTGTTACGAATCTCTTATCTTTTACTGAATATCGCTATCAGAAAGAATAATTTTTTTTTTCTTTTTTTTTTTAAATATTGATTCCAATACAGTACCTAAGGGTGACTGAGATGACCATTTCATATACTGGTAATGTACGTGTACATTAATTTCTCCAAACATGTACCTTGGACCTGAGAAATGTTAGTATTGCGCTTAACTTTTATTGAGTGTTGCACTCGAAATATTAAAATACCACGTCATGGTTCACGAATTTTTATTGTTCAAATCCCCTTTAAATCTTACGTCAATCATAGAAAAACTTGCCCTCGAAACCAGACGAATTCTAATGTCTGTATATCATATGATAATATGATAATTCATACCTAGTATAATTGGTAACACATAGTACTGGAATACTAACAGCCCATTGAAGACTTATTGTTGGATTTCTAACTAATTGAAGCCATCAGTCTAAAATTGTTTCAGTCGGGGCAATTAATCCCAGTCTCCGATCAACCTTGTTCTTATTCACCAGAATATATCATACATTCTTGTTGCAACAGTTTACAAAATGCAGACATTTTAATAAAAATAAAACGTAGGCATTAAAAATTAAATAGCTCTTGAAAGTGTTTGAGAAATGCATTAATTTCCCAACATGAGTTGTGACCTTGATGATGCATAGATTTTTATCTCAACATCTTTCACTTCCAACGAGTCATCAAACTCTTTATTAGGATGGTTCTTTGAAAGTTTCTTTAGGATTTCCTGTGATTCTTTGACTTAGTGTCACGTTTTTGCTTTGCAATCTACATTTTCTTGCATGTCAAAATGAACGTTTTTGGTTTCCGTTTCAAGTAATTGGTAGCTGCCACTTGTGTTTCAATTTTTAAATAATCCTGAAAGACATTATTTTGTATATAACATCATACTGCAACAGAAAAGTTAAAACATTAACAATTTAATTTACTTTTAAAATCACCTATACAAATATTCAAACATTTAAAAAAATAAACAATACAATTTAACTGCATTTTCAAACAGGTCTATACTATAGCCTGCTTACCTTAACTTTTACCATAAATTATTCTTCCTAACACAAATATCTATACTTTTCCTTCACGACTCATCATCATCATCATCAACATCACTGTCATCACCATCACAACGCATGTCCAGTCATCACCCTTCATTACGCAAATGCAACGAGTTATATCGTGGTTGCGCAATCGATAGTAAAAGTGTGATGGAGTGTGTGACGCCGGACGAGGTAGACGGGCGCGCCGGTGCCGTTACAAATGAGCGGTGCGCGTGCCACTGACCGCCGGGTATGGCGGATTAACTTAATAAACTAGTACTTTGGATGTGATTTTATATGCGATATTTGTAGCTGCTTTGTAGATCTCTTGGAGTATGTGAAGTGCTTCTACGGAGACATTAGGTTGGCTGACGGGGAAAATTGTTGTGAGTTTGACTGCATTATTTACCAAGGAATATTGAGTTAATTTAATTCACTCAGCACAGACTGTTCTTATTTAACAAAAAGGTCAGCAGTTTTCGTGATTGAACTAAGATCTCAAAATCCGCTGAAATGCTATAGAAAATTGTTAAAATTTATTTTAAAATTACCAATAGTATAAAAATTAAAAAGAGAAAATATTACACTACTTATTAGATTAATTGTCAAGGATCAGCTTAAAATCCATTATACTTACTCGATCTAGAAATTATAAGAATTGCTTGTTCGTAATTGTTTTATGTTGAGTCATGATATTCATTATATTCGGTCAAATTGCTTAAGTTAAATAAAGATTATTATCCGGAATTTTATAAGTAAAGCTGGGTTTTAAGGCTTCTATAGAAGTACCGCCATTGCTATTTATACGCCAGAAAGTAATAAAACGATTGATTTATACCTCATTCACGATAAGTTGATTCTTTTGGCAGATGTCAATTTTTCTGAGACATGACTTTGAAATAAAAAACGTATTATTTTATTATTTTAATGATTTGATAAATATAAAAAAATACATACAAACCAAATGTCCCTAAAGATATAAGCGTTATCCGAAAATTTTGAGACCCTATTGCTTCAAAGAAAAATTAAAATAGGAATACTGAAACTAATTAACGTTTGTATAACGTTACATCGGTCGGACGGAAAGGGACGTAACATCGTTCATATCGATATGCACGTCGATAATTTTACTGAACACTATGATGATCATGGCTGTGCTCCAGTTTCTTAATAAAAACTGTTTTAAAGATAAAACTATTTAATTTTTCAACCTTAATTTTACATACTGCGTTATTTTTGGACCTCCTGTCAACCTAAAATAGGTTGTTTAGACCATGAAACTAAACAACTTTTCCAAAGAAACATGGGTCGAAACGTGATAAATAATTCGACCCTCCCATAGAAAACTGCTCACGTGGTCGATTTCGTGTAGTAGGTCTGAATTTTTTTTCACTTTTCGACCCGTGTTTCTTTGACGAAGTTGTTTACTTTCGTGGTCTAAAACACCTATTTAAATTTGGCGGGAGGTCTAAAAATAACCCTGTTATATTAAATAGGTATTTATTATGACCCACCATCGCTTATCGAAATAATGTTTTACATGTCGAAAGTAATAAAGAATTTCAGACACAATGCAGTATTTTAAAACGCAATATTTTTGAACTACTCGATATTTTCTGTTTCCCATCATTAGTCGATATGCCAAAAGAATCAACTTATCGTGAATGAGATGTAGATGTTTTAAACGCTCGTCTATATCACTTCAAGCTAATAGTAATGCAGTGGCATGTAACTACAATGCATTATGTGTGATTTGTCGCTCTAACTACATTATGAGATTACGTGTGAAGTATTAGTGGGTTGTTGCGAAATACTAGAGTTTTGTTGCTAATCGTGCCTTTCACTCCGTGGTTTCGTTTGAGAAGCCGCAGGTTCGAACCCGACACCAAATGTGTGGTCGAAAAATGGTCAGAATTTTTAACGGCCTCCGATTTCGTGTAAAGTATACGTAGCTTACCATTAAGAGGGTTTAAGCCATAGTCCACCATGCTGGCCTAGTGCGGGTTGGCGAACTACACACCTAAGAAATTCCTAAGAACTCTTAGGTGTGCAGGTTTCATCACGATGTTTTCCTTCACCGTTAAAGCTAGTGATAATTCAATGTGAATACACACATAACTTCGAAAAGTCTGAGGTGTGTGCCTGGGGTTCGAACCCGCGACGGGTACCCTCTTAATGGTAGAGGAGACCCGTGCTCAGCAGTGGGCGTATATGGGTTGATGAAGAAGATACGTAGCTTATACCATAAGTTATCATTTCCGAAACAAACAGCTTATAAACGTGAAAGAATGAATAAAAACAAAAATGAAAAATGAAAGAAGAAATCCAAAAAGCGTCACGAAATTTACAAATAAGTTAATATCAGACATTGTTTACCTAATGTAATAAAATTGAGGTAATTTTAAGTATTTTGCTGTTGCATAAACTTTGTGGCTAGACAATAGGCAAACTTCATGGACAATTTAACACACTTACATAAAAATATCTAGAATTTTAAATTTGTTGCTAGTTTTAAAATAACGTTATATTAAATAATTCTAGGATTACTGTAAATAAAAAAAATACTTCCTAACTGTAAAAATTGAATATTTGTACGCTAAAGTGTATATTGTCGAATAGATAGGCAGAGAAATATTTCTATACTACGAATTAGGATCCATCAATAGAATATAATATATTTAAGTAGCTCATTGACGGAATAGAACCTTCTACATTTTAGTATATTAGTAAGTTTACCAATGACATTGGTTTCCATCCGAATATCGATCTTCAACTTCACATACCACGACAAGAAGTAACACTCGCCATAGTGACCCACACGTATTATTATATTGCCTAGCGCCAGAATATTTTTGAGACTACAACATAGTTATATTATTATTTACCAGGAAAAAAATATATACTGAACCAATCCAACCATCACATTCCATCTAAACACACACGCACACACACGATCACACTGTCACATACTCCCAATTAATTCTTAAAAAAAATAATATTCAATTTTCATTATTGTCTTATTCAACGTTTTGCTATAATATTTGATTGTTATTGTGTAGTAGTAGAACACTTAATGACTTCGAAACAGTTGCAATACCATTGTACATATGTTTATTAATTTCATTTGTCGTCATTGCAAATAAACTATTCAATAATAGTGTGGTAATTTACAGTAAAAAATTAGGTTCAAGTAGTTCAGACCTAAAATATTAATTCATTGTTAAAATTAAATTCACATCTACGTCACTTTATAAGTGAGGTCAAGAATTCCAATTCAGCATTCAAACTGCTAGACTTAATGACTTTCTTCCACATTTCTAATCAAACAATCCATTTAAATATTGTTTCAATAAAACAACGCGATCCAATCAGAACGATCAAATTAATCGGAATGCCGAATTTAATCTGCGGTTTCACTTTTATCTGTCTAGATTATTTTCCAAAGGAAATTATCTGTAATAGCTTTACGGATACCTATTACTACTTTCTATTTCGATATTACATAATTCCAAATTTTATAAACAAGAATTTAATTTACTACTTTATTGATTTTTTAATATTTGGTTAGTTTTGGCGATATCAATCCTAAATAACTTTTTTCTCCACTAACTTTTTCTTCAGCAAAGTTACAGGTTCTAATCTGGGTTAAAGTCCTTTTAAAAAGCTAAGTATTCTTTTCCAGAAATCTAAGTCAAGGACATCGGTTGTTGATTAGCCGGTTTTGGCAGAACATATCATCTCACAACATCCAGACAAGACGATATTATATTGAACTGAATTAACATATTATAATTGATTTGGAATTAATATTCTTTGAAAGACACGAGGGTCTTAAATCAATACGGGTTTTATATTTAGAGCGGGTTATAACATATTACATTCAAATTATATTTAGAATGAAAAACTCTAAAATCACGTAAAACTTGTAAATCTTTAAAGATTAATGTCATCTGACGACTTTTGCTTTTTTGTATCATTACTGTAAAGTGGCTGTTCCGTTGATTCTAAGATGTAAACGGCGCAAGGCGTAAGATCGGAAGGTCTCATTAGCAAATCAATTAGGAGTCTGGAAATGTCCTTAAAAAAACTAGACTTGGACCTAAAAAGTGGAAAAAACAAATGGCGAAACATGGCTGTAACTAGTGGCGGTACTTCCATAGAAGTCCTCAAGCGTAACATGATAATTGCGCAATGTATGATATATAATTGTTTAAGGGATCAGGATATTCTCATTTATATGTCAAGCTATTTAAAGCTTAAGGTTTTTACAGGGTGTATTTAGACCTTGAATGGAAACCAAGACATGTAATAGCTATCGTGATCACAAATCCATTGGCAATAAAACAAATCCCGACAAAAAATAAAAATTTTGAAGTTCCCCATACAAACCACATACATTTAATACAGATGGTTGAATGGAGAACGTCAATTGTTTTATTTTTTGTCGGGATCCTTTTTAACGTTAATGGATTCCGAATTAGTTTCCGAATACATCCTGTACATAATTCGGAATTTTGTGAGGCACACCGGGCTTTTGGCCTTCTATGGAGATATCGCCATTGCATTACCCTTTACTTTTCATTTGAGCACTTGTGTATACCATACATGACCAGAATTGATAAAGTAATTTTAGATTTTTAATCATAATACCTCAGCCAAGAGAGCGGTCACAAGTTCAATACCTGATGTAACTGATGACTTACTATGTTCATACATAAAACTACGGTCAAATTGTCACCATAAAATCTGATATAACAGTTGTTACTAGTCATCATTGTGTAATTGTAAGTGACAATGCGTAATTTGTCGTTATGTCATGAGAATTATGCGCATAATTGTTACTTCCAAATAAAACTCGGTGAGAGGGCATGGGAAATAAAACTGCAATAATAAAGAACCTAAGGCTATTTTCGGCACGGGTTTTATAGATTATCTCACTATTTGACAATAATACGCCTGGGTGTTCTTTACCGGATTTACTTAAAACATTAACAATATACAGATTGGTAAAATTTGATGTAAACTTAAACCATATAAGGTTTTTCTGTAAACTTGCTGATTCATCAAAATAACAGTAGTTTCAAACGATACATACACTACATTAGTAAGAGACGGAGAAAAACAATATAAAATAAAATGCGATTAAGGTATGTGGTAAAGATAGCATAGCGCGTGCATTACTGACCATTATAAAACTAAAACATTTCTACTGTTCCATATTTATAGATAACAGTAATCACTGTTAAATTAATGGTGGTCATTAATTTGCCCCTTTATAAATTAAGATGTGTCAAACGAATAATAATCATCATCGAATACTCGTTTCACTACTCTACCATTGTTTAGTGCGGATT
Organism: Cephonodes hylas; assembly: GCA_030295005.1. Taxonomy (NCBI): domain Eukaryota; kingdom Metazoa; phylum Arthropoda; class Insecta; order Lepidoptera; family Sphingidae; genus Cephonodes; species Cephonodes hylas. Next base: position 13,072,654 of record AP025372.1, on the reverse strand, counting down.
CCCGAACATTTATTTCATAATATCAATCACTTAATCGATAAATCAATATGATATACATCATCATCATCATCATCATCATCCACTTGCCCTTTTCCCAAGTCTATTTGGGGTCGGCGCAGCATGTTTTTTCCTTCCAAATATCTCTGTCAGCCGTCATGTCTTCAGTCACCCCTTTCTCTTTCATATCACCTCTCACGCATTCCATCCATCTTTTCTTTGGCCTTCCTCTGCTAGCCCATCCTTCGACACTCATACTCATCACTTTTTTTCCAACATACGTTTCATTATAAAATATAAAATATTAACCTTCATTAAACATTAGCATCAGTCACAAATAAGTCTAAACAAAATTATATCTAATGCATATTCGACTCATCTAATTGACATGATATTAGTTCGTGACCAAATGGCATTGCCATTTCATTTCACAGTATTATTATTACATGTGTCGACTATTTTAATACAATGTAAATTAATAAAAATCACGAACGAACATCAAAAAGTGATTTTGAGAGCCTAATCCACTAATGTGTTACGTTAAATAATACGATGACCTTTTAAAAATCATCGCAAGGTTGTTTCTTCGATCGAATTAATTTAGAGGTACGTTGGTAGTTACATAAGAATCTCTTGGTTGAAGCTTAAGCACCCATGTCGTACATTCCTGCACTATTTTTCTAAGTATGTGTTATATTGAAATTATTTGTAATAATATCATGTATTAAACTAAAACTTTTTTGATACTATGCTGTAATTTTTGCATTATTGCTTTGATTTTTTTTCATATAGTACCTTACTCCGCATGCGAAATAAGTTTAGACTCCAGAGAGCGACATAAAAATATTTTTATGCACTTAGAAATTTCGAGTAAAGGCGGTAGTGTGTGTATTTTTGAACAAAAAAACCCAAAACATGGCATTAAAAAACATTTTGTTGACAATTTTTCTAACAAAAAAAATTTTGTCTACTAAGCTTTAGATCTATGAGCAATTTGATACTGTTACGTACACGTAGATTCGATTATTGCCGTTTTTTGACGAATACCAAATTAACCTTGGCATTTTCACGATTATTTTTAAATGTGGAATGTACAAAAAATCCTAATATTGTACTGAACACTTCTTTGAGTTTTAATAATCTGCTTAATATACATACGTAATGATGCGATCAATAAATCTCAAGAAGATCTGTCACCATAAATTTAAATCTATTCTTACATAAATATTGTTTAGGATGGAATGTATGTTTGTTCAGTATTCATGTCTTTCGAAATATTATGTAAGGAATGACTTCTTAAATCGAGGTTGAGTTACTGTTTTCTTAATTCGTAATTAAGATCAAAAAGGCTCTTCTGTAAATAAATAAATAATCTACAGAATTCCTAATAGTGTAGCTGAAGTGCATTGTTTCCAAATTATGCAACATGATCCAGGAAACCGACCTGGTCATCTAGTTAGACTCTATCAATATACAGTTTTATCATAAGGAAGGTAATCGCTATTATTCATCACCAGCCTGTGTGTGTACTACTAGGTACGGCCCTCCTCTATAACTGGGAGTGGGCTTAGATTTTAGTCCACAACACGGGTTTTTGGCGGGCTGGTGAACGGTATACCCAAGAATTTTAAAAAGATTTTATAGGTGGGCAGGTTTCCACCCAATTTTCTTTTTACCGTATACCGTGACATTTCATTGCGAATGAAAAAGTGACGATGAAAACTTAGATGAGTGTCATCGGGGTCAAACCCGAAACCGCCGAGCTTTAACTCAACCGCACGCCTAAATCGGGCACCTATCACCACACATTACTATTGAGTTTTTCGGAACGCTAAAATTTTATACCTTTTTTTCCCAACTCAGAAATCCAACCCGGAACTTCTAGATCGAATGTTGTAAAAATTCCGACCTCATCTGTCAAGTGAAGCGCATAATATATCATATTATTGACGTATATAATATATTGGATGCTCATCAATTAACGACAAGGACAGTTTTTTCACATGAATTCTTGTATTTCCTTATAACCATTGCAAATGAACCAATTCTTATTCCAATATACCGGTATGTTAATTTGGAAATCTATGCTCTTTTTTTTCAACTAGAATCGTTTTATTTTTACGGTTAAAGATGTTAATTATATTCATCCCGGATTTATTACAAAGCCTATCAATAATAGCATAAATCGTAAGAAAACCTCAAAATATGTTTTCAGTAATAATTGTGAAGTCCGCCTAACCGCCCAACAGGAAATATCCTGAAGCGGGCAGGCAGGCGGCAGGGCTACAGACAATGTACGGCAGAATGATACTTTAATGAATGTAAACTGTTATGTTCAGGACTGTCCAATAGAAGGTAAAGTTAAAGACAACTTAACTCCCAGTTAAGACGAATTTACAATTGGACTATGCCCTAGGAGGCAGCAAGGGCCAATTCAGGGCACTTCTGGGTTACCAAGAGATTTTATTCGCTTTGCTGGCGTAGAATCTTGGGAAGCCAAGCTCAGCTAAGAGAACAGTTCCACGCGCTGATTGTTGTTTGAGTTGAAACCAAAAGGAGATCTAAAACATTCCGGCCTTCCTCTCTTCAAAAATAAAAAAGGTGACGGCCACGTGGGGTTTAAGTCAGTATTCTGGAGTAACATTATGGGTAACTCAGCTCGGCGACCAAAAGGAAGGTTAAGGCACGTTCCTTTCGTCAAAAAAAAATCGGTCTCTTCAAAAACCACCAGTGACCTGTGTAAATGACCTGCATCCAATACCAACACTCTAAAACACACAATAGTTTTGCACAATACTTCCGTCTTCCGGCCGCGTCGTGTGAACTCACTCTTGTTTCAATTATGCAATTACATTTGAGTAGTGTAATCAAACATTTTATTGTCTGATATTAAGGAATTGGGTTATGAATTTACCGTTTTAATGTGCGTGTCTAACGCTGACTTAATGTGTGGCATGATTTATTTGAGGTCGCGAGTTCGAGTCCTGGCGAGTAATTACATCATATGAACGTGTTGATGAAATGCTTAATGTGTTGCTGTTAAATTATATTTAACACTTAATGTGATAGCGTAATTGATTAAAAAACTAACAAAAGTTGTTTAGGATATCAATTTAAAAAGTAAGACTTTTGTCGAACATAAATAAAATAGAAATGAAAATGAAACGTTTTATCCAGTGTAGGTACACAGCATACTTTACCCGTATTTAACTCCATATTATATGGCCTACGTGATAAATACACAATGAGTTTATTTCGTTTCATTTTCAGTCAAAAATATTGTATGACTTAACATCGGTGCGAACGGTGCGAACTCCAAGTGGTCAAATCAAGCCACTTGAAATCTCTGTGAATTATTAATATCCATGTTTGGACCTAAAGGCTATTTTTTATTAATTAGAGAACACAACACTATTCCTACTGAACAAGAAAATTTCTTAGTTTTATTTATGCGCCATCTATTGAGCAATAGAGAAAACGTCAAGAATGCTTATTATCTTCAGACATTTGTTAAACCAGTTCTACCATATTTATACAGATGACGCTGTTTCCTACTATCTAAATTATGAATACTTAGTTGAAATAATATTTTAACAAGGAATCATTATAATATATTAACGGAAATTAAAAAGACTTAAACATTTAGTGAAGAGCTATGTATTGTCGCAATTATAGCAGAATTATGTCATTCAATAAAAATAATGTAATATTGATTCTGTTAATATTAATAACAATTGATAAAATATTTTTTTTTAAATCAAACGTACTTAAATAATGTGGGCAGTTGAAATAAATCAGCTCGGCTTAAGAATAAAGATAAATCTACAGGTTATATCTCCATCATACTTGCATAGATGGCGCTATCACAATATTTTATAATGTTAAAACTTTGAATTTCCCATCGAAAATCCCTATCAAATCTGCACTCCTCGAATACTCATCTCATTTATACCTACTAACATGCATATTTCAGAGCCAACACATTAACACATTCCAAATTGGAAGTGGAATACACTAATAAATCAATATTTTTTATTGTAATACAGGACTATTTTTTTTCATAGATTTTGAAGACGCATTTACTTTTGCACTTTTAAAAATTACGACAAATCTATCAAACTCACATACTTTTAGAAACTAAACCATTCCCCCCCTTTCAGAAAGAACCTGAGCCTCCAGCCAGTAGACCGGGAAGAGGACGCGCACCTGTTCACGTACCGGGATGTGAACCGCACCCACGTGTCCGTAGTGCTGGCGCAGAGCGTGGACACCCTCGTGGACAACGACGCGCCGCAGAACGTCGTCAAGTTCCGACTGGGCTGTGACTTCGATAGTGGGGATGATTTGGTAAGAAAAGTGATGATAATGATGGTAGATAAAGCTGTATTACCCATAGAGATAGGTATGTCCTTCTGAACTTACAATTCGACTGGTATACACCTAATTTTATTCCCACTTATAGAATAAAACGTTTTAAAAATAATAGTTTAAGAGAGAGGTTTGAAAATAACTTGTGAAAGTCCGTTTGAATAAAGATAATTTGACTTTTACTTTGACATATACGATACAATTTCAGACACCGTGTTACTACTAAGGATTTTCTGAATGATGAATCTAATAACACTGATGATGATTTTTTTACAAAGATAGAAAGAGGCAGACTAACATATTGACCAGATTAATTTAAGATCGGTTAAAAAAATCTACGCGTGTGTCGCCACCAGGAAAGAATTGTAAATGTATAATTTTGCAATGCTAGATTCCAAAGAGTTAAACTTAGTTACTATTAAGTTAACTGGCATTTAAATTGTTTATAGAATCTGCAGAAAACAAAGCTGGAAGTATATTCCTATGGCTCCACGTTGTCTTTTATTTTAAGTTTTTTTTTATTGTAACATATTTTTTGTGGGTACCAATAAAGTGTTGTCTATCTATCTATCTATTCCTAATGATCTATTAACTAGAGTAATAATTTAAATACAAACAATCTTTGAAACCGATTAGATATCCAGTATCCACCAAGAACTAAACAAGTCTTTACAATTGTTTCATTAAAAATAAGGTCTTCAATCGTGATTTATATGCTTTAAAAGCATACCCATAGCCCTGAAGGCAATCCCAAAAAATACATTTTAAAAAATACAGAGTGATAAATACAGAAAATGTTTTGTATAAAACCCTTTCAGCTATTACCTTTGGGAGCGAAGTTCGACAATAGTCTATACACAACGCGACCTCAAACTCTTGAGAACGCATAAACTCGGACAATTAAAAACCTTTCCTGATGTATTTAATGACAGTTCCGCGAACATTTAATGAAAGCGGCGCCGTTAAAAACGCTCATTTAAAATGCCCAAACAACGTGGAACTTTTGACGGTCGCAACGGGTCATCTCGTATAGAAAATTACTACCCATTCTCGATTTTATATCACTAACTTTTATTCGTATTTAAATCGTGATCGCTTCGAGTTTCGTGCGATTCAGTCAAAATATTATATTGAAACCGAAACTCACAACTATGAATTTTCAATTTAAAAATAATTCTTATTGCATCAGACCAAAGAAAACTTACATTCTTTTCGAAAATTCCTGTATATCTTTCTGTAGGACTAGAGGTAAGTATATGGCTGTTGACCATCTATTATTGGTCTCAGTCCAAATATCACCCATTACATACAACGAAAACACAGTGACTCACGTATATGTCCTGCAATTCATTTTCTACATGTATTTGTAAGGACTTCTTCTTCTTCTTCTTCATCAACCCATATACGCCCACTGTTGAGCACGGGTCTCCTCCACCATTGAGAGGGTTAGGGTAACAATTATGCGCATAATTCTCATGACATAACGACAAATTACGCATTGTCACTTACAATTACACAATGATGACTAGTAACAACTGTTATATCAGATTTTATGGTGACAATTTGACCGAAGTTGCATGTATGTACTTATACATAGATAGTAAGTCACCAGTTACATCAGGTATTGAACTTACGATCGCTCTCTTGACTGAGGTATTATGATTCTTCATCAAGCCATATACGCCCACTGCTGAGCACGGGTCTCCTCTACCATTGAGAGGGTTTAGGCCATAGTCCACCACGCTGGCCTAGAGCGGGTTGGCGGACTACACACCTAAGAAATTCCTAAGAACTCTTAGGTGTGCAGGTTTCATCACGATGTTTTCCTTCACCGTTAAAGCAAGTGATAATTCAATTTGAATACACACATAACTTCGAAAAGTCAGAGGTGTGTGCCTGAGGTTCGAACCCGCGACCGCCGAGATTCTCGACCGCGCACCCAAACCTCGAGGCCATCACTGCTTCATGTGTTTGTAAGGACAACTACTATAAACCCACATACCGATCTCTGAGCTCTCCAAAAGATATTTGTAGGTATGTGAAGTCGGCCGATTCGCAGACTAGTTTGGTGTCTTACCCTTCTTGGTTGTAGAGGAGGCTCGTGCCTAATAGTAGAACTAATATGGGCCCAAATAGCTTCATACCCATATTTAAGATACTGCATAGTACGCACGAAGTATAAGGTTAAAGAGGTCAGATTTAGCATGACTGTTATGGCAGATGACAAAATTAAAATACCACGGAAATTGTTGACAGCCCCTTGGCGCAGTTGGCTAGATACCATATTATGAAACGAAAGGCTGCGGGTTCGATCTCCGCACCGAGACAGAAATGCACAAATATTTTCATTGAGTCTAGGTATTTCATATAGCTGTTGATACCAACGACACTGGACTTGTATCCTAGTTTGGGGTCAGAACTATGTGTGTGACTGTTGGGTGAATTCTTTTTATTTTTGTACAGAAACCCTAAACTTCAATAGGTTATTTCTGTTAAGAAATTATCTTCAGCTTATAATACAATGTAATACAAATACTCGTCTATCTATCCTTTCTAGGATTGATACTTTTTGAGTACCAAGATATTACATCAACCTGTAGTTGGGGTCGTCCTTCACCCATATAATACTTTTGTCGGTCAATTTTAATACTTTTCAAACGGGAATCGTTTGCTCCCTCGGGAGAGATGCCGTCCTTTCCAGACCAATTGCTATTATGACGTTTTTAATTTGTACTTCAGCGGGTCCCGGCATTGTTCCCTTTATCCCCAGTTCCAGATAAAAAACCCTCGCCAAGGTTTATTTAATAGCATAACCACTGCTTACTTATCGTGAAATGAAAAATTCTTATTGTTTTTTTTTATTTTAAAGGGAATGGAGAATTGCAATATTTTAGTGAGCTGTAAGGAGATATTGGTTTAATTTTTCTACGATCCATAGCGATTGAATTTTAAAAAAATTGTGAGTTGTAATAGATATATTGATGTCATTTTATTGCGTTTCATAAACTAGAACTCCTTATATGATTGCAATATTGTAAAAGGAAAAAAGTATGATAAAAAAATTCCTCGCCACTATTAAGTAAGCTTCATCGTCTGCATCTTTAAATAATGTATTCATTTAATCTGTGTTAATTGTACTTTCAAAATTCTTAGTAATCCGACGGAGTCTAGGAAATAATGAAGGAAGTGTTGCTACAACAGTGAGCGTAAAAGGCTAACACTAGATTCTTTAGGAGAAAAACATACGAATTTGTCGGTTTACTATCACTTAATTGTTTCCTCTAAGTTGCATAACATATACCTTGACCATGCCTACGTATTCGTAGCAATGAATTGATTTATTAATAACTTGGATTAATAATGATAGGAATGAGAAAGTGTCTTGTTTGGTTAACGTCCATTTCGGTAAAAAGATTTTTATGAATTTTGGTACTGAAATAGTTGGAAGACTATATGTTATAGGTACCTACTATATACTATAAATACGCTTATTTATGGTTCTCGAGAACCTTACGCTGTGACGTGAAGTCGAGGACCTTTAATTTTAACTAACCCAATACAATTTTCTTTGGAAATATATCATTTTTCTCCATCAGTAGATACTCTACACGGCACTACCATAACATTGTAGAGTATACTAAATTAGATTTTAAAATAAGGACTGCTTAATCCGGAATTATTGGCGTTTACTTGGGGATGTCTTCGTTCAGCAGTGGACAGCGATAAACTCAGAATAATTTCTTCATCAACCCATATACGCCCACTGCTGAGCACGGGTCTCCTCTACCATTGAGAGGGTTTAGGCCATAGCCCACCACGCTGGCCTAGTGCGGGTTGGCGGAATAATTTAGATTACTTTAATCCCAGCAATATCTGCATCTAAAATACTGATAAAACCCAGCCCTCCATGTCCATCTAGTGTTAACTACGTGACATTATGCAGGTTCCTATTCGTATGCTCAAAGGCTAAGTGTTAAGTGTTTGCAATAACTTAGCATTTCCGCGATTTTCTTTTAATTACCAATCGGCGGATGTCGTCAAGTCTTTAGCATTTAGTATGTAAAACGTTTTCTAATTAAATTGCATCACATCACATATCACATACATGTGAGTCACTATGTTTCCGTTGTATGTACTGTGGATGATATTTTGAACTGCGACTAATAATAATTAAGCAGCCAACAGGCACTCAGCTCGGATCCCACATTAAGATACATAGTACTTTAAAAAAAATGTGAGTCTTAATGACCTTATTGAATAACCAAAGAATTATTGGTGTTTAGATAATTATCAACTCAAATTACCTCTTTCAGGCATGGTTTCAATGCGTGTAAGTTTATTTAAAATTTGAATTGTTTCACTTTCAGATATCAGCATATTTATCAGTCACAGTATACATTGAAGACGTGAATGATAACTACCCGACGTTTGTGGACACACCTTATCGCGTCACAGTGGACGAATTAACACCCACAGGTAAGAATATTTTCGATAGCAATGTCCATATTTGTACCTAATCCCTAGTATACGTTCCATTGCTGGGCATAGACCTCTTTTATTACTGTGAGGGGTTTTATTGATGAAATTGTGTACATAATAATTAACTTTTTAGTTCAGTTTGTAAGCAAAGTCTGGGCTGAGGAGATTTCAAATTGTAACGCTAAATTCACTTCTAAGCGTTTAACATCCGGCCGTTTTCAAAATTATTGCTTAACATAAATATTGTTTATGTACGGTCAACGGATAAGGATGTTTATAAAGTTCAGGATTTAAGTTTATTAGGACACTAAACTTGTTATCTATATAACTACTTCTACATACTACATAGTCACCTTCTATTCCTACAAATATTGATACAAATTGGGAGGTAGTTTACTTAAATTTCACCGTTTCCATCAAAACGAGTATATGCCTACTTACAAAAGATTCCGCAAAAACTATTCTAGTAATTCCTTGCTGATTGGATGGAGGCTTATCCAATAGTAGATGTGTTTTGGCTGATAACGATGATGATAATGACGATGGCGATGATGAAGATAAACATGGTGATGATTATGACGATGATAGTTATTAATTCCTTGCTTTTTCGTTTCAGGTCTAACAATCTTCAGGGGAATCCGGGCGTTTGATCGCGATAAGCCAAATACTCCAAACTCAGATGTCCAGTACAGCATCATTTCGGGGGATGAAGAAGGGCTGTTTGCTCTAGAGAGCTCTCACAAGCCAGTACTGCTGCTGAAGAAACCGTTGGACTATGACGCGGGAGACAAAGAGTTCAAGCTTGGTATTATGGCTTCTGTGAGTATTTTTGGAGAACCAGTTTAAATTGATTGATGTAATGCTCCATTTCTTTGATTGAATTATTATTGTCTGCATTACAAATCGAGTTGCATTTGTTTAATAGCTAGTAATAAATTAAGATTTCCGTCACGGTTTCATGATAATAAAGGCAAATGAACCACTCTACTAAATAGTATGAGTAACACATCAATATATTACGCTCTAATTATTCATTTTGATGTCTAGACGGCATAGAATTGAAAACTCAATGCTTTTTATGTTCATATTGCATATATTTTTGGTAGCAAGGATCTACACAGATTCAATGCAAGCGATTCAAAATATTGCGGTCTTACACTTTTATACTGACAGCCCCGTGGCGCAATTGGGTAGATAGCACCTTTCCGTATAGGAACCACGACAAAATTGGTTTCTTACTGTATGTAACTGGTGGTCGTATTATTTATTAAAAATATATTTGTTCATCATTCAATCTTTCGTCTCGATTCAGGCATCAAGCCCAGAGAGCCCTTATATTTATTCAAGTAAGCCAACATAACTGTAATATTTATTGCAAATCATGAAAAAAGCCAAGCTCGTCTTATAACTCCGCTCTTAAGAAATGGATTTTATTTCCGAACTTTACTGGTTGGGCGCTACGGACGACATTATTCCGTATTTATTCATTTGTACTCAATCTATTACCTAATTAACCCTTAATTGAATCAAATCCAAGATGATCCTTGATTTCGTGGTGATTTCGTTCTGACCAAATAAAAAATAACAATATCAATTCACTTTGTCACATTTCTACTACATCTTTCAAGTCCTGTGGCTCGGAATGCTCATCGTAGCGTTTACGTAGATATATCCAACGATATCCATTATGTTGATTAACGAATCTCTCACGCACCGACTGGCTAAAACAATATGGACACTGTTAGGATGATTGTAATTATGATGATCGAATTAGACAGGAAGCGGGGCTGACTATTCCTGTTGTGTTCCTGTTTTGCTTGCGATCCAGAGCTCCTGGGTTCGAATCTCTAGGCGAACAATACACCAAAGATTGGAAAATGCACCAATATTTACGGATTTCATCGGATCGTTTCAAAATAATATAATGTATTAAGACCGGTTAGGCTTCAGTCCACCACAATGGCCAAATGCGGTTTGACATAATACAGACCGTAATGAGTTAATATTCAAAGAAAATTCCTAACCAGTTTTTCAAAAGTGATCGATTTGTTTCTTGTTGAGTTCGTTTTGAACCTGCGATTGTTTGATTCATCGTAAAACGACTAGCCATTTTAACTACACATACTAATGACAAAGCAAACGACAATAACTTCAAATTTTCTTAATGCAGAAATAATATCATTACAAAGGTATTAAGCCAAGGGAAACAACAGTTTAGAATTTCAAAGCAATACCCTTCAAAACATTGTACGAAGTTGGTAGTGTTTGAAAAGCTTCTTGAAGCGAAACACAAATTATTTACAATTCAAATTATTTTGATCGATTACTCCTTTATGTTCCTGACCTGAAAGTGGGGTAAGATAATATCTGGTATAGGAAATTTGGCAAACATACTTAGAACGTAGACCTGTCGAATGAATAATATGGAATCTTGCTTGAAGGAACAGTAATCTACTTCGATCCCTTTTGGTCACTTTTTCGTCATAAAAAATGCTTGCTTTAAATGAGTTAAAGAAGTTACTCAGCACATCTTTAAAAAAAGTAATTTAATTACTAGCTTTATATCATCTATTACACTGGAAAACAGCATATCTGTTGCATGAGATTTTATACATGAATCTGAATAGTTTTTCCACGCTGATTTCAAAAATATATGCCGTTTTTATGTAGCAGCTCTAGTTTTGGAGTTATGAAGTGACACGGCTTTTCATTGAAAATGCAAAAAGTTTAAGTTTAAAAAATCTATTAAATATATTAATTCTGAATAAATTTTCCTTTTTTTGGATTTTCTAGAGTCAGATGTATTATGAGTACAATTTTAAATGCTCCATCAATAGCCAACCGTGATATGTTCATTATAGTACCCCTAATACCGTTCCGCTATAGTATAAATATTCTGGTAAAAGCGCTCTCCTTGTTCCTCGCATAGAAGTCACCGAGATTATCAGGAAAATGGTCTAGATGACTGTGAAGGTAGTGATGCTTACTACTCATGTTCCATCCAAGCCGCTGGAAGAGTACCAGCAACTGTTCAGCGTGCTGAATGCAGCCGTCAGACATCCTATTGCCAAAAATGTTTCTTTCCTTCAATCGGGAAGCTAAAATTTCTTTTGCCGTTTTGGACAGTCCAAGGTTCCTGATTAAGTCATTTAGACCATCATTTATTGGTGGGGGACTACCGTAGCAAATAAAATCACTGTCATAACCACCGTCGTCGTTTTTGGTTTGTCCTCTGCACTGGTCTGGATTCTCTGAAGATGGACATGACTGTTGTGGTGATGATTTGTCACTAACACTCAAGACTGATCTTATGGCAGATTTTAAGTTGGATATATCCACTTAGAGCTATTTTTATGGTTTGAACGTATGCTTTTCGTTACACAGAAATAACAGTCGTCATGATGGTTGGATAGTTCACGCCAAATCATAGGAGCTTTGAATTTAAAAGTTGGTATTTTTTTGTTGGCCCACAGTCGCAAGGATTCAACACAACTTTAACATACCAAACTTGGTATCCAAGATTTAGCGTTTAACAGCAATAGAAACCCAAAGTAGTCAAAATATGCCTTTTTCACAAAGTCCGACACATTTAAACGAAATTTTTGAACATATATTCTCCACAAATAATCCAAAAACAATCAGGATTATTTAAACACGTCCTTATTGAGGAATACGTAATGAAATTTATGAAGGAAATAGTTAAGTTACACCGCTATTTACAGAAACTATCGACTTCTTAGGTATATTCAAGACGGTACCTGTATCTCACAAACTAGAGCTGCTACAAAAAATCTGAGGCCAGATATGAAATCAGCGCACCCAAATTAGTAAACAGTTAAAAAACTTCATGCAACACAAAAAAAGTTTGATTTTGTTGTCCTGTGTTATTGAACAAACCTTATCTCCAAAATGTTCTATTCATGCAAATAGAAAACATCTACTGGGTTTTCTTTCATAGATTTAGTCCTTCAAAGCTTAAAGAAAAATGTCAACTCACGAAAAATACAACCTCTTAATAGTATAACAAAGAAAATATAATGCATTGTTCATAAGTGTCACATTCAAATTGAGTTATTCCCCAAAATACTTGCCTACTAAATTCTGAATATGTGGAGTTCCAAATATCCAAGCTGCAACATTTTGATGGAATTTGGGTACGCGGGAATCGTTCGTGTCGTACCGAAGGAATCTTAATTGAAATTTCGCTGTTAGTTAGTTTAACAGCCTAACTAAATCGACAGCTTTCATCACGCTGTCAAGTCGCCAACTTCAGTAGTTTCAGTAATAAAGCGTTTAGTTGAGAAACATTTTAAGTGTATATCTTGTATGTTAATTTAATTTCTGATTGCTTTTTCCCCAGCAATTATCAATTTTTAATTAGATTAATTATTTTATATAAGATCTATCGTTCCATACTGCTATTAGCTACGTCTACGATATAAATATTTCGATCTCAGTAATTTTTATATTTTGTAACACGGACTTTCAAATTATCGCAGTTTTGTTTTGCAGTTAGATGAGATTCACTCATTTTTAATGATGTTCAGTGTTCCCTATAAGCTGATTAAATCTGGATGTGTTTGTATTTTTATCTTTACGCTAGACTGATGGAATCACTACTTTATTGTTTTAATTTAGTCTCAGTCATTCTTACGAATTTTTACGTGTTTTTTTTTTTCAGGATCGTGGTTCACCGCCTAAGAGTTCCAACACAACAGTTCACATCACAGTTCAAGACAACGACGATCTGCCGCCAAAGTTCAGCTTGGACGTCTACAGAACACAAATACCGGAGTTCTATCCGCTACTGGTACTATGCCTTTCTTTAATGTTGTAATAATTAATACCCGTTCGAATAGAAACCATTGAAAATTTCCATACACAAATTAAAAAAGATTGGCTCATTTGAAATTTTTCTCCTTATGAAGATGGTACAATAAATGATAAAACAAAATGATTAACAGCTGAAATTTTGGATTCCAGGGAAAGCGGATACATAGAGAACTGCTATTTCCAGAACCTATCCGAGCTTTTGACCAGGACATAGGTGTACGTGCGGCTGTACGCTACGAACTTCTGTCTGGAAATGAGAGAAGACTATTTACATTAGACCCCCAAAATGGTACCCTGTTTTTGGAGAAGGAAGTAGATCTCGAAGCTGAGACTGGATTGGCTGGTAAGATTCATTATGTTATTAAAAACATGCCATCAGGAAATATTATGGGATTAAAATCATTGTAAAAGATTTACATCCTTTACTCCAAGTCGTAAATATTTTTAATTATTAAAAGCAGTTATATAATGAACAGCCTTAAGCAACTAGAGCTACCGTTAATTTTTCATAAAATAGTTTGTTATGAGTTTTTAGAAATGTTTAAGATTAATATAAAAACTTTTTTGTAGCGAACACATTTGTTCTACAAATCCAAGCATCACAAGCAGACAATCCGTTGAAGACTGCACAAGCAAGGGTCGAAGTTGAGATACTGGATCTCAATGACAACTTACCGGAATTCGAAGTGGACTTCTACAACATCAGCATTGTGGAAAATCTTCCAAATGGTAAGGCAATTTCTTTAACAATTCTATTCTAAGATATTTCTATTAATGTTAAAATGGGTTCAACACTTATGAAACTGGACCCTGAACGAAGTAAAAATCTTAATTAATAAATTAGTTATTACATCTTTTGAATTTTTTTTCATTGATGGACACCAAACATACAATCGCTACAAAAACCTTTATTAATTGAATTTCCTATTCCACAAAGTGTATTATAAATAAATCAGTAGGCGTTGTTTCAAAATGGAGGAAAATAAATTCGACCATCAGATAATTGGCCAATTAGATTTAAATGTCAAAATATCATGATTTAAAGCATTACCTACCATACCTTATACCTTGCCATATTATCCCAATAAACATGACCATAATTTTGTTAGGTCACATATACCGATAAATAGTAGTTAAAAACACCTTACAATAATAAGATTTTAATGAAAAAATAAATACAAATACTTAAAAAAATTTAAAGAACGGAAGGAAATAAACAAATTTAAGTAACTAAATATTTTTTCCTACTGTTTCCTTTATATGAAATTTGTTAGGTTTCAGTGTTCTCCAAGTGATGGCAACAGACAAGGATCAAGGCGACAACGGCGAGTTCACTTACCAGCTCAATGATCTGGAAGGAGCCTTTTCCATCGACCCGAGAACTGGATGGCTCACAGTCAGAAATCAGGTATTAAAAATAGTTGAACACTCACATGACATCGATTGTTTTTCCAATAATAACGAATGTATAAAAAATTGTGTAAATTAGAATATTCGCCCTAAAACTGCAAAAAAACCTTGATTATAAAACTCTATATACTTCTTTCCAGTCAGTTTTAGACAGAGAAGTCCACTCATCAATAAGAATGAAAGTGTTTGCCAAAGAAAAGAATCCCAGCGTTGTAGGAACGTTTTTGGACAAACAACGACTAGGTAAATGGCGTCGACAACCAACCACTACTAGAGCTCCGGTGCAAAAAGACAAGCTTACATACGTTTTCCCTGAAAAAGTAGGACCTAAGAAGGAGAACATAGAATACCAGGAAGATGAACTTATGTCATACGTTAAAGTAGAAGTAACACTACTGGATGCTAATGATAATAATCCTGCCTTCGTACCAAGCAATCTATACGAGTTCACAATAAAGTCGAACGCAAAAGTAGGTTCGGTTATTGGTAAAGTAAAAGCAGTGGATCCAGATTTGGGAAGGAATGGTATGGTGCTCTACGATCTTCAAAGGACCAGCAATTTGACTATTACATCACCGTTTCAAGTGGATGCCGAAACTGGCACTGTTAGTGTGGCTGAATCACCGATTATTGAGGGAAGGCATGCTTTATTTGTGGAGGCTTCTGATCAACCAGCTAATCCTAGTGAAAGAAGATATTCCCTGGCCGTGGTGACTATCGATGTCACGAGGGCTAGTAAAGGTAAGAAAATATTCTATTTAAATAGTGCTCGAAAATCTGTATAGACTGATTTCGCGACTCTATATCAAATTTTATAATTTATAAATAGTCCCCTGTTTATACACGCAGTGATGAATATTCAACTAATTCGTCCGTCATAAACTTATTTTAAGCCCATGTATATACATTCTACTTGATACTATATGCTTATAAATTAATCTTCAAATACAATAAAATAAGCATAAACAAATGTAGGAAGGCAAGAAACCAACGGAATTATTTTTTGCAGAAATAAGTGTTTATCTTATGTTTTTTTTTTATTTAGCAGGTAACAAACCTGACATACCAGACTTCATCGGAGCTCCATACGAGTTCTGGGTTGGTTCAAATGTTGGCATTGGTACGAGTGTTGGCCAAATTCGAGTCAATGAGGCGTTGGACCGAAATGAGATTTCCTATGACTTGCTGCATGGATATGAAGAAGGAGGTTTGTTTGACATTACTTTTTATAGATGTATTTATAATATGTAGGTTCTAGGTAAAAAGTTGTAATATAATATTTGAATAAATATTGTTTAATATTGAATGTTGTTGGGGTAATATAAAAATGTTATTCGAAAAAAAATACGAAGCGTTACATAAAATATTCTGCACGTGACCTGCGTTTATAGAAGGTCTGAACATTATTTCGAAGTAATTCTAACGTTATTTTAGTAAAACATTGAGTAACTTTACCTGATATAGGTTTTTGGCTACCAATATGTTTCTTATATTATTTGAGTGAATATAATTACGTATATTTCATATCCACGCAAATTTTATATAGAATACAAAGTTCTTATCACTATTAAATATTTTTTGGGTAATTTGATTTTGATAGCGTCGTAAGTAAACATACTCGTATGATTGAGAGAATTTAAGTTCAGAAAATGGTTCGGGTAAATTTTAATCTGAATTTCCATAAAGAATTTAATTGTGGCGTCATGAAGTCTAAAATTGTCTCCTGAGCGGATGAGGTTCGGACACATAACACGGATTTAAATATTAATCAACTAATTCTATTGTCAAGGATACAGCCGAGAGAGTATGTATGTATAATTGTTATATTTTTTTGCAGTGCCTTTTGCTGTAGAAGAAAGGTCAGGAGTAATAACAGTAATAGATGAGCTCACAAAATACAATCGTCCTATGTATGACTTTGAAGCAGTAGCTATGAAAGAAAACACCAACATAACTATTACTACTAATGCTACTGTGCATGTTGTGGATGTGAATGACGAAAGAGGTGTTCTGTTGAGGTATGTTTTAGCAATATACCGAACCGAATGATCTGTATCATATCAATATTTTCTTCATTGCAATGCATGAAATATTTTTTACAGAGGAGCTCATTCTCCAATCGTTTTCCACGTTAAAGAAAATATAGCAGGAGCAACTGTAGGTCAAATATTTCAATTAAATATTAGCTCAATAGCCAGCAATACTTCTGGTAATATCAGATTTTTGATCGCCAACCAACAAGATGTCACAGATGATATTGCTATCGGTGAGTTGTATTTAAATTTGGCTAATTTGTATATGTATTTAGAACACAATTAATTTACATAATGTCTTACTTTTTAGCTCAAGATGGAACCATCTTTGCGCAAAAACCTTTAGATAGAGAAAGAAGAGATACATACAGAATGACAGTAATAGCAGAATTTAACAAAGGGGTAATATCTGGCGCTGGTATATATCAAGTAACTATATATGTTGACGATGACAATGATAACCCACCCGTGTTCGAGTCTTCGGCATACGATGGTTTTATTAAAGAAAATTCTATAAAAGGCACTGAAGTTGTTATGACAAATATAATAAAAGCTAAGGATGCAGATGAAGGCCAAAACGCCTTATTCGCATACACGATTATTGGTGAAGGACGTGAACTATTCACAGTGGATGAAAGCACTGGTGTTGTTACATTTGTTGGAGATAAGTTGGACCGCGAAGAAAAAAGTACATATATACTCAGGATAGTAGCGAAAGATAGAGGAGGTCTTAGTTCCGAAGCAACTCTTATTATAAACATAGTGGATGAGAATGATAACGAGCCAAAATTCAGTGAAATTATAATTCCCGTCGGCGAAAATGTGGACTTAATAGAGTCTGATGAAAAAGGACCCGTTACAATATATCAAGAAAAGAACCCTAACGGAACTAATGGTGCCTCTAGAACTGAAGCTACGCCCAAAAATAAGTTTGCCTTGGATGTAGAAAAACTAGGACCATTGTTTTTAGTTCCAGAAAATATTGCCATAGGTTCTACCATACTTAAGTTAAACGCTATTGATAAAGACAGTGGTACAAATGGCCAACTGCGGTATAGCTTTCAATCTGAAGATTATAACCCACCGAATGTTTTATCTTTGAATGATATAGTTGAAAAGAAATATTTTGTAATCAACGAAAGAGATGGTCATATAATTGTTGCAAGAACATTACCCCCAGAATCCGAATTTAGACTTAATATAACAGTTTTAGACGGAGGAGATTTAAGTGATCACATCCTTATGAGAATTTACGTTAAAGATATAAACGACCATTTCCCTATGTTCAAAAAGACTTGGTATAATTTTAACGTCGAGGAAGCTCAATATACCAGAAAAGTATTGGGTAAAGTTGAGGCTACGGATGCAGATTTTGGCCAGAATGCTAACTTGACTTATTTTATACAACCTTCTAGTGACGATTTACCATTTGAGATATCTCCTTTAAGTGGGGTATTTAGTGTTAATGGAGAGTTAGATAGAGAAAAAGAAGACAAATATATACTCACTATAGTTGCTAGAGATAATGGTCAAGACAAGAAATTGTCTTCTTCCGTGACTGTTGAAGTTCAAGTCTTAGATATTAATGACAACGCTCCAAAGTTCTTTGCCTTTGATGAGATACTTGAATGGAAACACCCTGAAGCTGATGAACTATCAAATCACAATTTCGAGTCAGTTATGATGATACCAGTTTATAAAGCTACTCTAGAAGAAAACGCACCAATTGGTACTACAGTAACTAGAGTGTATGCTAATGACTCAGATTTTATAGGTAATGGTAACGGCCTAATTTTATACAGTCTCCCACAGAGGAAGAATCAGCTAAACCTTTTTACTATAGATTCAAAGGAAGGTATAATTACGACAACTGGGCGCTTAGATTATGAAAGTCAGTCAGTTCATAACGTGACGATAGTTGCATCGGATTTAGGCTCACCAAGTCTCAGCTCAACAGCAATTCTAATGTTGACTGTAACTGACGTGCCAGACGAACAAGAAGTTTCTGATAAACCAGTATTCATATCTAGATATTACGAATTAGAAATTGAAGAGAATGTGAATGCTCCTGTGGAGCTAGTGACGTTGAACCTCACGGAGTATTATGAAAACTTCAAAATGAAGTATTACATATATAATGAAAACGATTCGGATATTAAAAGAACTTTTGTAATAGATCCTAGAAATGGTACATTGTATTTAGTTAGGAGTCCTGATCGTGAAGTAAGAGATGTGTATGAGGTAGTGGTGAGAGCTGAGAGACAAAAGATCAGCAGGGAGCTACCTCACATGATATATCCTGTAGCTGACGACGTGTTAGAAGGAATGACAAAATACGATGTAAAAATTATTGTCAGGATAAGAGATGTGAATGACAATGCACCCAAGTTTACCAACGGCAATCGTCCGCTTGTGACAGCTATACCTACTACAGCACCGTTTGGATACCAAGTTATGCAGCTTATTGTACGTATAATTTTATTTATCCTTTGTCTACGACATACGTAAATGTTTTGCTCCAAGAGCAACTTTTGATTTTATAAGTATTGTTTTGGTTTAAAACTAACTAAGAAAATTATAGAAATCACGGTTTACAACATCGACACCAAGTATTATCAAATGAAGTATGCTTTACGAGGATGAGTTACCGTCCAAATTATGTATTAGTTTTATTAAGTATTAGTAAGGCTGCTATCACGAAACTTGTAGACACGAATTCGACTATCATCTAGTGAACTAAAGTTGTATTTTGTTCATCCAGGCAACAGACGCAGATATCGGCATCAACGCGGACGTTCGCTATCAGATAATAAACGAGCAGGCGGCCCGCTTCGCCATCGACCCGGTGTCGGGGCAGGTGCGCGTGGTGGCGGCGCTGGCGCGGGACGCTGGACGAGTGTTCGGGTTCGATGTCAAGGCGACGGATAAACGGGGCGCTGACGACGGGAAATCAGCTATCGCTAATGTTTTTGTGAGTACATCATTACTATAACCGTATTAAACGAAATTAAAAAATCACTTTAAACATTAAATATTTATTTCATAAATACTTCAGAATAAGGAAAACGGTTGGTCGCTGTAAATATTCACCACCATCAAATATTTTATACATGCCTGCTATCTGACACCATGATTCACCAATCAATTTACAACATTTGGGAGTAAAAGTTCATAATCAAAGCCAATAAAAAAAAAATGGCCAGTGTGATTGGCTGGTTAAGTCGGTATATTCATATTACGTACATGTCAGGAAACTATGAAAATTATATTTATGTCATAAAAAATATTTTATATTTTCCTAGGTGTACGTGCTAGACGAAAATAAGCAGTTGGTCCTAGTAGTGGGCGCAAAACCCATGGAAGTAGAGAGGGAGATAGAGAATATTACTCGTTCACTCACCGGAATGACTGGATATGACATCAGAGTACGAAGACTGGAAGCGAACACGAAAGCCACTATGGATGGGCAAGCGTAAGTAAAAGTTTAATAATTTTGTTTTTCACATCATTAGTTCAGTCTATTCATACCACACCCCTCGCCGATACAGTGTAACTCTAGCATCAGCCCATATACGTTCCACTGCTGGGCACGAGCCTCCTCTGCAACAGAGAGGGTTGAGGTCTTAATCCACCATGCCTGCGTAGTGTGGGTTGGCAGACTACCCACCTAAGAAATTTTTGGGTGTGCATGTTACCTCACGATGTTCCCTTTCACAGTTAAAGTAAATGATAGTACATTGTGAATACAGAAATAAATTTCTGGGGTTTTTCAACAAGGGAGACAGTCGACCGCCCGCCCAAAACAAACCTTCACCAATAGTTAACACGTTTTTTTTCTGTTGTTTCAGAACCGACATGTACATTTATGCTGTGGATCCTTTATCGAATGCTATTATCGATATGGATGAGTTGCAGAAGTAAGTTGTATTCAAATTTATTAACTTATGCATTCTAAAAGATACATACATTTTAAATTTTATTCGTGGTCTTATCGCCTAAGATGAATATTAATTTAATTATAAAATATGCTTCTGGCATTATTGATCATTAAATCAATGTTTTAAGATAAGTTCACTTCGTTAAGTAAAGCCATAAAAACCTAACTCGCGAGAAAAATATTATTAGGAATACTTCAGTGGTGATAATAATAGTTTAGCTTGTAGCAATTCCGGTTTTGACGAAAAGTTGTTGCCATTTCTATAATAGCAAATATGTACAACCTCATTTTTTTATATTTTTAGTGACAATTTTACAAATGTTAAGAAAGGTCAATAAATGTTTATTTCAATAAGTTCGTTTAACACATAGACTATTAAGTCACATAGATACATAGATTAATAATTATTTACATTAAGAGTTAAAATTCAGCGCAAGCACTTAATCGTTACTGTATTATATGCTGCCTATCATCAGCCTAGACCCGCTAGCCTAGTGTGGGGTGGCGGACTACAACACACCTAAGAAATTGTGAAGAAATTTTAAGTGTGCAGGTTTTCCTCCAGCATTAAAGCAAGTGATAATTGTGAATACACACATACCTTGGAAAAGTCAGAGGTGTCTAGAGTTTGCACCCGCGTTCTTCAAGATTCTCAACCGCATTCCTAAACCTCGAGACCATTAGAGATACTGCAAGCTGATGGATTAATAAAAATATGAGGCCAGCTCTGAAGAATGTACGATCATGATCTCCAGCCTTTCACGTGCACTGCTGGTCATAGGCCTCTCCTATAGCACGCCACTGGGATCGATCTTCAGCCCTCCTCATCCAACCGCTGCCAGCCACCTCGCGAATATCGTCACCCCACCTAGCCAGAGGGCGTTTCTGATTAACTTCGTTGCGGGATTATGACAACTTAGGTCCCCATAGATTCGCTGAGCTTCATTGCTCGGCGCCAACTCTGTGCGTGCCGCTGTTGATCCTGGAGTACAGGAGTTACAGTGGCGGGTGTGTGGTGGGATAGAGATATAGCTAGAGGGCGTCCTACACTACGTAAGAGTGTACTATCCAATCCATTCTTCCCCAGGTCTTTGATGAAGCGCGAGACGGACCTGCGGCACTCACTGGCCGGGTTCCGTGTGTTGGAGGTGGGAGACAGGGCCATGGTGCAGGCCCGGAGCGGCGGCAGGATGCTCAGCACCATGGAGATCAGCGTCGTGGCGCTCGGCTGCATCGTGTTCGTGGGCGCCTGCACCACCGCCGTGTGCATTCTCTGCGTCAGGAGGAGTAGGAGGTAGGGTTCTGGAATTATTGATCAGTATATGCACATTGCACAAGTATAGCTCTATGAGTATTGCAGCACGGTTTTTATAGAGGAGGTAATGATATATGCTAAAATTATTTAGCTAAATTAAAAGCAATTAGAAAGCCCCATGGCACAGAGAAAAATGTTTGTGTGATACACAAATATTTGTTTCGCGAATTGGTGTTTGTGAGACCGAAAAGTCTCTGGTCGTTTCTAATGCCTTCGACGCAGGACTTGAATATTAGTGTGGAGTCAGAACTCTGTAGGTACTATTCATTAATTGGTAATCTAGTTTGACTTCTAATATATTATGGCATCAACCTATGACTAATGTAATTATTAGTTGGAAAAATAAGAACTCTTTTGATGCAGAAATTATAATCAAACTTTAATGGGAAATTTTGCATTACGGTCAGTAATTTTGAGCACCTCTCATCTATCATATACCACTCAATTAATTTGACATCGAGTGTTACGTTAGTATCCCTGTATAGTGATTATATTCATATGAATATTGTTAAACGGTTGAGTTGAAGTTAATAAATTTTACTCCATAACCCTTTTAATTTTCGCATTTAAAAATGGATAATAAACGTTCAAATAATATTAATTGAGTGATAAATTTATATCCAATATCTACAAGATGGATTAGGTACAAGATTTTTATTTCTTATGCAAATAAATATTTATAAGACATACATTTGCATATTTGATACTAAAGAAAACATGATGTTGCCCATCATGATTGGCAGAACTAGTTTTATATAAAAATAAGTATGTAAGTTGATTAAAATAAAACCAAAAGGTTAACTCAAGGTTACATTTACCGGCATCGTGAGGAAACCAAACGGATATCTTAATGAATTATAATTCCTAAGATCGTGAGGCGAAACTTTTAACTCAAAAAAGTTTTGATTAAGAGGATAATGGAATCTGTTAGGGCAGAATGGAATTAATCGTTTCGTTTGCCGGAAAAATATTATTTTAAATAATTAAGATCTTATCGAAACCAAAAAGTTTTTATTGAAGTAATTTATTTGTGAATAAGGTTTTATCTTAACTTTATTGTTAATAGCTTTTATAGGTCAATTAAGATTTAAAGAGATTAATTATATATTAATTTTGTAACCTATTGCTATTCTCAAATGTCTACAAACATCTTGTTGTGAGATTTTTGTTATGTTTTAACTTTTAAATCGTCATTTTTCTCCGCGACATATTACCTACAATAGAAAAAGCTGATGGAAATTAAATATTGAGCTATTTATTTTATTTTAGTCCTTAAATAATAATTAAATAGTTAAGGAAAAATAAAACACGCTTCACTAAAGGATAAACTCTCCTCTAATGTCAGAAAGCTGTGCATTTGTGTACCACGCTGGTTTAATGCAAGATAGTAAATCGCAAATCTTTATAGTAATATTTTTTTTATATACTAGCGACCCGCCCCGGCTTCGCACGGGTGCAATGCTGATATTTAATGGATGTTATCATACAAATAAACCCTCCTCTTGAATCACTCTATATATTTAAAAAAAACGCATCAAAATCCATTGCGTAGTTTCAAATATTTAAGCATACAAAGGGACATAGGGACAGAGAAAGCGACGTTGTTTTATACTATGTAGTGATATTCTCTTTATTCTAAAATAAAAAATATATATTCAATCGTGATGCACTACAATAGAATCAGTGTTGTGACAGAGATTATAAAAAAGTTATAAACATGAATGTACCTACTTATTCATTGATAACTTACAATACAGAACCCTTCAAGATAGCACAAGTATTTTTGTTAAAAATCATGCAGATTTATTTTTAATCATGTCCATATAGAAATACCACAGTATACTTAAGTAGATAGTTTTTTATTATCAAGCATGTATATGCAACTTGGTATTTCTTGGTGTTCACTTTCAGACCTCATCACCATCACCAAAGAAAGCATGCCACCCGTTACTTCACATGAAGACGACACTTCCTATCCCATAGCTTTCTTGTATTTATAGTAGTACAATTTTAATAAATTTAGTTAATAACTTAGTTGTTTGTATCAGTTGATCATTTGTACAGGTCTTTGTAGTCTTAGGACCTTGGTTATAAACGTTACTTAATTTAAAAAAAAAAACATATGCTTTAGTTTTATTTTTTATTATGCCAAAGGTCAGACAATAGACCAAAGTATGCTTAAATTTAAACTAAATAAACTAACGTTTATAAGAAAGGTCGTCAGTCTTTTTTAGTATAGTTTTTTCTATCACTTTTTCTTTCTATAGCACTCTCTTTTCTTATTTCTGCGGTTATTTAGTAAGCAATATGTAAAGAAATTCTTAAAATTATAAATAAATCCAATAGGTACTACAGCAATACCTTCAAGAATAAACAAAACTTTGGAGTTTTTGTCCGGACAAATGTATGCAAACTGGTTGGAAGGAACGTGATGTGATTTTTATATTAGGAAGTTTCATACAAGATAATTAACTGGGATATTTTAGACGGAGAAATAATTTAGCACGAACAGTTATAATACTCACACAATAATCTAGTTTTGTACACTTTACTACAGCGCACCACCCTTGAAGAATTGTCATCAAACTAATGTATAATAATGGTTGCAGATTCCTTAAAATTTTATGTAAAATTCCCATAGATTCAAGTATATCTTAAAGTTTGTAAGTTAGAAATCCCGGTTAGGAACAGATGAAAACATATAATGCTATAAATAATTTTATACAGATTTATCAACTTCGACTATCGAACATGTGACACAAGATTAACTGATTAAATATGCTTAATCATTATTGGTAATAAAACTGTCTAATTCCTTCGTGGTAAGAATAACAAATTGGGACATAAAAACTCTATTAAATGATAAAATCACTTAAATTTTATGGCAAAGACGTTAAAAAATCAGCGTTGTTTGTTTTGTTATTGAAGAAGTCCAACTAATGTTATTAAGATAAGATAATATTTTTAATATTATTTCTAAATCTTCGACTAAATTTAGCTATGGTTTCATTCAAAACCGCGAAGGATCATAAAAAGGGTCATGTTAATGCAAAATTATAGCATTTTGATGATTGCAAGACCAATTAAATGTAACATATCGGACACCAAATTTTTGGAATTATACTTCAAGAACCATAAGCTTTTAAATGATTTCAAGATCAGTTAAATTTGACATATCTAACACATAGATTTCAAGAAAAAAAAAATTACATAGCAGTGTACATTCTCTATACTATAACAGAACTTTATACATACATTTAACCTTCAACCTTTTATCTAACAGAAAACGACACAAACCCTACACGCAGCAACGCCTTAATGCTTTCTCAACTGAGCACCTAACAAAATACGGCGGTCTTTTCCCTTCTGGTGGGAACCAGTGCCAAGAGCTGAACCAGTCTTACAGCGAGGCCGATTCCTACATTGACGTCATCAACCACAACCAGAAGAAGGTCTGCCCCCACGGGAATACTGTCGAGGAGTTTGGCAAAGCCCATCAGAAATGCGTGAAGAATCAGTTCGGAGAATCAGACACTTTCACCCAAAAACACGAGAGGATGTGCATAAAGTTTAATCAGCGTCCTCTTCAGAAGAGGTGAGGGTTTTGACAGCTTTTG
This sequence comes from Cephonodes hylas, assembly GCA_030295005.1. Taxonomy (NCBI): domain Eukaryota; kingdom Metazoa; phylum Arthropoda; class Insecta; order Lepidoptera; family Sphingidae; genus Cephonodes; species Cephonodes hylas. The sequence continues at coordinate 13,046,665 of AP025372.1, read as the reverse complement.
CTTTTACTTTACATAGATTCTGCTATTCTCTATTAGTTACTTATTTCCTGTTTACCTTCGTTTGCTTTTCTTCGTAGTTTCACTTTTTGTAGATTCTTCAGGTACCTACTATAGTAAATAGGTCTTCATTCTCTACATAAATTAAAGCAACAACTACTACTGGATTTACGAAGAAAAAAATACTAACACGACTTTATTAATTATATTTAACACTCCACAATCTATGCTATCTGTGATCTTGATTCACAAATCTCTAGTTCTTAAATATTGATCTTCATCTTCAGCAGGCAAAATAAATTTCTAGTTTACTCCAAACTAAAACCATACATTACATAAATTCTTACAAAATCCAGCATTACGTACATAGAACATGACTAACTTCATTCTCCTTAAACGCTTTACTCATATTAATTTAAGCTCAACGTGATCAAATTCTCAATTAACACCACCCAACACTTTATATAAAACAGTTGCTTAATTTGTTCAATGCAATTATTTTATCCATTTTCTATTTACTCACTTCTAAATTCAAGGACTAACTTTAGCCTCCGCCTACGTAAACTGGTTTACAGGAGTTAAATTTCTTTCAAATAAAATTACTAGTTTATTCCATTTTGGCAACATCTGGCTAGTTATTTTTAAATTATCCTCTAACAATTAATTTGCTATAATTAATTTTATTTTAATTTCGTTCATCTTCAAATCAATTAGAGCTATTAATAATTACATGAATAATTTTGACGTAGGCTAGTAATTCAGATTCTTAAATAATAAAACCGCCTCGATTCTTGTTTGATATAAATTGTTATGTGAATCTAAATCCAGTTTATCAAGTATAGTGTCCACTGTCCAGTCACTATGGCATTTATAAATCACATTCACTTATAATCTATGACAATATTTCACAACTTAATAACCAGGCATTATAAACATTCTAACAACTTAATAAAACAACAAATTGTTACTCACAACAACATACTAATAACAACAATTACTACTAACACAAACAACAATCACTACTAACAACAACAACAATGACATATGTTTAACACAACAAATCCGATTAGGAAGGGGCAGGACACTTCGATAACGTCAGTGAATTCCAGCGGCCAGGACTCTGGGATAGCCGAGGCGAGGTGCCCTTGTGGACACTCCAGCCTTCACACTTCGGAGGAGAGTAGCGGGTGAGTCATCATCATCATCATCACCCCTTATAGGCTATAAACATATACTGATCACCCCTATATTCCTAAACAAGATAGCGTAGGAATACATGCTACAAAGTATAAAAGGCTAAGGCTAAATGACTTTCCCCCCATCTCTTTTAAACTCTATTATTAAACCTTAAATTCTATTATTATCTTTGCATATGAGTACGCTGTGTAGATTTAAATAATGTAATAAACTATGCTAAAGTGAAGTCTGAAATACCTTTCATTAAATATTTTTGTTATGTAGCAGCATTTAGAAAAAAGTGAATCGACATTAGTAATACTCTATTTTTAGAAACGAATTTAAAATCGTGTCCCAAAATGATCTGGTTATTAATTTAAAATATGTATATTTTAAAATGTTATACGATGCATTATTAAAATACAAAAAGAATGTTTCACGCTCTACTGGTTTGAAATAAATTTACACAAATTACCAAACAATATTACTTACTAATCATATAGGAATGCGTGGGTAGACGTTTTTAGAGGCTGGTTTTAAACAAAAAGGTATGTATTGACTGATCAAAGCTTTTATTAGGATCTGTGAGATGCTGTTCAATGTAACTTATATACACATGGATAAGCACAGGTGTATTTTGCAACCCACAATTCGCCAAGTAGGTTAAGACCGAAAAATCTTTCGTTGATTTAGACACCTACGGCAAAAACAGTCATATCTTACTACGAAGTTAGAACTGTGTATGTATGTAACTTTTGGGTGTTTTAATAAATTAAGTATTAATGAACCCACTACAACTTTTAAGATATGAGACTAGTATATCAGAAACTATGAGACTTCAACCCCACTCCGAACTCAAAGAAAAACTTAAGATTTTTTGTTCACATTTTCGCAATATTTCCTTTATATATCTTTATTAGGAGTACAAAGAATATCATAAGTACCATTTCCTCCATTCTGGCGATAAAAATGCTGCTAAATATAAAAGTCTTTGCGAATAGCTTTGTTGTAAATCTTGCGAGCATGTTAATAAACATCGTGTAACGGTGGAGGGAAACATAGGAATGTATTGTCGCTGAAATATATTGCATTTGCTATATCACGAATGGGGTGTGCAATACACGAATCATATCATTGGAAGAGGGTGGTAATAATATCATTTTATTCTCATGTCATTATTTACGAACATCTTCAGCTAAGACTTAATTTATATTATAACTGTGAATCGAAATATTGTAGCGAAATTTACTAATTTGAGATTTATTAAATAAGGAGTTTGAAACTCCACCATCTAGCAGTAAAGCAGTGTGGTAGATTCAAGCCTTGTTAATGTATAGTTGTATAAGTGAAAATATTAATAATTCTACGAAATGCACAATTCGTTTTTTAAACATACATGTATTAATTTAAACAAACCCATGATTCTAAAAATATTTAATTGTAAAATTATTATAAACGGGTATTGATGGATATATGTATAACTTTTTTGTTGCATTTTCATTTTATCTTCTGTTGAAATGTCACTTGCCACAATGATAGATCCTATCTCGAAGAACTCATTTATCGTTTTGATTTATTTTTGTGTGGCATGATAGCATATCAAATCAAGAACGAAAACCTCCACTTTTTTGTTAGACATGCATATTTATTACCATTTTCAGTGGCTACTATAATTCCAGTTGCAGTTACGAGGACTCGCTAAAATCAAACCACAACCCAGATGGTCGGTCGAAGCCTTATCGTCAGGAGGAGCCGAGGTTCCTGAGAAGAGCTTCATTTGGTCACCAGCAGCCTCTGGACCGACAGTTCCATTACCGAAGACAGTCGTTTTCGGAGAACATGCAACGCCACTTTCCACCATTCGAGAAAGTTGCACCTCCTACCAGAATTACGAGACAAATTTCCACTCCCAATGTATCAAACTTGACCCAATCCTATTTCCTAAACAATAAAAGGAAAGAGGGGAGAAGGAAGGAAGTTTTGAATGAGCCTGTAGTCGATTATGATAACAGTGAAGGAGAAGATGTATTTGACACTAGGTTAGATAGAAAAGCGAGTGCTAAACATAAAAGAGGAAAGTTTATGGAGTTTTCAGGACAACCAGCGGTGTTTGTGGCTACTCCTGCCACAGCTGATATGATGAGGAGGCAGGGGAGCGAAAGACTCATGTTTGCCAGGCCTTTATAGTACATAAAAAAATTGCCTGAAATAACGGTGTGATTGTAAAATTTAATAAAGAAATTTCTGCCCTAGATATAAAATGAAATAGAAATATATTAGATATTTGATAATTTAATGAAATTAATTACCAGTAATTAACGTCGCGAAGGTATGCAGCCGATGGATTAATTGATTGTTATTGGAGGATAAATCAGATTTTTAATACCAAGACTAGTGACCGCGATACGTAATTTATTTAGACGATTTGAGATTTATGGCAAACGCCAAGCCACAATAAGTTTTTGTTATAAATTTATTGTAAAAAATGTATTTATGTAAGAATGTATATTGTAAATATGACTGTGAAAATTGGATTTTATCTTGCCTATAATGAGCTTTATCGTTTGGTCGTAATGTCCAAAGAAGTGGGTGATTTTTATTTCAGTTATTAAGTGCCATTTGGGTAGTGTTTTCGAAGCGACAGCTTTGTATAGTAATGTGTAACCACCTTTAAAGTTATGCTTGTGTAAAAATGCAAATTAATAAGATTCCATTGTAAATACTCGTTAGGTTGTTAAGTAATAAACATAGTTGATTTTATATGATGTATTTTTATTATGCCCTTTTATTTCTTATCTAGATATGCCTGGACAGTATTATCATATAATATCAATTGAATTAATTGATAAGTATGTTATATTACAAAAAAAATCAATAGAATAATTAATTGATGGTAAATTGTAGAAATAAAAATTCTCTGGCTTTATTAGAACCTCTGTAAAATATTTTAATGAAAATATATAAATATTAAAAATAGCAATTGTAAGATAATAAGTTTTTTCGACTAATGTAAGGGTATATATCTCAAAGAGATTTGAAAACGCAAAACATACACAAACCCGGCCAAACTAGGGTAATTTCCTTCACGGTCTTTATTTAAGAGTCTTATAGAAAGTATTGTAAAAGACAAAAATTACTTGATATCTTAATAAATTTAACTTCTAAATCCTCACGTCTAACAAAGCGATAACATAATACCTTACATAAAAAACTGTTTCCCCGACCAGGAAATCTAAACTGGTGGGCATGGATCTCCTCTATAACTGAGAGGGTTTAGGTATTAATCCACTACGCTGGCCTAACGCGGGTTAACGGACAACACACCTAAGAAATTCCTAAAAACTTTTAGGTGTGCATGTAACCACGATGTTTTCCTATACCGTTGAAGTACACCTAATTATCAATACACACATAACTTCGAAAAGTCAGAGGACTCAGGTTTGAACCCGCGACCGCCGAGATTCTAGACTGCGTGTCAAACCGCGAGGCCATCAAGTTTATTTCAAGTATAAGATATCTTATGCCCAAAAATCAAGGAAGAGGGCAACGAACAGCTAATATTTACAAATGACTATGATCGAGCCCGTTTGACCTCTACGGAGGGAGAAATGGACCTCTGGCCGTCCTCTCAGAGGGAACAAACAGAAATAAAATCATCTTTCGGACAAACAAAAGAAACCTATGAATGTTTACCAAATATTTGTGATAAATCGGATAGTTCTTTCAGGGAGCCACCATGAAGTTGGATAGTTGTAGGATATTCCAGAATTGTGGCTAATACTATTTTATCTATCAGCATCTACATACATAAAACAACAGAAACCGGTTGAAAATATGTGTAACGGTTCGTGGACATCACATACATGTGTACGTAAGAAATTCTTTGAACAGAAATCTTAGGTAATGTATGCTTCTTCACTCTTATCTTTCTGCCAGTAATAAAAATAATTATTTTACATATTTTCGTGTTTTTAGGTGATTTCAGGCTTTGAGGTATACTGACAATTTTAGATCTTTTAACTCTATAACACTTTGCCTGACTCGAGCATCGATTACTAACATTAAGCGACAGGATTTACGTGCCCACACTATGGTTCTGAAATATTTGGACTTGTCTGTATGTCCGTCTACAATAGAAAACCCAGACAAGACACATAACTCAGACTAAAATAACAAGTTTTCTTACACGTATTCACGTTAATATTTTTTAATACTAGTTGAAAATTACAACCTTTTTTAAAGCAATTGCCATCTTAACACAGTAAAAATGCACTTGAAACTCATAACCGTAGGCCCAAAAATACCAGAGAACACTTGTTAACCGAGTTAATAATTGCGTTTCACAAGCCCAGCAAATTTAAATGAAATCTCCGTTTAATTGCGGAGTGTAATTAATCTCTGCCAGTTTAATCCAGTCCCGGCCCGGATGCGGGCGCGTGGTCACCCTAGTCCATTCATGTTGAGAGGTCGTCGCACTTTTTGACGTCTATGTACGACGGCTTTCGGGAATTTTCCTGAGGTCCACAGATTTTGTATGAAAATGCGCTAAGTTCCTTTTATTATAAATATTTTTTGTCGTATTATGGTGATGATATAGGATCGTTTTTGTTGTCAATTTAAAGTGCTATTGTAAATTAATTGGAACGATGATTATTATTAAATCGCATATCTCTCACTATTATGGCCCGAAAAAGAAATGTAACCGCACTGTATCCTGGAGTAAGTATAGCGAAGAAATTAACAAGAAAAATCAGATAAGTTTAACCCAGATAAGCCTGAAACTAAAATTTTCTGAAAATTTTGAAAAAAGTTACATTATTTAGTTCATTAGATCTTATGCAACATAAAAAAAATTATGAAAAAAAAATTAAGTGTAAGGCTTTCAGGGAAACAGCCGTCCTATATGTAGGACAGTAGGATAATAAGAGGAAATAAAAGACCATTTATGACAAAACAGAATGTAATGAAAAAGGGTAGTTTATTAGATAACTATTGATTATATTACCCATTGTTATATGTAATTTACTAGATTAACACTATTTATGAATGATATGTTTCAAAACACTTGACAAACACTCCAACATCACATTTCTTGCAACGTGTCAAACATTTTTTGTGACATTGACGACAGCGTGTTTGCTTCGATTGAGGAATAACCAGATGATTCATTTGGTCTTTACGACTATCAGCATGTTCATGATGGGAGGGCCGGCCAGGCCCTCTTTTGGCATTTTTTGTATCAGGGGAGTTTCCCCAATACATTCTTCTACGGGGGAGCCATGAATAACCACTAACCAACAATATGCCGATGAAACATTTCATATCTTCAGTGATTATGTCTCCAGGCAAATTCTTTTTGACAGCATATTTATTGCTCTCTGACACCAACAACGAAATAACATCTTCATCTAAGAGGTTTTCAAATCACTCAATTGGGCGCTTATCTTGGCAAGCGCCTTGAACATCTGGCCAATTCACGGGATTTTTTGCCAAGTCCCGTTTTCTCCATGCGTAGGTACGCCTACGTTTAGTTCGACCTGTAGAATCAGAAGGTTCTTCTTCTGTATCACTCACCATAATCTGCCCTTGAATCATTACTTCAGCCTGTTGAAGCAGAATGTTTCGTGGGAAATTATTCAAAGTTACATTATCTTCTTCACCCGAATCTTCGTCAGTGAGACAGTCAGGATCAACAGGAGGAGGTAGAATACATATCAGTCGTTCTCTATAATCTTTTTCATTATCAGAAACATTTTCTAAAGCATCTAAAATTTCATGCGCAGCTAACGGTCTGTAAAGAAAAAGTTATATTATTGTACTAAAATCATGTATATTATCCTACTGTCCTATATATAGTACGCTAGTATTTGTTACAAGTTATACGTAATTTATTTATATTATTTTGCTAGAATATTTATTTAGTACAAAAGTTAAGGTTATCAACTATATATTAACACAGAAAAAAACAACTCACGAGTAAAATATAACTTTTTATATATACCTGTCATTTGCCATGTCTGCAACGCACTTTTATTACACACTTATAAGGTAAAATATAAGGTAAAAACTGTTAAAATAACTGTCTTTTTATTTTTTCTAATAAAGCTGACACGTTTCTTACTGCAAATCATAAGACTAAATAATCTTAGATAAAGAGGGTATTCTGATATTTTTTTTTATTTCTACTGTCCTAAATATAGGACAGTAGGCTTATCTGGGTTAAGCATAACAGACACAATGGTACATATTACTTCCGGTTCGAAGTTAATTTATTACTGAGATATTTGTAAAAAGTATGGTAATTTGAAAATATGCATATGTTGGTTTAGGAATGAAGTAATAGAAATGAAATGTCGATGTCTTTATTTTATTTGTTGGTATTCTTAGTAGACCTTAATATGTGTTGAGGGATAAAGATACCCTATAACCATCTGTAACTCTATATAAAATTAACCAAAATCAACTCTGAAACTGACGCCAGACACTAAAGTACTGACTGGCTAATACTCTGCTTAGATGAAGAGGAAAGTGTTTATGGAAACTGAAAACGAGTAGCTTAGTGAGTAAACGGGATAATAGATATGACTATTTTGATACCATTACTTTATTTATTAACTAGCGACCCGCCCCGGCTTCGCACGGGTGCAATGCTGATATTTAATAGATGTTATCATACATATAAACCTTCCTCTTCAATCACTCTATCTATTAAAAAAAACCGCATCAAAATCCGTTGCGTAGTTTCAAAGATTTAAGCATACAAAGGGACATAGGGACAGAGAAAGCGACTTTGTTTTATACTATGTAGTGATGATCCTAACCTACTTCTACCGACAAAACTTACCAATACTCAATAATTTTTTTACTCTACCTTCAGGTAACACTATCAAGAAGCTTTTAATCGTTAAGTGACTCGTTATATCGGTATAATATCAAGTTGAGAGGCTTTGTCGCCATCGCATTAACTTTATGAACGCCAACAGGCCTTTATAGGGCGGGCGAGAAGTATTATGGGCGGGCGGCCCGCCCTGAACTTAATTTATGACAGTTTTTAGGGTTTACGGCTACTGATGAAAAATCTGGACGCCCGCGGCGAAAATGTGGCTTGTGGGCTTGCTTCTATTAGGTTGCCAACCGGGCTGCAGTTTTACAATAATCCCTATTTCCGTATCCATTTTAAAACTCGTTTCCAATGTTAATGTGGGTTATAATACTTTCATTACGTTGTAATTTCACTAGGCGCATAAATTGTCTAAGAAAAAAAAATACTTTAGTCTGTCCATAGAAATCTATCTATAGTTCACTTTATACATATCTTACAGCACCATACACTTAGCCCATATGTACATCCCAATGCTAGACATGAGCCTCTGGGCGGCTGCGGAACCATTGTGGGCGTCTCTCACCCACGCACCGTGGTCGCCCTACCTGGCGCGAAGATGGCCACCGGGGGGTTTTGGTAGGTATGCCGGTGAGGTTAGGGTAGGTTAGGGACCCAGCCCGGCACTAACATCTGCCGGGCTGGATGGCCGGTGACCCCGACATACGCCTCCTGCCCCCCTCTCTGAGGGCTGGCGGGAGGTAGAGCCATAAGCAGCTTTCCCCTCGAATGGAAAAAAAAAAATATGAGCCTCCTCTGCAACTATGAGGGTTCATGCCTTTGTCCATCACGCTAACCTAGAGCGGCTTATAAACATATCTTTAGAGAAAAAAGGAGCACTAAAACTTCTAAATAATTATTTTGAGTTCACGGCTATGATGAAATATTTATACATTAAGATGTATGTGTGTCTTATACATATGTCCCTCGGTAAACGCGGAAACGACTGCCTTCCAACCAATCTAAACTTTCACAAATAAAAAATGGAGTCTATTTAATGGAATGGCCTGACAAAAAACCGACTGTAATCATGCGTTAATGAATTCCTAAATAAATCTTCTGTTCACTTAATTATCGCTGAGTAGCGTTTCCCCGGCTTTGCAAAGCCATTAGCCAAATTTCCACAAATTAAGTGGATAGTCCATTAATTGTAACAAACTAATTTTACGAGTGGGCGAAAAAACCTCACCTTTTTATTAACTCAATGATGTAATGAAGTGTTTTAAATTGAGGCTTGATTTATATTTAAAGGCATTTTAGCAACGGACTTAGAGTTTAAAATATTCCCGAAGTGAGGAAAATGTACAGATTTTTCCTTTAGGAAATTGTAAGTAAAGTCGGAAAATATGATGATTTGAGTTGGTTCGGAAACATGCAACGGTGTCAATACCTGAGCGAAGAAATGCATCTCTGCCCACTCTGACAGCCCTGTGGCGCAATTGGCTAGACACCAGCTTGCAAAACGAGCGGCCGCGGGTTCGATCCCCGCACCGAGACAAATGTTTGTGTGATGCACAAATATTTGTTTCGGGTCTGGGTGTTTGTGAGACCGAAAAGTCTCTCGTAGTTTCTGATACCCACGACACAAGACTTGTATCTTAAAGTGGGGTCGGGACTATGTGTGTGACTGTTGGGTGTATTTATTTATTATTATTTATTTACTCATTTATGGAAATATTTTTTTTTTCTATTAATTGGAGTCATTAAAGTAATTTAAAATTACCAAAATTCGCAAAAAGAAATTATGTAATAGGGGGTGAGCCAATAGTCGTTTTTCGAGCACATTTCCGGCCTCCAGTCTTCGACTGAGAATTTCCCCATAATTCTGCTCGAGCCGGCAACAGAAGTCGGAATCATTAAACGCATATCACATATTTGTGTCACAAACCCTCTAGGCAGGATTAAAAAATATTCTGTATCAAAATCAAAATATTACGTTTTATGTCTCAATTACAACTCTCTTGGTAAGGTAATTTAAATAAATAAAAAATATATCAACATTATCTATAACATGAAACAATACCTCATCAACCGTAACGATATTTCTTCGCGTTATGGAGTGGCTGGAATCGTTCTCGGCGCGAGACAATGAGCCCAATCAAGTGAAATGCCACAGGTCATAACAAATAAAAAAGTTTTCCTATGTTACCGGGAAACAAACATTATCGTGACCTCTGCGATGGTTCCTATTTACTCTAAGGGCGGTTTGAAGGGGTGAGTGATAGATTTAAAATATGAGTAATAAAAAATATGGTGTGTATTTTTGTTTGTAAGGTATTGACTACTTGTCGGCTATAAAACAACCTAAGTTATAATATTCGTATTCTTACGCCTTAATTCTCGAAGGCAGGTATTACAGGAATGGGAATTTCTTAATGGGCAAAAATATTATCAATAATATCTTACCCACTGATTTATCCCGGAGTATTAGTTTTATTTTACTACTTTAATATATTTCCTCGTGACCAGATTCATTTCATTCAGTGATGGCCTCGAGGTTTAGGCGCGCGGTCGAGAATCTCGGCGGTCGCGGGTTCGAACCCCAGGCACACAACTATGACTTTTCAAAGTTATGTGTGTATTCACATTAAATAATCACTTGCTTTAACGGTGAAGGAAAACATCGTGATAAAACCTGCACACCTAAAAAGTTCTTAGAAATTTCTTAGGTGTGTAGTCCGCCAACCCGCACTAGGCCAGCGTGGTGGACTATGGCCTAAACCCTCTCAATGGTAGAGGAGACTCGTGGTCAGCAGTGGGCGTATATGGGTTGATGAAGAAGAAGAAGAAGAAGATTCATTTGAACGGCGAAGGAAAACATCGTGATAAAACCTGCACACCTAAAAAAAAGTTCTGAGGAATTTCTTAGGTGTATAGTCCGCCAACTCGCACTAGGCCAGCGTGGTGGACTATGGCCTAAAACCCTCTGAATCGTAGAGGAGACCCGTACTCAGCAGTGGGCGTATATGGGTTGATGAAGAAGAAGAAGAGATTCATTTAGAAAATATTTTACATAAACGTATCAAATAAGGAAACAAAATCACTTTTTAAATCATAATTAAATCGTTATACTAGCGGGACATTCATTGCGTAGTAGTCTACCGTGGCGGGCTATTAAACCAGCGTGACGCCGCGTCGACAGCGTGACGAACGGTGCGAAACAGCTGGGCCGGTCGTCGCCCCGACACGCCGCGTGACGTCAGACCCATGTTTATACCCCAATGTGCTGAAACCTGCTAAATGTCCACGTTCATTACAAGGAATGAAATAATCAGCATTATTCACTTTGACGGATTAAAGTTATTTTGGGGAGTAATGGAATTATAAATAGCTTTTTACTGTTGTTTTGTCACGTGAATTACAAGTTTTAATGAGTTATTGACGCTGATTAGATGTTTTACAAAACCTCACGGTGAAATATTATATGCTTAGACAATATTAGTTTAGCATAAAATGATACAAACGTTTTCAGGTAAGATATTTCTATACCACATGCAAATTTATAGAGAGATGAAGACAAGTGTAGTATCTACTCATTTCATATGAATGCACATAAAATTTTGAAAAATAGCAAAAGTTAAATTGAATGAACTTACACGATAGAATTTCTCCAAGGAGGATCACCTGACTATATCTCAACACTGACACGCCAGCGCTAAATTCACGAAAATGCATCCGCTTTATCACAAGACTCAGGCGTTTTCACTTTAAGCAAAAACTTTGACTAATAGACAGTTTTAAACACTTCAGTTTTTCTTCAAAGTGATTGAGTAAATCCAGACTTTAGTAAAATGGTGATAAAGTTTTTAGAAAAATGATATAGGGAAAAATGTCTAAACAGATTTATAGCTCGTTCATTGAACTGTTAAACTTAAATCACTTGGGAATAGTTAGAAGATACACATTTTTTTGCCATTTTACCTATAATAGGACTGCTCGTAAATGAGTTCAAAAAAGACTCTAGGAAACGAATATTTATATCCAAATTAATTAAGAAGCGTTTGCTTGCTTTAAGATGTATAGATATCCCGATTAATTTATTTTCACTGTCGTTAAAAACCATAATGTTTTAATATGAATTAGCTCGTCAACTAAGGTTCTCTTCTTCTTCTTCATCAACCCATATACGCCCACCGCTGAGCACGGGTCTCCTCTACCATTGAGAGGGTTTAGGCCATAGTCCACCACTATAACTAAGGTTATTACAACAATATTAAACTCAACACCATCTTTCAGTAGATTGCGTCGATAAGCATACTAATCTATTACGCATTTAAAATAACTAGGGTACTAGACATAAAATTCTTTCATCACAATATCTTAATAGAATTGGGAGCGATATAATCTAAATTGCAGGATTCCTGAGAACATTGAGATCTTTATCAATGATTCATTTAGCTTACGAAACGAGTGGCCAAATGTATAATTTATAGCTATTAATATTACCTTGTTATTTATATCTGCACTTATTTTTTATAACAACGAAACACGTCAAAGTCTGATTTCTGTTGAATTCTACGGTTTGGTAAACTAAAGATTATTACAAAAAATATACATTATTGACCCTGGTTGACCTTCTGTTGTTAAGCAAATATAACTATATGTGTTAAGATAACTAAAGAAATCTAAGACTGGCTGATATATTTCTCATAGACAATATTACCTAAAGGTTATAATATCTCGTAATTTATAACTCACTAGTGGACTTTACAAATCTGACATTTCAATACATATTTTTAGAACACAAAATACGTCCTCATTTGGTATATAATAGATTTGTAATCTACCTATGATTTACCCACCGTGCTATTTAATATACATACATAGGTAATTCCAAAATTATTTATCTCACAGATAACGTGAAAGCGTCGAACACGCGGTCGTCACCCGAGGCAGGTGGCTCGCGCCGATTGTAGGCCGTTTGTCACGCTCCCAAACGACGTGACAGCGCGCTGACGTGACACTCCGTACAGTTGAGAAATGTTCGGAGACAATTGACTTTAAAAGCCATAAATATAGAGTAGGCGTAAATTTACGGCGGGGTCGCTGACTTTTGATGGACAGGGTGTTATTGTTTTAAGTTCTTGTGGCTATGAATATGAATGTAGGCTGGAATAGTAGATTGATTATGTAGGTTTAAACTGACTTCTTAATTACCGGTCTGGAACCTGATGATTTAACATTAAAGGCCCTATTTCAGACGGGATAAATTTTTACGTAAAGAAAAGCTTGGACTACCTCGTTTTATCTCTGTATAAGTAAATGCGTGCAATGGAAATAGTTCAACTTTGACTTTTTGACTCGCCCAAAATTATAATTTTTTTTTGTCTATATATGTAGCAAATGACAATAGTTTTGCCTTTTATTTGTTAATACCTTACCTTAAAAGCGATCTGAAGATACATTTCTGTTTATCTCCCTACAGATAAAAGTATATAGTTACGTATAAGGAAGGTTAAAAGGCCAAGCAACGAATTAGCCAAAAATTCAACAAAAAATAAACCGCTGAATATTAAAACTATATTTTTAGGTACAGAAACTACAAAAAGTTATCCACAAAAAGCTAGCATTTAGTGTATTATTACCGTCTATAAATACCGAGTTATGTATTGAAATAGTCATCCAACACGATCAAAAAGGAATAAAACAACTTCACAAGACAATTGGCGAGACGGGATGCCGAAACATCGAGGGATGTTGTTGACTGAATTTTTCCCATCTTTGTGTCTCCATCGGTGTTTTACGAGCGACCGAATGAAATGTCATCTTTCCCTTCACTCGCTATGTAATTGGACACAGCGTAGAAGTGTCAGTGTATAAAATAAGTTGAACTTGTGATTTTTTCCTTCGATTTCTTCTCCTATAGGGTAACCCTTTGTTGGTCAAACGCGGATTTAAAAATATATCTATGTGTGCCTACTTTATTGGTACTTACATTGAAGGTAGATTTTTATAATACCTAAATTCCTGTACCCTTCTAAAACGTAAAGTTTTACATTGAAGGCATACATGAGCGACTGTATGGTTAAACAGATGTGGTACCTAGGTCACATATAACATGCAATTAGAATGTGTAGCCAATTGTGTTATCTTTAGCGAATAATATTGGCGAAGTCCGACTTACTCTGTGGTAGAATATTTAGATATATTTTTTTATCGTCTTGTCTAAAGGGTTATACCTTTCTATGGTTACTAGTGCATGTTTGTATGTTAATAAATATACAAATATATAATGTGAACATTATTATAAATATATGGGTGTATGAAAAATATGTATATATTTTGACTAAAAGACTTCCAATAAAGCGTATTTTATCATCAATGGATATATCGAGAAGTTCCTCAATGAACGTGGTTGAGTTGTTAGTACTATTTTTAGAATATTCTAGATCTGTAGGTTCATGTTAAGTTCTTATTTCATTTTATTTATAAATGATACGATTCTTAGAATCGTGATACCTAAGAATAAGTAAAAAATATGGTGCAAAAATTTAATTTATTTTATCTATAAGTTTCCTTTTTTACCATCCATGACACAATTGAATGCTGTATTGTATGGTATGATGATTTTTTTGTGCATTCCCTTATTATTAATAGGACTGCAAAGTCTATCATAGGTTCGAATACACAAAGCACGAGGATTATATGTCAATAATAATACATCAACTTGATTATTTTATTATTATTATTGGCTAGGTGTAAACACATTAGCCTTCATCTTATTCGGTACAAGTAAAAGCGAATATACAAGGAAAAATGCAAAGAAAAAAACTAAATCATAATTTAACACTCGATTTTATTGTCGAGTGATATAACGAAGGGTTCTTTAGTCTTCACGTAAAGATCTTCTTTCAATTTCCCGTTTCCAATCACTTTAAATGACTAAGGATGGCACTTATTACGTGTCTATAAAAACATTTACTACAATTATAAAATGTAAACAGAATAATAGCTTTAATAGCTCTTATGGTTATTCAAGGCTAAAATTCCCTATCATGCATTATTGTGAAAAATAAAACTTCGCAATCCCATCAACTTTTTTAGGTAGTTAAAACTACTAATCCACAAAATTTAAAGACAAATACCTTTCTATATTAACTAAAGAGACAACACATTTAATTTTTAAAAAAATCCTCTTCCAATCTAACTTACGAAAAGGATTTTTTATATCCACCAAAGTATTTTCCTTTGACAAAATCATCTAATATTATACGAAAATCACGACCTACACATTCAGCCATAGCTACGTGAGTCCATACATAAATCCTCGAGGTCATCGCCCCCTCTTCCCGGAGCACCAACCTTGAGAATGCGTAACACCTTTTTTATCGCAATTTAACGAGGAACATCGTTCATTTTTCGTGTAAATTCGCCCCCTTGTCAAAGTCACGTCTGGCGGAAGGCAAACAGGCGCGCCAAACCGGGAAGAGGTAATTAAGAACCTTTTTATGACGTTTATTGAAGTATCTTGATTATATATTGCCAACCGTCTCAGCTATTTGGGGATTGGGGAATATTTTAAAAGGTATTTTTGTATGTAATTTTATTAATGAAGAGCTTTTTTTGAGAATGGAAGGGAGAGATAGTTCAGATCAACGCGGACACTGCCTGTGACTGTAACTATGGTTACGTAAGATAGAGGTATGTTAATTCCATGTTCATAGTTCAAAATTTCGCGTATAAACCTGTTTTAAAGAATTAGGCAGAATTGCATCTCTGCACCTTAATTTTATAGTTGCACATAGAAAAAGTCGAGCCTGTTGATATTTTTAAATAATGTGGTACTGAGAAAATGGTTATTAGAAATATAATACGGCTAAAATCAACCTCAGGGTCGCACAGAACGCTATGTGAGGCAACGAGACAATGTAACGAAATTTTTTTGGGAAATTATCATGTTGCAGGACTGTATAAAAGATTTTCCAAATTACTTATAAAGTGTAAATTAAAGTTGTATTTTGTTTAAAGTAGGCCTTCATTGCAGTGAAAGCAGTGACGGCCTCGAGGTTTGCGCGCGCGGTCGAGAATATCGGCGGTCGCGGGTTTGATCCTCAGGCACACACCTCTGACTTTTCGAAGTTATGTGTGTATTCACATTGAATTATCACTTGCTTTAACGGTGAAGGAAAACATCGTGATGAAACCTGCACACCTAAGAGTTCTTAGGAATTTCTTAGGTGTGTAGTCCGCCAACCCGCACTAGGCCAGCGTGGTGGACTATGGCCTAAACCCTCTCAAGTGTAGAGGAGACCCGTGCTCAGCAGTGGGCGTACATGGGTTGATGAAGAAGAAGAAGAAGGCCTTCATTATGAATTATGTCGTATAATTCGAAGTCGTATAATACCAATATATATAGGAAACTTCAAGTTAATTTAAATTAAATGATCACGCAATATCGCAACAATTGATATATTGAGTTCAATCATAATATACATACTTCTATACTACATAGGTTGTGATAGCGTCAGATTCTCATGAAATCTAATAACAATTCGTCAGTGCAGAGTAAATACTGCGAGCACGAGCTGATGGATTGTTTGGACGAGGTTTTAGGCTGTGCTGTTGTCGAGTGGGACAAGTCTCGGAAGAATTGCCAGTATAATTTAATGGCGGTACTTTCATAGAAACCCAAAAGCCCATGAATAATAAAATAAAAGCTTGAAACTCTTAATAAAAAAGCATTTTGTCATATTTAGGAGAATATCCTAAACTCACGAGTCACGACAAACAATTATAATTTTCGCATCAGTCGTTCATATCGTTCGTATCGAAGGGATAGGCTATTGCCATTTTTGGAGAGAATTTATCTAAATTAACAATCTTAAAATCTACGAAGAAACAACTACAGTATACACTTTGATCGATCTTAAAATCCAAATCGCAACATCTTGAATACTGAACGTAAATGCCGCAAGAAAAGTGAAGAAATGTAAAAAATCTCTAAGGTAAAGTTTTTAATTTAGTTAATCCAGGACTACCATTGACGATAAATATTTTGTGCCTAACTCTGCTAACTTGCACCTAGCTTTTATTGACAAACGCCAAAAAGGACGCGACGTTTGTCTCCTGGATTATGACGAAATGTGTTTTCAATTTTCCGACGTGGAGTGCGAATTTGCGAAACATTTTCCCGAGACCATTGCCAAGGTCAATGGCCACTGCCTACAGAGTGAAAAGCGAAATGCAAATCTATTGTTTTGACTTGAAACTAGAGTGGGTGGTTAGTGGAATATTGTATCCTTACATAAATGATTTAGATGAGGAATGAAATATTGAAATTGACTGTTAAATTACACACCTTCATAACCTCACGATTGTATTCCCTAAAGGGGTACAGCAGGGGTGGATTTCTGCACCCACATTTCGCCAGGTATGTATAAGTCCTACGTAAAAGGGGCGAGCGTATTGGCGTTTTTCGGGCACATTTCTAGAACCCGTGTTGCTACTCAGAATTTGCTATTGGAAAAACCGAAAAACACTTTGCTT
This sequence comes from Cephonodes hylas, assembly GCA_030295005.1. Lineage (NCBI taxonomy): Eukaryota > Metazoa > Arthropoda > Insecta > Lepidoptera > Sphingidae > Cephonodes > Cephonodes hylas. The sequence goes on along the minus strand of AP025372.1, from coordinate 13,029,126 downwards.
GGCACATACTTGTACCGCAGGACCACAAGGCAGTCAAATACTTGCTAAATAAATATGTAACATAATATGATTTTATCACACAAATGTTTTTACCATTCAAGACATATTTCTGTAACTTCTAAGAATGAGACATTAAGACCAATTTCACATAATAAATATGTAACGTTGTAAAAAAAATTCACTGTGTGTGCGTGGGTTTCACTTACAAAGCTTTATTCTGAGAAAGACTCGAGTTTGATGAACGCATAGTTTTAGAAAATCGTATTTCTAAGGAGTGGGAGGAAATTCTTGGAGAACCTAAGCTCTTTGCCAATATTGTTAGAAAGGTAAGTAATGGAATCTTTGTGGAGACCTGAAGAAGCATATGTGGTTGAAAGTTGTCGAGAATTGTTTTGTTTGGCTGTTTTTTTTTTCAATAGTAATATACGATTCAACTGGCCTGAACTGCCCCCTGTGTCTTGTGATGGTGTACTTATTAATTACAGCGACACAGTTAGAAACTTAGGGTTGCACCTAGATAAATTTTTGTCTTGGGATACACAACTGCGTGAGGTTAGCCGTAAAGTTTTTGCCTCAGCAAGATCCTTGCGAAGATTGCGCAACTTTCTGCCTATTACAACGAAGATTACGCTAGCACAAACCCTTCTCCTCCCCATCCTTGATTATGCGGATGTCAGCTATCTAAATCTCACTGAAGAACAATTAAATAAACTTGAGCGCCTTCAAAATTTCTGCATCAGATTCATATTTGGCTTGCGCAAATATGACCACGTTTCAGAATTTCGCAATCAGCTCAAGTGGTTACCTATTCGGCTTCGCCGGAATACCCACGTTCTTTCTCTTCTATATAACATTCTCTTTAATCCTCTTACTCCTCCCTATCTCAAAACTCGTTTTCATTTCCTTCATGATTCTCATTCAAGGTTCTTGAGGTCATCAGATAACTTGAAACTTAAAACTCCAGTCCACACTTCCAGCTTTATGGACAACTCCTTCACCGTCAAAGCGGCTAGATTATGGAACTCGCTTCCAGTGTCCATAAGACTGGCTAAATCACTGCCTATTTTTAAAAAGATGGTAAAAGATTATTACTTGTCACACTAAGTTAAGACTTGTGTATGTATGTGTGTATGTATTGATATATGTATGTATGTATGTATCTATGTATGTATGTATGTAGGTTTGTATGTTTGTTTGTATGTATATTTATGTTATTGAAATATATATTTTGTTGTTCTCTTTCAAAACTATTTTGTACACTTATAACTACCTCGTATCTCTGTTTCTACATGTCCATTCCTGGTTGCCTGGGAGAGATCGCCCTTAGGCGATAAGGCCGCCAATTGTACTTTTGTGTTTTGTTTGCTGTATCTTATTTTTAATTCTTTATTTTTGTGTACAATAAAGTATTAAATAAATAAATAAATAAATAAATATACGAGAATTGCCTTGATCGGGAATTTTCAAGCAACATAACATCGTGTTAACAATATTCTATAGTCGATTCTGTTATCTCTCTCCTTGTTTTATTAAGGAAAAATTCTGAAAAATAAAAAAAAAAACAGATATGTCAAATCATAATAGTGCCAAATTGATTGGTGGCCAAGTTGCGATATGATTGTCTTTGTAACTTACATGAATGAATAAATTATAAGTGTATATTAACTTAAATAAAGAAATATTCTGCACCATTTTTTAATTTCACAATAAAATCTGAATTGCAGTTCAAATAAAGAACGAAAAAGCAGCAAATGATTACAATTGTTTCCCACGCCTCAAAGAATTGCCAAAACCGGATGTACAGGATCAAAACATTCCTTTCAATAAAACATGAAATAAAATATCCAATTGCCATTTTGTGCGTACTTGTGTTAGATTGAACGAGGGATAAAGTTCTAAAGGCGAGCGTAGGCGTTAATACCGCTCAGGGTAAACTACCACTCTTGTGTATCTCCGGAACTATGTCTTTCATTTGAGTAAAATATAATAACTCGTTTCGATATTCATTAACATTAGAAAGGTATTAACACTTAATAAGCTGCTTTTTTTAGCCTTCAAACTATATAATATGTACGTCTCACTATTTAACGCCGAATGTATTTTGGAAACAGATATTTTATTCATCATCACTATCGGCCTATATGCATCCTGCTGTTGGCCACGCGCCTCCACTACTATTTTAGGCCATAGTCCAACACGATGCCCTACGGTGGGTGGACGGACTACAGAGTTAAGAAATTCGTTAGTACTTTTAGATAGCTAAAGTTAAAGTAAGTGATAAATAATTGCGAATACACACATAACTTCGAAAAGGCAAAGGTGTGTGGTGTGTTTAGGTCATCTAACATTTTTATTTCCACTTGTACTAAATGATATATCAAGAACTACAGCTCCAATCATACTCCAAATATAAAAAGCATCTTAACAAAATCCATAATCAACAATCCATAGACAAACACGCCGAACTCTTTCGAGCTCACATTTGGTATTCTTGTGTTGACGAAAACTTGGTCAGGCGTGTAATGTACCTTTCAGGGCGTGTCATCGAACCCCGGGTACATAATATCTCTTTAATAACACTCGCGAATGGAGTTGGGCGGTTCTAATAACTTTTTGTTGGCGTACAACTTTCGCCAACTATAGTTTTAAAAGATTTATTAAGAGGATGGTTACTAACTGATTTGTCGTGGATATTTATATCTCTTCTTCTTCTTCTTCATCAACCCATTTTCGCCCACTGCTGAGCACGGGTCTCCTCTACCATTGAGAGGGTTTAGGCCATAGTCCATCACGCTGGCCTAGTGCGGGTTGGCGTACTACACACCTAAGAAATTCCTAAGAACTCTTAGGTGTGCAGGTTTCATCACGATGTTTTCCTTCACCGTTAAAGCAAGTGATGATTCAATGTGAATACACACATAACTTCGAAAAGTCAGAGGTGTGTACCTGGGGTTCGAACCCGCGACCGTCGAGATTCTAGACCGCGCGCCCAAACCTCGAGGCCATCACTGCTTATTTATATCTATACACGGGTAATGTTTTATTAGGTTATATTTCTCGGCATTAAGATCATTTAAAATAATTAATGTTAGGGATTACATTTCAGTCAATTAAAATATGTTAATTTTTCTACTAAACAAAAACAACCGGATACATTTAAAAGATTTTTTTTAAGAATTCTGTAAAACTTGTACAAATTTAGTTTAAGGCAAACCAATTTTGCCAAATCAAAATAGTAATTATGTTTGCAATTCGGGTTAAAATGTAAACTTTACTTGGTAATATACTTTGCCTGAATAATAATCAGCATGAAATGCTGGATCGATTTAGATAATATTTCTATTTCATTAAATGATAACTGCACTAGTCGAGGCTAAATCAGTCCCAAATGTAATATCTACTTGGGTTATATTCCACGTATAATATCGCAATGTGCTTAAAATTCTTAATAAACTAACAAGGCGAAACTTGTATTAAGAAATATCTTTATACTACCAAAAAAGGTTTAAGAATTCCTTACATGTGTCTTGCTGATCAGCATAATTGTTTTGGGTATTTTGAGATTTTTATTAACACATTAAGTAAAAAAAATGAATACGCATCAAGGGGCGATTTCTCCTAGATAATTAGTTTTAAGCTAGTCGATCATCATCCTAACATTTATCATCAGATCGTTCGGCTTATCCTAAGCCGTACCCAATTAAAAACAAACGAACTTTATATCCCATAGTAAAGGTTGAGTTAAATCGCGTGGTAAACCCACACTTTTACACAAAAAACAGGAATAAATCAAAGAGAGAAATTTAAAGCCCGCCCTTCCTGAAAAGCCTTCCGTAACCCAACTATGGGGCTGTATATCATTAGAATTCGCTTAATGACCACAAAGTGTGTTGACTAGTAAAAACTGAACAATATGCTTGTCAAAGCGGTCGGGTTCATGACTTAATCAAGTTTATTAAAACCGTCACTGTTTGACTACAGAGGCGGACTTCGGGGCTACGGTGTTTTACTTGATTTTTAAAATTAATTATACAGAGTGAATTTAGACCCATTGGAAACTAGGAGAGGTAATTGCTACATTGATTATAAATCTATTGGCAAAAAAATGTTTTCATAACAGCCATAGGTACCTATTTAATGTATGTAGGTGGTAGTTAGGAAAACTTCAAAATTTTAATCCAATACCTGCTTTAGCTTTTGATCACGGTCTGAATACACCCTTTATGCACCTCCTTGATTGCAGTTACATAGATTGAAAATAATAAAATAGGTATCATAAACAACCAAAGACTTTTCGGTCTCACAAACATCCAACAACTTTGAAAAAATATATTGTTTTGTGTTATTAAATTAATTATATACTAATTAAGTTATAGCGTAAATATTTTATCTAAAAAAATATAATTTTTAGTTTAGGTCGGCATTAGCCCACTTGTCTTAAACAAAATAAAAATATTTTTAATTATAGAGCGAACGGGGGAGTAATAAAAGCTTTTTTTAGTGTTAAAATCAGCGAACAAGATTTAGATCGCTGCGTTAATGTAACAGTCCATTGATTGGGAACTGAGTGGGCTGAGCCATTAGCCGATCATACGTGAACGAAAACGCGTGGGAGAAAGGAAACGTGTACGTTTTAATCCCAAATGCTTAATGTACCCTAAATACATTTTTAATGCTTAGAACTAAAAAGGCGAAGTCGTTTGTATTTTTTGTTACATTTCCTTAAAACATAATATTTTTAATCAGGTCGAGCTACTAAGTATTTTGTATCCCATTTTCTTTTTCATTATTACATTAGTAACATTTAAAATAGATTTTATTGTGGCTTATTTTAAATACCACCCTGGAAGAATGTCGCTATTGTAAGATTCGGTTTGCGTCCCAGTCCTTAATCATTTGCAATTTTTCACCATCACCATTTTGTCTTTAACCCTTCATTGGACCACCTTAAACCTCGTGGTCTCATAGTAAAAGCATGTGCCTTTCAATCTAAAGGTCTTGAGTTCTATTCTTAGGTCGGGAAAGTCTTATTGGGTTTTTCCATTAGGGAATTCTCAATAGCGACATCTTGAAATGCGCCCGAAAAGCGGCAATAGGCTCGCCCCCTATTACGTGGGATTGATACTTACCTAGCGAAATGTAGGTGCAGAAATGCACCTTTGCTTACCCTTTCGGGAATGCAAGCGTGGTTATATCATCGTCGTCATCATTATCAGCCCATATACGTTCCACTGCTGGGCAACGGGCCTGCTCTACCATCGAGAGGATTTAATCCTTAGTCCATCACGCTGGCCCAGAGCGGGTTGGCGGACTGTGTGTACTTATGTATATTGTGTAAATTTCTATTATTTAGAATGCATTATTCTTAATCAGTCCCTGCGCAGTTTAATTCCCGTTCGTTAGCGGGTCGTTCACCCCACTTGAAAGTCATGATGGGAATATCTATTGCGTTTCACGACTTCCCGATTTTGGGTAAAATCATTTGGTTTGGTTTTGGTTGTATTACTTCCGTATTAAAAGTTACATGTGCTTTATAAAAAAGAGTCATGTAGAGATTATAAATTGTTTTATTTATTTCACGTTTATCGTTTATTCATGAACAGCAAATGATAAAAGATCTTTAAGGCAATCATCTTCTTTCAAAAATATCTTTTACACCCTAATCATATACAACATAACTGACAGCAAGGTGGCCAGTTATGCTAAAAGTAAAATCTAGAACTAAACTAATAAGTCTAATCCCACTTTTATATGGATACACATACTCCTGTGTTAGAACGAAATAATAATTTACCCGACTAGGGAATCAAACCCAGGATCTTTAGATCAAACCGTACATGTTTATGCCGCCAGACCACGATGCACTGAAACGATTAGAATATAAACCAAAAAACGTTTCTCATATTTAGAAGAATTTAAAGCATAGCCCTTTGCCTATCCCTTCGAGAATGCGTGTATATAAGGAAGACAGCAATTAGTGTTTTGTAGGAAAACAATTATCAACAATACCACTAGAGTCAATTATTCGCACCTGTTACAAAAGGCGAATACTATCCACTAAAGGGCTACAAATCTTGTTTAACGTACCGCACTTGATTCTTTATCATGAATACAAAATTGTTATCGCAAAATCTAGTGACGCTACTAATTTCGTGCCAGCCATAAAATTTAGATGTATTATTTATGACCCTTAAAAGAGTCATGTCGGGTATCTCCTAATATAATTCTTAATTTTTGTCTATTTTTACTCGCTAATGCTAGTTGAATTAAGAATGGTTTTCCCTAAATAAAAGAACAGGGAAAAGTTCTTAAGAATTTCTTAAGTGTGTAGTTTGCCAACACGTACTAGGCCTAAACCGTCTTAGTTGTAGAGCAGGACCCTGCCCAGCAGTGGGACGTACCTATGGCGGCTAATGACGATGATAAATAAATCTCTCATATGCAGTATACATTCTGAGTTTAATTTTATTTTAAATCTCAGAGGTAATTTTGGCGAACTTGAAAACCTTAATTTTTCACAAAATTTACCTTCAATCCGGATTTTAAGCCTCAACTCGAGCTATCCTTGGTATTACCAAAAGAGCAGTAAATAAAGTATGCCTCATAATTTACCGCAAAAAGTAAGGTTCGCCTCATAAAAGTCGTGTTTTACATAAACCGACCATCTGTGTGTTTTATACAAGAAAACAATAAAAAAATCTCGTTTCGCTCAAAACACATTATTGCTAACTCGTAACCGATGCATAGTCGACTGGGGGACTTAAACACATGTGATCGTGCTGGGATTTTAAAAACCCGATAATTATTTGCAAATAAAAAAAATAAAGTGAATAATTTTACAAGAAAATCATTGCGCTTATTGAAGTTTTTAAAATATTTAAAAAAAAATGTGAATATTGCATAACGTTTTAATTGTGATGCAATGGTGAAATAATAGCTGTTGATAACACTGACATTAAAACATATTAATATTTCCGAAAAAGTGATTTGTGGATATTTTTTTATCAAAATGAATTCAAATTACAAAGAAGTCAATACTGAAGTAAAAGTGGGACATGATAAGGAAAGTTCCTGGAAACCATTTCTTAGACAGGTAATTCTTAATTAATATTTCATAGACTGTTATAAATTGGCATTTTACATGTATTACGTGCCATCTGGAATTCTTGGATTCAAAATTGACTTTGACGACTCTCTCATTACCGGTACAAAATCTTTTATTTATAAACGACAAGTTTTCCACCTTTTGCGAAACACATATAAAATAGCACATAATCGTGGGTCAGAAATGAACCTCTACCTGCCCCTTACCATAATTATTATGTATTAGATTACTTCAATGTTTCACACAATACTTTAAGTATAGTAAATTGTCATGCGTTGAACATGACCTGCCTTTTCCCTGTGAAGTCATTCTTCTTTTTTATATGAGGGTAAAACCGCATAGTTCAATGTTTTGTCTCGCGATTTGCTGTGAAGGGAAATGAGCAACTCTTTGTTTTCTAGCTCCTCCTTTTTATTATTTCTGAATGACTTCGTTGCGGGTTCATGGCAAATTAAGTCCCCTTTGATTGACTACCATAAGCTTCAGTGCTCGGCGTCAATAATGTGCGTGCTGTTGCTCCTGGAGCACAGGATTTACAGTATGGAGAGACTCAGATAGTCAAGTTAATATGCAAGATATTGTAATAAAGATATGGCATCGTCAATTATGCCTGGGACAAAATAAAGCTGTGCTTCTTAATAAATAATCATGAGCTGCGTTTGTATAATAAGTCCAAGTTTTTTATTTCTGCATATTTTTTAGATCTAATTTTAAAACAACTGAACTAATGAAATGACCCTAGGAAGTAACATAAAAGTATGTTCTGAGTAAATGTCGTGTTTCCCTGGAATGTGCAAGGAATTCAAAATTCCGGTCTGAGCTGAATGCCATTGCTAGTTATTTCATTAGCTCGTACTTACATCACCTTATTTTATTTTATTCTAAATTTACTGTCCTTATCTCCTGCTTTCTCTTCTCCATTTATTTAATACTGAAAAAAAAACATTATAAAATTTACCATATATAAAGCTTCCTCAAGTTGTTCGCCTTCATCGTCAAAATACGTGATAATTCATTGTTATTACACACATAACTTCGAATGGCCAGGTGCATGTTCCTGTGCTCGAACCTGCGACCGCCGTACTTTGATATGACCATTTCCCTAAACCACGTGAGCATACCGACTTTAACGACTACATTGATTTTAAAAATGGCATTTCATTTTGAAATCCTTTTTCTTCAATAATATAGGGTAAATCGTTGAATCTACCTTTTAGATTCATAAAGGTAAAATATTTTTCATTATCATTTTGGTAATCTCCGAATTCACCGTTATAAACAAATATACACCATTATATAATTCCTCTGTATATATTTCATTAGTGACCAAACAAATGATATCATCTCGTTAATATTCATAGTTTATTTTATTGTGAGGTATTTTTAGCTTTAATCTTCAGCATTAGAAACGACTAAACGTAGGTATAAGACGGCCAAATAATTAAAAATTATGAGAGACTTTTCGGTCTCACAAGCACCGAGACCCGAAATAAATATTCCTGGATCACAGAAACATTTGTCTCGGTACTTTTATAGAACCCGCGCCTTCTCGTTTCGCAAGCTGGTATCCAGCCAACTGCACCACGGAGCTGTAGGATGTATATTGGCTGATGATGATGAGGAAATTCCATAAAAATGTGTAATACAACTGCCTTCTTACATTGATAGATAGTGTGGAATACTGGAAACAGCCTCGTGACTGCCTCGTGGTCTCGCGGTACAAGTATGTGCCGTGCGATCTAGAGGTCCTGGGTTCGATTCCCGGGTCGGGCATATTGTTATTGGCTTTTTCCATTAGGAAATTCTCAGTAGCAGCACGGAGTCTGGAAATGTGCCCAAAAAACGGCAATAGGCTCGCCCCCTATTACGTGGGACTCATACATACCTGGCGAAATGTGGGTGCAGAAATGCATCTCTGCCTATCCCTTCGGGGAATATAGGCGTGAGGTATGTTTGTTTGTTTGTGTTTTGGAAACAGGAAATCACCAATGTATTCTCGATTGACTTGATTTCTTTGCGATAAACTGGATTTGTTTCTTGTTATCAAGCAACGGCACCAGATTGACAAGATCCCGCTCAAGGATTGAAAGCAATACGATAATTTCGCAAATAGCTCGTTACATGCTAGTTACCGTTCTTAATATGTAACATAAAACCTGATTGCAACAGCTTTCTAATTAAGGGCGAATGTATTTCCTGCTCAAAGTCTTTTTAATAACTAGCTATGTCAAGACATAAAAATTATATGATCTAAACTCTGAGTATTTGCGTCGATAAACCCTCATAGGTTCTAAAGAGAGAATTCCATTTTTACGCGATATTTCTGGACCATTTGTCATTTGGTCTTTCCTCTGATCAATTCTCATGAAGGTGCCTGGATTTTCCTAGTTAAAAAAAATGGTGTTAAAATAACGATTCAAGAGTACATGTAAAAGTCAATTTGAATAAAGATGATTTGACTTTGACTTTTCCAATAACATCTTCAGATTTACCCACCTAATAAAAGGTACCTATCTAAATTAAAATTCGCATCTGTATTTATCTATTCATCATCATCCCTGTTGGTGATTTGGTACCAAATTAGTATATTAGTTGGTACTAATCAAAGTATTTTGAGTGTAATATTAAGACTGTTATAAATGTATGACAATCAATCGCAACCCTTTATTTTTATTTGATATTATCATTGGTCGTGTGCTCGTAGTAAAATGAACAGTAGACAGACAAGCGGCGACACTCGTTCCAATACAAAATACAGTCTATTTCCCTTCTAATGTTATTCAGCTGTTTAGAGAAATAAATCTACCAAAAAGTTTAAATATGGCACCGAATTGCACCACATGGTTTGAGAAGATTAATACATCTAGTTTTCTAAAATATACTGCATAACGTCTTTCGTATATATTATTCACTGCGTTAAAGATTTATGGGATCAATAAAAGTTGATCGCGGAAATGCTAGCAAGATATATAATTGATTTTAAATAGTTTTGTCTATTTGTAAAACTATTTGTAAAAAGACTGATGTAATAGCGTGGCGAAATATGGATAGAGAGGACTATAGCTTAACGTATTAAGAGGGTACAAGCGAGTACTCACGAAATTTCGTAATATTTGCTTTTTAAAATTATTGATGAGAGTAACTTGATTGTGCTTCATCATCATTATCATCATCATCATCGTCGTCATGATCATCATCAACGTCATAATGAACAATTTTTTACCACAACAAACACTTATGACCAGTCAAATACGTTTCTACAAATTGACAATGTTAAGGTCACTGGCTATGTAATAATGAATTTATTAAAAAGATTTGTTTACTTTGATTTTAAGAAAATAATGACTCAAAACTAACAGCAAAAACTTGTTTGCACACTTCTCTCAATAAACTGGTTAAGGGGCAAGTATGTAAAGCTAGCTCATCTTAACCTTGAAGAAGTGATGTCTGAACATATTGCTAATGAGTTCTAAGATATAAAACATTTTCGTTAAATATTGTCTATCTGGTTATGTAATTACACAACTGAGTCTAATGGCCTTTACATTATTTTTAAGATTGTCGCTATGACCGCCTCATGATACCGTCAGGTAGACACCAGCTAGCGAAACGAGAGGCTGCGAGTTCAATGCCAGTACCCAATTTTTTTTTTTAATTTGTCATCCATAGATATTTGCTTCAGGTCTGGATATGTCAAACCGTAAAGTCTCTCATAGTTTCTGATATCTACCACACAAGACTTGTATCTTTGTCTGAAGCGGAGTTGCAGCATACAGCTGAATGAGAGGATCATTGTTGGCTGTGTAAACTTGTGTTGTTACTAATTGTTTGTTTGTTTGTATTATGACCAACAATAAAACTTTTTCTTTCATTCTTTCTTTCTTTTCAAGCCAGAATTATGTGTGTAGCTGTTGGGTGATTATACCGTGTAAATAACTGCTATATTAGAATTTTAAGCAACGTTAATTCCTTTGTTTAGGTTCTTATCTGTACTGGAGTATGGACTTCGTTCTTCGTCTATGGCCTAGCTATGGGAGCACCAACAGTATTCATCCCGCAGATCAGAAGAGAAGGCAACTCAACTGAAATCATAAGTGATGGGATGGCTTCGTGGTTAAGTAAGTTTTTTTATAACATACTATTTCTACCACTCTGGTGACTTTTCCCTGTATTATTCGTATTACATTGTTTTTGCGTATTACTATAGTTTTAAACAGGAAATTTTATTAGCTCATAGATGAAGAAAAAAATATACGATCCGTTTTTTTTTCATTAAGCGTATACATACGTACACATGTGATTCGACACTACCACCCTGGTTACTTTTTCATTTGCATTAAATTGACTTCGAAAAACAACCCGACGACTTACATTATAACTGTGATAATATGAAACAGCATAAATTTATATAAAAACCACTTTAATTGCAAAATAACTTCGACATAGGTCTCCCTTTAAGGTTAACAAAAGGTTTATATCAGTCGACCTATAGAGGCACATCAGTGTCAAACCGTAACAGTATCAGTCCACCTTATTGGCGATTTTCAACACTGCACGTGCCATTTAAAGAACCATTATAGCCAACCTCTACGCTCATACATGCACGATGAATTAAATAAAGTGGTTACCAGAGTCTATGTCCTCAATACTTAATGGACACCTGATATATAAAACGAACATTAGCCAGCTCTTAGCGTATTTATCGTATCATTAACTTCTACTATTAAGTCATATCGATGATGTAACATTGTTTTGAATTAACTTTTAACCTGTTTTTTTTACTCCAACAGCAAGCGTCATCAGTTTGAGCAGCTTTCCGTGGGTCTTCGTTCTATCTGCGTGCACCCGATATATTGGAAGAAAAATGCCGTTTATAATCACGACAATCGATACTTTTGTTGCCTTCATGGTCCTGTACTGCAGCAATAACGTCCCACAAATCCTTATCAGCGAGATTATGCAAGGACTATTCAGCGCTTCTCAAATAGTTGTATCCATTTTGATACTTACTGAGTACACTTCTCCGAAGTATAGAGGTTTATTTCTCACAATAAAATCTGCTACAATGTTTTGGGGGATTTGGGCTTCGAACGCTTTGGGAACGTTTTTCCATTGGAAAAAGATACCATTATTTGGAATGACGTGTTCAATGTATACTTTACTGACTGTGATCATTTGGCCTGAATCGCCATATTGGCTTGCCAGCAGAGGAAGGTATAAGGAATGCGCTGCCTCCCATCGTTGGTTGAAAGGTTGTGACGATGAATCAGAAGAAGAACTACAAAAAATGATAAACACACAAAAGGAATATGAAAATAATGATCTTCAGAGAAATGTGTCTATGAAGGAAAAGATAAAGGACTTGTATTTAACTTTTAAGTCTGAAGAATTTTATAAGCCCATATTAATTTCTACGATGGCTGGATCATTGAGCGTGGCTTCTGGAAAATTAGTTTGCACTGTTTATGCTATTGATATAATTAAAAAGATAACTAACAGCGAATACACGGCATACGTGGCAATGTTAATATTAGACGGTATTACTGTAATCAGTATGTATTTCGGATGTGCATTGTCAAAAGTATTGAAGAGAAGGACTCTACTATTAACTTCTGTAACAATAGCTATATTTTTTTTATTTATGCTATCCTTGTATTTGTATTTAATCAAACTGTCGATAGTAAATGAGAATCATTATGTTTCAGTTATATTATTGACATCGTTTTCGATGGCAGTTAGTTCTGGACCACTAATAATGTCCACGTCTATTTATGGAGAACTAATTCCTGTTAGATCTAGGAATTTAGCAGTTTGTGTCATAGCTGTGACGGGGAAAATAATTACTGGCACAATTTTAAAGATTGCTCCTTCAATATTCACAACATTTGACCTACACGGTGCATTTTTGACTTTCGCAATAGCATCCACGGTTTTAACGGCATTAATTTATGTATATTTACCAGAAACTAAAGATAAAACTCTTCAAGAGATTGCTGAATCTATGAAAAGGAATAAATCTAAAACCCCGAAAGAAACTTTGACTTTAATGTAATAGAATTCGTCATAATACTGTTTTTATTTGGCCACATTATTCAGAACCGTTTGCATAAGTTTGCCACCAATAAAAAAATCAGATTTAAAATATTATTAAGGTAATGTTATGAGACAAAATTTTGCTATATCAAAGTTTGTTTATTTGCTAAAGTAGAAAAACTAAAGGTTTATCAATAGATGAATGTACCAAAAAATCATCACATTGTTTACCATAATATAGAATATAGTAGACTGATGAAGAATTCACGTTTCTTAGGATGTTACCTGTAGTATTTAAAAATGTACATAGATATTTTTAAAATATTGTAATAAATGCTAACAATACATGTAACAATTAGATCATTTTTTAATAGTAAAATACATATCATGTAAATAAATTAGTTTAAGAGAATTTACAGTTAAAATACACATTATGTAAATTAACAATTTAGCATAAGTTTTAATAAATTATTATTGTCTTCAAATTTATTTTATTACACGTCATTCATAAAAAAATGAATAAGAAAAAAATTCTACAATAATTCAACCTCTTCAAAAGAATCTCACTTAGCTTGTTTTTTACTCGAATATAAATTCTTATTATAGTATGGCTGGTTTTAACCTTTTTGCTCGATGCATAAATAAACCATTATGGTATATTGTTAGCTGTCACTTTTTGTTTTAATTTAATATCAATTATGCTTGTTGCGCAACCGATCACTGCACTGATGTCTTTTTCATTAAATCAAAGTGACCTATCGACACACAGAGTAATCTTCGATCATCAATAAATTAGATTTCCTTATTTTGTAATTGGTCTTATGATCTTTATTTACTAGGGTATATAGACATGTTACATTTTTCATACAAATAACAATTTATTAATTTCATTCATTGTAATAAAATCAACCAATAACAATTTTCACGCAGTCACATGTGGTGACTTATGGAATGCCAGTTTCGTAGTTATGTGAGGCTCCTTAGCCACCCTGAACTAGGATTATTTAATTTACTGGTAAAATTTAATAATTCACAATGCATACTATTAGCGCTAAGGCATACGTTCTATGGGACGTCCTGCAGCACGATGGACCGACAAACTTCAGAGGGGTGTCGGGTCAAGACCGGGATGGTTGGCGTCTACTTGGGCATCTCTTTGTTCAGCAGTAGACGGCGATAGACTGAGAATATAGCAAATATCATAGATTTTTTTTTTATTCGAAACCAATGAGGAATTCATAGCATATGACCCCGCTAAATTACCTTAGCGGTTAAACAAAAAAAAAAAAAAAACTTAATGAATCATTTAGTTGCATAACTCTGCATATTTTGGTTTTGTGCTTTGCAGTTTTTATTTCCTTATGCTACATGTTTATCATACAAGTTAATGTATCTTTCAATAAAAAGACTTGTAATTGACATTGAAACAACAATAAAAATACAACTAATTGCTTTGTAGAGGGATAATTAACTTCACTTATCTTGTTTCTCAAATAGCAATTATCTTAGATAATTTGTATATATATACGGTTTTTCGGATATTTATAGAAAGGGATAGTGGGATGAGTATGTTGTGTGTATTTCATCAACAATTTTTTTTATCTTTTTGTTGAGCATTAACACTGAAAGCGCTTTGCCCGACCCGGGGATTAAGCACGGAACTGATCGCGCTGCTATGCTGGAACTCACGGAATGATTAAAAAAATAATTTTAAAATAAACAAAAAAGTTTTATTGAAATAGCACAAAAAATATCAAAACTCTTTCGCCATCCAACATTTCACATCAGACTGGCATAATTGAACTAAGCGGAGAAAGATGATTGTCGTTTCTTGACAGTCAACATTTGCTCTAAGAGTAGGACAATGCATTCCATAAAATTCTATTGATATTTTTCTAATTTGCAAAAATAATGCCGACACACCTAATATTTAAGGCAATCAATCCAAAACTAACAATCGAGCCCAGTGGCGTGCCATAAGAGAGGCCTGTCCAGCAGTGGACGAATTAAGGGCTGTTGATGATGATGATGAATCCAAAACGACTTTAAGTCAGAACCGAATTCTTCAACTTTCGTATATAATTCTTCAAAACAATAAGCAGTTACTACAAAAAGATTACCTATCAAAAATTAATTAAATCAAGCAGTTACCAGGTTGGCCACGTAACCTTGGTCCAAGATGTATTGGGGTCACGCCGAAGTCCGAGATGTGTGTCGCCCGCCCTCAGGAAGCGGGGTGATGATAAATGCAGCTATGTGGGTCAGCGGTTTCCTGAGCCAATCTGCATCGAAGGCTAGGCGCCGGATGCAACCCGGCCTACAAATTTGCATACACCTGCATGTACATGTTTTGTATATTCTAGATTATATTCTAGATTTTATAATAGCAGTGAAGACCTCAAGGTTTTGGTCGAGAATCTTTGCGGTCGTAGGTTCAAACCCTAGGGATACATTTGATTTATGTAGGTATGTATTCATAATAATTCATCACTTGTATTACGATGGAAAAACATAGTAAAAGAGAAAGCCTAAAATTTTATTACAATTTCTTAGATATGTTGTCCGCCAATCAGCACTAGGACACCGGAGTGGACTAAGGTCTAAACCCTCGCAATGGTAGAGGAGGCCGGTGCGTAGACTTCAAAATTGAAATATGCGTAAGTACATTTTTTTTTTTGGATCAAAGGTGCAGTAATTTCTAAATAGTGTCAACTGACAAGAAACAATTATGATTGTCTTCAAAAGTCGACAAAATTGACTGCAATATTCATGAGAAATTTAAAACCAACCCAAACTACAACTGGGTTAAAGGCCGACAAAACAAGCACACATCGCAACAAAGTCCCCCCGTTAATTATACATTATCTAAACAGAATCTAACTGTAGCTGGGAGTACCGTGACCCAATTCTACTACCTTGAATGTCCTGGAGCGTTTGTCTGTTTGTTCATTTGTGCAAATCCGTACGAATTCGTGGTACACTATACAAAAGTTTTACTCAACTTCTAACTCGGGGACGAAGTGTTTGTCAGCGAGATTAATTTTGAGCAGTTTGATATCATTTTGAGATGGTAATTAAAAATTTAAATGCAGCTGTCAGTTCCGTTGTATAGAGAGATATTGAAACGAAATACGAAATGTTTAAAATTTTGTATGGCTTCATTGAATTTAGAAGATTACGTATTTGATTCCCGGGTCAGCAAAGTGTTAGCAAGTTTTGATTCAGAATTGCTCAGTAGCTGCATTGAGTCTGAAAACGTTCCAGTAAAAAGGGAGTTTTCATGCTTCCTATTGCCTATTACGAGAACCTTCAGCCACTTCTATCTGGAGATACGAGCAAAATTTTCGCTCTACCTACTCTTCGTAAGAACGAAGATATAGGCAAGAGTTTTTATAGATGTTACATGCAATTCAATAATAACTAGGCTAGATTTACTTAAGGTCGCCAGAGCTGGCTAAAACCGCTGGCGCCCGATCAATACCGTTTTAATAAAGACTGCTACAGAGTAATGCGATGTTGAGGGCTGCAGCAAGTTGCAAGCTGATGGCCGATGCAACTACAACAAATGCTAATGTTTTTTGGTAAAGGATGGATGAGGGGCGTTCGAGACCGGGATGGTTAGTGCTTCCTTGTGGAGGCCTAAAGTCAGCAGTAGACGGTATTAGGGCGTGTATAAATTTTTATGGTAGAGGTGGTAAGAATCCGGACGTGAAAAGAAAGTCGAGGCTTGAATCAACATTTACAAGCCTTTGAATCATTTTTTAATTTGAGTTAACTAACAACCAGATTAGTTTTTTGTCTATGTTTTTTACTCTACTGCTTCTTATGCTTCACACTTCCCAACTCTACTATCTGACCTTTTTGTTATTGTTTTCATCCACAATCCTTCATTTTTAATATTATTTCAGTCTGGTTATATTTAAAGCGTATTTTTTTTACTTATTATTATATTTCTACCCGACAGTTTTTATTCACAACGTTTTATACTTTTTATTCACAACAACTTTTAGTCGGGATGTAAAGTCGATACTAATATGCGAATTTTATTTGTTTCTACCACTCTAAAGTCTATTAATTTTCAGAATCTATTCTCCTAATACTTGTACCGCAGCGCATCGTCGTTCGAGGAGAGAAATCGCACATCGCTTTTCAATTACCGTTTCAGATATGAGCCAATTTGTTTGAAAAAATACGAGATGTTTAAAAGCAATTTTAAGTAATATGAGCAGTTATATAATGTGTCGGGATTATTCTGAAATGGCATCTTAATATAATTCATTTTTGCGACAATGCTATGATAACATTTTTTGTAACTGGTTTATATTTTAAACCTTACGGTAACTTTATGATAAGTTTTAAACCGAAAAAATAAAGACTTTTTAAACTACACTGCAGAAGGAAGTATCTATGTGACAATCACTGTAGAGAAAATTGTATCCGTTTCAGGTATGTACATACTTTTCCATATTCCGAACTGCTACTGAAAATACCCATATTGAAAATCTTATAAACTTTCCTCATCTCGGGAATCGAACCACACATAACTCAATTGAACACCTTTTGTTTCTAGAGCCTCATAAGCTATCAAAGTATGTTTGCAAAAAAAAAATTAAGTTAAATATTGTGTCGGAATGGAGTTTAAATTAATTCGCTTGGAGTTTAATTTATTGTTAAGTCCGAACGTGTCTATTTGTGGATATCCGTCTAATTGTGATGAGTGTATCTTTAAACTTTTGAGTTCACTGCAGGACACTGACTCGAGAGTTTAACGACCGTCTCAACGCCCTAAGCCACTAGTCACTATTTTTTAAGCTTCATTTAATTTCTAGTTTATTGGCTTGCTAATTAAACGAAATAGACCACGTGAAATTAACTCTATTACGTGTTCAGACCCAAAATCCCAGGCATAGTTCACATACTTGATACAGATACCAAATATGGATCTTGAATGGCCTACTTGGTTTTCAAAAATTTTGTGTTGATTTGGTTCGTTTTGCATTTTTAATTAAAGTTCTTATATGAAATCTTATATTTTATAATGTATTATAAGTTATAGGATTTTTCGTCTAATAATTTTGATAACCTGTCGGAACATAGATACAAATAAAATGATTTAAATACTTAAACACCTTCTATAGGTACAAGTAGCGACAGAAATTTATGTTCAAACTAAGCTGAGTTTATTTATTATCTTAAGTTCCATCCACATGCTTTTTTAAAATAAAAAGCCCGATGAGAAATAATAATATATTTAATAATTCTTACCTAAGACATAGCTACCCCTTTCAAATCATCCCATCCGGACCGATGTTCGACTACTGCGTAGGGTCATTTTGTTTAATAAAAAAATATCAACAATACTTAAGTGAGAATTGATTATAAAACCATCTTTTTAACTAATAAAATTCCGATTTGATGAGTACTCACCAAGAAAAGAATCAAATAAAACAAACCATAAACCCTGTACCGCCATTTTCGACCGATGTGACCGCTTCACAATATTCCATCAAAATACTTGGCGGAATAAAAATATGGAAAGACGCAGTATCAATAACAATGAACCCGCATTAAGCCCTTTGTGATAGACAACGAAAGAGGAAATTTCGGTCATCCACCCGAAATATGTAAACTCAAAAGTTACAATGAACTGAGAGAAATCAGGACGAGACTAATTCCGTGGGCCGAGGGATGGCTTGTTATTAAAATAATTTGTTGTTTCGCCATTTGTATTGCTGGTTATAAAATCAGCGGTGTTAATGTAAAAGAAACAGATGAGAAGTAAATAAATTATAATTAAAAATACACTTCAGACACTATTATTAAAGTTTAAGCGGTAATTATAGATTCCTTCTTCTTCATCAACCCATATACGCCCACTGCTGAGCACGGGTCGCCTCTACCATTGAGAGGGTTTAGGCCATAGTCCACCACGCTGGCCTAGTGCGGGTTGGCGGACTACACACCTAAGAGATTCCTAAGAACTCTTAGGTGTGCAGGTTTCATCACGATGTTTTCCTTCACCGTTAAAGCAAGTGATAATTCAATGTGAATATACACATAACTTCGAAAAGTCAGAGGTGTGTGCCTGGGGTTCGAACCCGCGACCGCCGAGATTCTCGACTGCGCGCCCAAACCTCGAAGCCATCACTGCTTTTAGATTCCTTAAAAAAAATTATTTTATTCTAATTCAGTCCGGGTTGATACAAACCTAACCACACGCATAATATGCAAATAAAATTTCCACTCAAACATTTTATCGTGAAAGAGGTGTTTTTTTTTTAAATATGAAGGCCATAGTCGTAAAGAATCATGGAAAAACTTCGTAAACACTGTGCAACATATAAACAAATTTCTATTAGACACATCACACCAACATCGGTTGTAAGAGTAATTGTTATTTGCGCGGAACTATTATCATTATAACGAAAGATTTGCTTATAAACTTCATAAAGAATTTTTAGATGTGCAGATTTCCTCACTATCCTTCGCCGTTAAATTAAATGATAATTCATTATGAAGCACTTCAATCAATTTGAATTTATTAATGAATAACTTCTAAAAGAGGTGTGTGCCTGGGGTTTGAACCCGCGATTCCCAAGATCCCCGACCTCGCGCTTATACCTCGAGGCCATCACTAAAGCAATATTGTCTACAAAAAAATGAATGTAAATGTAGGCCGGATCTGACGGTTCATGGCCTATAAAACAGGGCACAGAATAAAAATATTTTTAATCTGTGCAACCAACTGCACGCGAACTGGAATATCAGGTTCGAAGGACAAGCGCAGTTGTACAGAAATCTAAGTAATACGCTTTCTAAGCTTATTTGAATATGGAATTGAAAATTTTACTTCATTTTATAATGTATGCAAATGTTTGTAAAAATAAAATATCGTCTCAGGACTTTGTATTTTATTATAATGCGTATGGGCTACATAATATACTAATCATGTTAAAAAATTTTGAACTGCCAAAAGAGTAAAACATGAATATATTTCCCACTGCGTAGCACGAACCTCAAGTGCAATTGTGAGGAGTCTTAGAACATATGTAGGTTCTTCACAAAATCTAGTGCTGTTTGGCGAAGAACACATCTAAAAAATTCTTAGTACGTACGTTTCTAAGTGTGTGTTTGTCGAAGAGAATAATTAGGGCTTCAGATTTACAAACGATATTTTTTAATATGAAGTCAGAAGTATGGGACTGTGATTTAAATCAATGTATCCAGAATCAGTTGCCCACCCCCCTAGAATACTTGAGGTAGCAATAGTAAAATTTTCGGTGATTTGTCTCGCCTCCGCCAACTCTGAAAAAATCGTTATCTCGCGAGAAGAAGAATTACTTCTTCTTAAAATCTTAAAATAAAAGGAGTGAGTGAAAACATTACGATGGATGATGATGAAAGTTAGAACTTACTGACTGGAAATAGTTTTAGGGTAAAAGTCAAAAGAATGATGATGATCAGTTCCGGATTTTATCGTAGTTCATACAAAAAACGACAAAGATCTTTGGAAGGATAAAACTTACAGATCCCAAATAGCATTAGGAATGGGTAAAGAGAGTGATGATGTATCATCAGATTGTATGGTAGTCCCACAAGCCGGTCTGGATTTACCCTTGGCATTAGTCGGGAGCGCGCGGGGTGGCGGCCGGTAACTCGTATCGATTAACCGTGCCACGGGGTGGGGTGCAGCGTGCACTGCCCTTGAACTGCTTTCGGCTTGCACCAAAACTGGGTCAAATCGTATCATTAGGCTCTAAGGACAGAGCCAGGCAGGTGTACGCGCGGTACTAGGTTACAACTGATGGGTTTTTTATTTCTTTTCAGTGCATTATGATTTTAGACAATTTGGGTTAGTTCAACCTTTAATTTCAATGTCAGCAGAAAAGTATTAGATTAAGATGATATTCAAGGCAAAAATAAGTAGTCTTCAAAACAGGGGTTTTTCATAAATGTCTAATCTAATTAGCATTAGTCATGCCAATTAGAAAAATCCATCGTCAGTCATCATTTTACGTGATTTGTCTCCACATACTAAATACCAATTCTTTTTTCGCCTCCGTATAAAACCCATTATTTTTTTATTCCTAAATTCTGTACTTAAACTAATTTTTTTTAAATCCTTACCAAAAATCCTCAAACATTCGTGAGAACGTAGATCTTTCAAAATTCCTACCAACGACACAAAATCAGGTTCAAATTCAATTATATCTTCAATGCTAATTGTGATTGCATGATCACATGACAATAGAAGTGATATAGAGTTTAATCCTTTGACAATTGTAAAGGGTTCACAATTGAATCTCCACAATAGAGGGCCGGTTCAATAATCGAATGAGATTGGAAATCAATTTCACATACTATGATTAAATTAATGGCTTGATGTCTGCACGAGCGGTTGAATTCAAATCTAGTGAAGGTAGATAAGCTTTTCGAATGCAAGGGAGAAATAGAAGATTAGTAATTAATAGTATAAGTAATTTACATAAGGTTTTGTAGATTGGTTAGGATGGTGATTTAATGTGAGAAGTGAATCATGATCATCATCATCTGTGAAGTACATTACCTTAATTTTCAAAACATTTTTTTTACATATGAATTCTCGTGTTTAAACACACATTTTGTCCTTGTCCTTAAGATCCATAAAATAAATTTATCGTCAAAAGCTTTTACAATCATACAAGTGCAAAATTTCGTTGGGATTGATAAATGGCACTTGCTTCAATACTGAGCTAATAGGATTTTCTTGTTGCAGCAAAGATTTTTGAGTTGAATAAATAATGACAATGTAACGTCTCTCACACTTCAAATTAAACCAATTTGACGTCAAAACGTTTTCAGTCGAAATAAATTTAATATTTACGGATAGGCTTTGAGACTTTACTTCAAATAACTAATGCTTATTTCTTTAAGATATATGATTGCATTGTTTTATTAATCGAAATAATTACTCGTATGCAGGTCTTTGAGTCCTATTTTATCTATACAGCATTGGAGCTGATAAAACTCCACCATAAAACTAAATAAAGAGAACCTGAAACAATAAATTTATTCACAATAGCCATAGGGCACATTCTAGTCAATGTAATCATTATCATTTGCCCATATAGGTCCCACTGTTGGAGACAGGGCTCCTCTACAATTTAGGGGATTTAGGCTTAAGTTCACCACGCTGTACTAGTGCGGATTGACAGATTTATACACCTTAGAATTTCACACAATAATAATAAATAATCAATTTCAGCTCCTATACTTCGCACTGTTCGGCACGGGCCTACTCTACAATTTAGTGGGTTTAGTCCACCAAGCTGGCCTAATGTCTACACACCTAAGAATTTCACACAATAAACAGTTCTCTAATTCCAAAGAGGTTGTATATGTTGAGCCCGAGTATCGATAGTGTGAATGCAACAGGAGCCGCATCTGGCTGGGGCCTTGAACTGGTGGTTTTGGGTCAAATGCCGGCCAAGGCCACGGCCCGGGGACGCTGCGCCCGCAGTATGCACACCTGCCGCGTACCACCGTTTGTTTTTATTTTTCGGCAAAGGAAAACAGATATAGGGATTCTTTTTTCTAATTATTTTTTTGGCTTACAAGTGTGTGCCTTGCGTTTACGCGTTTTTGAATTTCGAGATGGAAATCAATAGGGTATTGCATAGATTTTTTAAAACTATAGGAAGAAATTATTCTGCTAACTTGTCTAGGCCAAAATGGTGGACTTAAGCCTAAAGCCTCTCAATGTCGGGTCAATTTGACCCGTGTCAAGCAGTTCGAGGTAAATGGGCTGTTGATGATGATGATGAAAAGAAAAAGAAGGTTAGATGTACCTAGTTCCCTGCGCACCAGTTCGGAGATACAGGCGTGATATTATGTTATTTGATATTTTAATGTTTCTTGTTTATGGATTGTAGTGGCTTTTTCAACAGGTTGCCAAAAGACTGGTGGGATCGTGTTTCTTGATAAAATTATTGTTGTGTCATACTTTTGCAAAAAAATTACTGCAGTAAAATCAAGATAATAAAATGCCTTTTTTTTATCGATTTTTGGGATAATGATTGTAAACAAAGTTGCTTTATTATTATAATTATAAATTTCATCATTCTAGTGTTTAAAAAAAAAACAACTTTTTTAAAAACAATTTAAAACGCATAATTACAACCTCATTTCTCATTTAAAAAAGCAACTCGATTTTTAATCAAGTTTAAAAGAAAACAAACAAGCGTTCCAAATACGAATTACGTTGTTTATTTTTCGAACGGGCACATCGCGTCTCGCGTACGGCGCGCCGGCCCTGACCTACCCCAGTATTGGGGCAGAGAGTACCGACTGCACCAGAAGCGATCAATTGTGCACGATTTACGAGCCACGCCGACTGAAGGTTAACCCACATTGTTGGTTTTATAACTTAATACTCTCATCTCGGTGTTTAGTTTGGAATCTGTTGTTTGTAAATCGAATGTTTTAATTTTTTTTTAATTTTATTTGATATTTAATTTTTAAATTAAATCGGCTTGTTGTATGTACTCATAAGACTGAATAGTGACCTGAGTGAGGTGTAACCATCATTAAATTTATATGATACATTTTTTCAAACGTATGCCGAAGAGTGCTTATGTCGGTGTCTGCTTCTATTACCTCAAATACACGACCACATTCAACGATTTGTAGTAACGTTGACGGAGGTTATTGAGGATTTTATCTAAATGTTCTATAACTATTGGTTAGGTGAGCAATGGTGTCTTTAGCAGATACTCCAGTTTGAAGCTAAGCTGCAAGTTCACTCATCTTCATCAGCCAACTATTTAAGATTATGTCCGTTACAAAATTTGTATTGTGCCGGCAGGTTGGGTAATATTAGATTATTGTCACATAGAATTGTCACACGAGTAGGTATTTAAAAAATTTATATACCTTTTAAAATACTGTTAAAAATTACATACCCACACCGGTGCATTAAAACCCCAAATGTACTTTATTAGTTTAATTTTTACTCAGAATCGCGTTTTATTGAAATAAACTTCACGAATCAGAAATTTGGCACTAAAATTGTTTGCACGTCAGTTTCCCTAGAAAATGAATATGTATTTTAACTATCTTGCGGTTTCCCGGTAACAGCTCTTTAAAGTGAAAATACAAAATTGATTTCAGTTGTGAAATTGGGCAAACAGCCAGTGAGCGATAATTGTGTGAAAGTTTATATTGTTCTAAAATAAATACTTATTAAAAGAATGTGTTTCACTAAGTAATTTTTATGAATGGGTTTATCGGAAATTATTACACTGTTTTATTGGGAAGAAAATCCTTAGAAAAACTTTGCTATTGAGAACTTCCCGCTAGGCATGTATTATTTTAGTGGTTCCACTGATACTGTTTGCGTCCAGGTCTGTGCCTGGGTGACTGAGAGATAACCACACCTTCTTACAATTCAGAGATATAAACGTAAGTGCATGTATTTAAAAAGGTAGTCATCGTCTCGAGATTAAGGCGAGGTGGAGAATCTCGGCGATCGCGAGTTCAAATTCCAGACACACATCTCTAAGTTTTCGATTTTCACATTTAATCATCTCTTATTTTAACGATGAATAAAAACACCGTAATGAAACCTGCCCACCTAAAAAGTTCTTAGGTGTATAGTCCGCTAATTGGCACTAGGCCAGCGTAGTGGACTACGGCCTAAACCCTCTCAATGGTAGTCTACCATTGGTAGATGTGGCCCGTGCCCAGCAGGGGGATGTATGTATGTAGCCCCGTGGCGCAGTTGGCTAGACACCACACAAATGTTTGTGGGATCCACAAATATTTGTTTCGGGTCTGGGTGTTTGTGAGACCGAAAAAGTCTCTCGTAGTTTCTGATACCCACGACACAAGACTCGTATCTTAGTGTGAGGTCAGGACTATGTATGTGACTGTTGGGTGTATTTATTTATTTATTTATTTATATAGCCTGATGATAATGTTTGTATGAGTTTCATTAGATGAGTAGGTACTTTAATTCTAACAAAAATAATTATATTACAAAAACATGAAAATAAAACAGCACGAGGCCAGACAGATGTGCCATCCATCTAGACTTGCCTCATCAGCCTTCAGCTCGCAACAGATTACCTGATAATGCTCAACCCTGGGAGTCCTCAGCAAATAAAACGGTTCGGCTGGAGCCTATTGCACCGCCCTTGCACTACTGACCTAAAAAGCGCGCAGTTTCACGGACACTTCCATTCCTTTTCGACAATTACTGCTTAGAAACAGGTGACATGGGTAATTATATATTACATTGAAACAAAATTAAATTACGCTCATGGCTTTCTTTGATGAGATATTGGCTTCGTAAAGCTGTCATATGAAAGTAAAAACATAAATAAATACACCCAACTGTTACATACATAGCTCTGAGCCCATACTAGGATAAAAATGCTGTGCCATGAAACACAACACACAGAAACTACTTGGGATTTTTCGGTTTTACAAACACCCAGACTCGAAACAAATATTTAAAAAAATCACACAAACATTTTTCTCAATGCGGCGATTGAACCCGTGGCCTCTCATTTTGTAAACTGGTATACAGCCAATTGCGCCACGGGACTCTAGAGTGCTGAAAAATTGTGTGAAATCGAAATGAAATCGTTCATTATAATCGGTAACCTAGGCGTCAAAATTTTTAATTTGTTTTAAGATTTAATAACTTGTCAGACTGACCGCACCGGCGCCTAATGGGCAAAAAATCTGCACATGTTATTTTTAAATTTATTCTTTATAATAAATAGTTGATAAAATTATACCGTCCTCTTTAAAATCTAATATGTGCGAAAAAATGACACAATAAACTATAGGGTAACTTTGCCATATGCAAAAGTTAATGCAAAATAATAGAAAAAACTATAATAATTAATTTCAAACAATTCCTAATCAACTACTCATGGTTGATTTTTCTTTTGAAAACCTAAGCTGTTTATAGAGGAATGACCTGGTTGAGGTCACAAAGACATTGGACGACAGCGGCACGAGGTTGAACACGCTGCATTCTTGTGACAGCTTGGAGATTTACGGCTTTTCAACATCACTGTAAAGTAGTAGGTAAATCTCATCAACTTTGGTTGAAATTATCGTACATTTAACACTTCAATAATAATGATAAAATTGATTGTTCGTTATGGCTCATTTCATATGTCAACTAATAAATTGCCCCATAGTCTTGCCGCTTGCGGTACAAACATTTGCCGTGCGATCTAGAGGTGGTGGGTTCGATCCCAGGTCGGGCAAAGTGTTATTGGATTTTTCCATTAGGAAATTTTCAGTAGCAGCACGAGGTCTGTAAATATGCTTGAAAAACGGCAATAAGCCCCATATTACGTGGAACTGATACTTACTTGGCGAAACGTGGGTGTAGAAATGCACCTCTGCCTACCTTCTGAAAAGGTTTTCGAGGAATACAAGCGAAAGGTTATGTATATAAGTCACTTGTACTTATGGTCTTTATAGAGTTCAGTATTTTTTGTAAGTAAAAATAACAAAGAAAAGATAAAAGCTAAATAAATTACAATGTCTATAGCAATTTAGGTGATTCAATAATTGAGCCCGTCAATCTTCATTTATCCTTACTTGAAGTGTCAAATAAGAATTGAAGAAAATAACGTAAGCTTCGATTATATTGACATATTTTATCATTTAGAAGTGTCTCATCAGGTTAAATGAATTGATTAGATACCTTTATGTATTATACAAAGAAACAATAAGGAGTGTATAAAGATGTTTCGTAAACAACTAAACTATTTTACATGAGTAAGAAAAAACCTAAGTGCATCTACCTTTATCGTACTTTCAAGGATATTGGCGTGAGTGTAAGTAAGTCGGTGCGTAGTATTAGTCTTTTAGGTCTTATTTAAGGGCAAAAGCCTTGTTAATTGGATATGTAACATCATACTCCGCAACTTAGCTCTTGGAATAGACGTGTCAAAAAGTCACTGATGGAGGTTTCTGATGGGTTAACCTTTTGGGGATCCAGGGTGGGACAATGTGACAATGATCTATTCTATCTGTGATCGGTAAATCTCATGCTTCATCTACGATTTTCTTACTAATTACAATAAACTCATTAAATTGCTCATAAAAAAGTGTAGTAAACAAGAAAATAATAAACGTCCTTCGAATTCGACATAAACGTTATATATTTCGTAAAACTTTACTGAGGTTACATTTCATGGCGTTGTTGTTTCCTTTAACAAATTACGGCTCCCTGACTCCTGTCCAATTTACATTTAACTGCGACTATTTCATCTCAAGGCCTTTCATATGTTTTATATCCTTGTTTTTACTGAGCATAATGTTTGAGTTCCCATGCTTTTATAACTTATTACGTCATAATTCCGCCAATTGCACTATGTCAGCGTGGTGGACTATGGCCTAAACCCTCTCAATGGAAGAGGACACCCGTGCCCAGTAGTCGGACATAGAGGGACTATAGACTTTGTTTAATGAATGATTTTTTTTATTACTTAAGACTTGGAGGCACGTAGTTCGTTCAGTTTTTTCTTTAAAATACCATAAAGTATATATATTAAAAAAACTCTTAACGTTGTCTGCTTAGGTGAATTTGTTGTTACTATAAAAAAAGTGTTTGTTCTTTTATTCGACTCTCAATAACATTATCCTGGAATTCGAATTTATCATTATAAGATACGATAGATATATATTTGGCAGAATTATTCTGTTTTTACCAACGACCATCAATTTAACCCTACACTGCATTCAGTGCCATATATGTCACAACCAATAAAATTGATATTTTTTCTAAGTTGAACCTAGGGACGAGATCTATAATTATGATAGCTTATTAATTATAGTCAATGACAATCAATTAGTACCTTTATTCGAGTTAGATGGCAGTACCCCCTCGCTCAATTAGCCGTTTAACTGAAAGAATTGATAATATGCCGTGGGCGGTGCGAACGCTATTTAAAAATACAGAAAAATAATAATTATTGACGGAGTGCAATAGTGAAAAAAATGTTTTTATATCGAGAAAACTGTGTACTAAGCAAATGTAAGTATTATTTTTTGATTTGACATTGTTTTGATACTAAAATTTTATAATTACTGGTTGTTCCCGATATGTCACTTCATGCAGTGATGGTCCAAATTTATGTATGTTTAATAATGTCGATATGTTTTTTTTATTTTCGATAATGGCGACGAAAAGTTTATCTAGCAATCAAATCCTAAATTATTTGACAATACCATCAGGCAGCGAAGACAAACTAGACTCCTTTGAGGCTGAAAGTGATGATGATATTGCTGCAATTCGAACTATCGTCAATCACCTTTGTGTAACGTTTAGCGATGCTGATGATGAACAGCAATATGATTCTTCAATCAGATATGATCTCGTTACACCATTATCAAGGTCATATAATAAATAAATACATTCAACAGTCACATACACAGTTCTGACCGCACACTAGGATACAAGTCCTGTGTCGTGGGTATCAGAGACTACGAGGGACTTATTCGGTCTCACTAACACCCAGACTCGAAAAAATTATTTATCTCGGTGCGGGGAACAAACCCGTAGCCTCTCGTTTCACAAACTGATGTCAAGCCAACTGCACCACGGGGCTGTCAAATATAATGATGTAACTGATATGCAGCAGCATATTTCAAACCTCTGGAGATTCAAGTCCTGCAGTTCCAATTACGTCTAGATCAAGTGCTATACAAGCACGGCAGGTTGTGAAAGAAAGAAGTGGTATTTGAGGCTTTATTGCCATCTCCTCGATATCGCCACCATAAACAGTTGGTTGCTATATAGAAGAGTTGGGGAGATGCGACAAGAAGCAACGCCGCCAAAGTTAAAAGACTTATAGTTAGGATTGGCAAAAAACCTCTTCATGAGTGGTTAGTCAATGAAAAAGAAAAGAGGCCGACCGTCTTCTGCTAGTAAGGACTTGATAGAGAAGAAAAGAACGAGAGCCAATGGTGCGAATCTTCCTCCTCGTGACGTAAGGCGTGATGGTGATATGTAAGGACAGAAACACCAACAATGCAAGTATCTTTGCTGCAAAAGAAACTCATTTGTTTTGTTCGAGAAATGCGGGGTCGAACATTGTGTCAACAAAGATAAAAAATGCTTCCGTCTCTGTCATCTCTAGTATTGTACTAAACATACATCGGTAGGTCAATGCATGTTGTGCCATATATGGAACAAAATTAAAAAACCGTTTTTTTTTCATTATTATTTATGATTTATTTTTTTAATTATTTTTTCCGTATTCTAGACCAAAATTATGAGTAGATAAGATTTTTTTTCTTTCGAAAATAAAAATCATGCAGTGTAGGGTTAATATTCGGAATGGACACTTAGTCACTGCAAAGTTACTTGGTTGTAATTCCCAAATCCTGACCACAGTCATAAGAAACAGAATGTGCTGACGACGCTAATTCTCGCTAAGATTTATGGAGGAAAGTTAATTTGCAAACTGGAAGTTGAAAAATAAAACCTCAGCTATATTTCAGAAGTAAATTTGAATAGCTTTTTGTTTTATATGGATGTCGCTTTTAATGCAGCAATTTTATGTTAAAAAGGCATCTTTAAATTATTTTAGGAATGTTTTAATGTGGCAGGAATCAGTTAACGTTACTTTTCCAGTGAAAACGTTATACTTTTACTCATAACAATAAAAATTCTCCAAGCTAAGAAACATTCTATAAACCTTTCCTACATCACTACCAAAATTTTTAAAAATCAATTCAATGGCTCAGGCCTGTTAGCGTAAAAGTAAACTTTATTTTGCAATTGTAATGTTAATAAATTTTCGAATGGTTAGTCATAATATTATTTGTGAAAAAATAATCGTAAAAAAAATGTTCAAAGAAATGCCCAGTAATATGATATTAAAAAAAGAATATACAGTTCTTTTATATCCTACACAACCGAGATAACAAAGATCTTTTTACGTTCCTAAAAAGTGTCTCCCAAAATAAATCCTATATAAATAATGCACGATTTGAAATTGTTGCCTCACGAAAGCCTTGTCCCGGGGCAATGAATAGTGGCTGGGGTTTATTCTTCAATGCAGAGAAATCCAATTTTTAAGCTCAAAGTGGTATGCACTTACGGGCAAATTTCATTTGTTGGAAACCCACACAAATGAATTTTGGTAAACAACGTTTCGGACGTGTCGTAAATTTGGGAATTGAGTTGATACTAACGTATGTACATTCGCTATGGAATAATGGAACGATAAAATTCACTTTTGCGGTTTAATAAATTAAAATATTTTTTGTTTTAATTTTTTTTTAATTTAAAACTGTTACGATAATAACAATTAAAGAGACTTTTAAGTAGAAGAGTGTTTACATCTACCTTGTAAGTATGTCGTAAAAGAAGGTGAGGTTTAAGCCGTATTAAAAGCACACTTCAAAACGAGATCTCAATTCAAAGGGTCAGATTTTAATATGGAAAAAAAAATTACCGACTCGATATTGGTTCCTAGAATTTTTAATCGCAAACTACCTACTTACTCTCTTTGTCTAGGAATTGTGTAATTATTTTTAAATATGACATTTTTCGATGCCTTTATTGTTTTTATCAGATGAGGCAGGTCATTAATAAATAATATAAAAATAAAATGTCAATCTCATGTCATTTTTTTTACGTATTCGAATTATATAATTCTAGCACACGGTCCACAACTAAAAACCCAATAAAAAAATTGTTTAAATGTGATAAGCACGTTGTCGTTAACCGAATAATACAATTCATTTATCAGTCAAAACATGTTTACTTCAGGCTTTACTGCCGAAAAACGCCTTTCTTTTTATCAGTTGACTTCTTGCGGTTTTGCTAAGAGAATAACATCAGGCATCATTTTCAATATTAATCGTATCATCTGCCAACTGCTTAGGATCAATAAATCTTGATCCTCTCAGAAGTATTTAGATTGGTAGTTAGGCTAAAACCCTGAGACAAAAGACTGTTTTTGGACAGGAAATGCATAGAAAGGCAGTTCTTCACTTGGTCCTCATAGCCGCCAGATCAAAGTATAATATGTATATTTCTTTGTCACTGATTATAATTGTGTACTATAGTATCGTTTCGTACGTCATAATAGTGAAATTGCAACGAAGGCCTCTTGGTAGTCTATTGAGCATTTTGCTACTTTAGTAATGTTTAACCCTCTGTGTTACTCAGGGTGTGTAATAACAATCTTGTTTCATACTTTTAGCCTCTTTTTAGTCAGTTATATTTATTTAAAAACTAGGTAGGTACAATAAAACAACGTCATATAATTTTTACATTCAGTTTATTAGTTTTACGTACAATATTGTTTGGTTGCATTTCAATAATGTCCAAGCTGCAATTTTTAAAATAACAAGAAGGGCTATTTTTATAAACATATGACATTACTTAAAACCAAAAAAATATATTCCATTCACTTATTGAAAACAAAATAATCATAAAAACGATATTTTTAATGAATCTTTAGACAGTTTTCATTAGTTGTCACAAATAATGTTAAGATTCTAAATAGGTATCATCTGTTACCGCTTAATTTTAATTTTCGTCCGATTTGTAGAAGTGATACACATATCGCATTTGTTCTTTAAAACTGGGCATCATATTTTTATGACAAAATTAGCCTTAGACTGTTAATACTACATGAAACTTTATTGTCTATTTTTTGTTTAATTTATTGATTTAAATCTTTTATTATTCGCTTCGTAATACTAACAGTCTTTCTTTCAAACGAAAAGTAAATTCAAGCGGCATTAACATTTAATAGTATGATAAATAAAAAAATCCAAAACAAAGCTTTTTTATAAATAATTGAATATCTTTTAAAACAATATTTTATCTGCAACGTCAAACGATGTTTAAGTGCTTCTAAGAAATTGTCTATTGAAGCATTTATCTATAAATAAAATTATTAACATTTTATTCTAAAAAAAAGCACGCTTGGCTTGTGGAAATAAATAGATTAATAGTTATGTATTAAGCAGAACCGACTACATGTAACAAATAGAACATAGAAACACATTTTAGTTTGTTGTACTTTAAATAAAGGCTTCATTAGTTCTTTCAAAATGTAGTTATTACCATCGAAAAAAAAACATTCAAAATTACCTCAATCTAAACTATAGAAAATAAAGTGATTAGCCCACAATCATATTCAATTATCAGAATTGGAATTTTAAATTCGTATACATTAATATATCTGTACATTAATGAAATAAAACTAATTCTTTTTTTTTGGCTAAAAAGTTGTTAGGGATAATAGAATACAAAACAGTTTTCAGAATAGGTATATTAAACTTGGTAACTAAAGCAAAATATATAAAGTGGTTACATACATTGATATGTTGGAAAAATTGTACGGACACATTAAATTGAAGTGTTTTTGAATATGTATGAAAATTGCTTCTGTTTTTAGTAGGAAACAGTTAAATAAGTTAATTATTACTGAATTGATTACAAAAAAGACTAGACTAACGTTTAGGGAAATTTAGTATTTTTTGTTAACAATTTATTTTTACTAAAAAGCTCGTTGAAGGCTGTCACATAACTACTTAAATATTATAAATATAATACAATATTATTGCTTAAATCTCTATAACTATTATAATAATAACATAAAAATAATATTCTCATAACATTGTGACAAAATTATAACACTTGGAGATAACTATTAAGATACGTTAGTTTAATAAAATTTATTGTTTTATATTGCTATTTGTATAATCAAATCATAACAACTGAAATTTTAAATAGTTTAAGTAAATCTTTTTTATACATTTTTAAATGAAGAGCTTAAAAGATTCTTTGATTTCCTTATTTTAATAATAAAAAATGCTCCAATTTAAATCGTTTTCTTCAAAAATAAATAGTTTTCCTAGTAATGTCAGTTTAGGGGAGTAATGATTATTACAAATCCAAGCGTTCTTATCCCATATCCCACATAGTTATAATATTTCCAATCCTACGAAGACACACAAGACTCTGCAGTGAGATAGCTGAGACATTTGTTAAACACGAACACGACACTATCATCCCACGGAATTAGAACTGTTTTATTTCTTTTGTTACGGTGAACCTTTATGTTTACATTTCGGGTTGTTGACCGAGCTTCCTTTGTCATTGATATCCTTGCAATACTACACTCACACAGGATCATAGAAATCTAAATATAGAAACGAGTGTGAAAGAAATAAAATTCCGACGTTTATACCGTTATTTTCGTAACCTCTATCAAAAATACACTAAATTATAACTAAAAATGCAAAAGAAATCTTCTAAAACGATACCGATTATGTAACAGCCTTACAATCGTCTAGAAATTAACTAACATTGCTTAAACACGTCAAATTACTATATTATATATTACACATCATGTACATATACAAAATTGAACAACTAGACTACAAGCCCTGAATGTCTAGTACTACTATATTAAAATCCTTCATAGGAAATAACTCTATTCATCGCAACATCAAACATTATACTGTGTTTAATTTATAGGATTATAAGAATAATTATGAAAATGTTTATTAATGTCTAAAATCAGGTCTCACATTTTTACATCTATCGCGTTTAGTTTTTGCATAAAACCTTCTTGTATACCTACACCAATCAAAAATTAACTTTATCCCGTTACAAATAAAGTGTATTTCAAAAACAAGCCTTGCCAGTGGCATTCCAAAAAGGTTTTACTCAAATACAATACAATTTATTATCTAGGACACCAAACACAGCAAAGAAACAACAGCATTATCATACAGGAATGCATATATTTTCACGTGAAAAAAAATATCCTAAATCTAAAACATTTACAGATATTTACAAATTTGAAAACAGTAAGAAACTCCCGCGTTCTTTGTAGAAATTTTTATATATTTTTATTATGAAACAATATTACTTTAAACTTTACGAAAATTTTAGATTATCACCCATAATTTGTCATATTCAATATTATGATACATATATTTTTCCATTACGGAACATATCTTAATATATACATTTATATTATAAAATTCTTAACTGTGTATTCAAACTAATTGAAAAAGAAAAACGTCAAAATGTCTACGGAACTTAAAAATGAACCTCTAATAAAATATTTATAAAATCACTAAGCTCCTAAATAATGTATACTATTAAAAATAATTTACCTAATGACATTTCACTATAACTACTGGACCAAATTGTTATACCGACTGTAATCGGCTGCCAGTAGCGAAACTGAAAGATGAGACAATTTCAACTATTTATAATATATTTTCGAACTAAGTTATCTAAGGTTAACTGCAAGAACATATTTCCTACCAAGATGCATTCAATTTCACTATAATGATAAAAACTTGAAACAAAGATCCATGAGAATTTTGTCTTAAAACATTAAGCTAAGTATAAAGCGTTAGGTATACAAAAATAGTCGAATTCAAAATCCCTTTTCCCTATCACACAAACGATCCTTTTCAAGGAGTTACACGCAATTCATTTCAGTCTTGCAAGCGTCGACTATGTCATAGTGGGACTACATCTAAATGAATTTTTTGGTGCGTTTTTTGGAAAATTATCGGCGAAATAGAAATTTAAGTGGCTGAGCGGATCAACAAACGTAATTAAGGAGAAGTTAGGAGCACTCATTATCAGCAGCAATTTTATGAAAGTGCCCGAAAAACGGCAATAGGCTCGCCCTATTACGTGGGACTGATACATACCTGGCGAAATGTGGGTGCAGAAATGCATCTCTGCCTACCCCTTTTTGGGAATATAGGCGTGAGGTATGTCAATTTTATGGAGTAATCAAACGTCGTGACTTTTTATATGAAATTAAATCTCTTTTTCTTATCTTTGATTGATAATTATGATATTATAAACAATTAGTAACCATGATCCACCTAGCCACCCACATTATTCTAACCAAGAAATATAAAACTAAAGAGAAACATTTCAACATCCACTCAATACATTCTTTATAGTAGAAAAATATTCTATATTCATTAAAACAATAAATTCGCTATATCCTATGCGTGCTTTAACTCTGCTAATATAACATGAGAATTTATATTACCTTATGACGTAAATAGTTGGGATAAACATATGTACAACATTTAGTTACACGTATCTTTATAGTATTTTTATTACATAAATATATTATTTTATGTTTTGTGCATTTTAAGCGGCATCGGTCAGTGCCTAGGGCTTAGACCTGGATTTCACAGGGGATCGGTAAAAATTAATCGTAAACATACCCCTATAAAACAAAAATCCTCCCCCAAAGATTTTAGAAGGCGTCCTTTGTACTCAAAAACCGCCTGAAATTGGTGCTATTTAGTAGTTATCAAAGTCATTCCTGAGCTATCATTGGACCATCTTTACCGACCGCCCCAAAGAAATGGTATTGCTTTTGCAATAACTACATTAATTCTAATACCAAGAAACAAATTACATTAGAACCAAGGACTCGATTAATAAAACAAAATGTCAGCATCTTATGCTGGTCATTTCACATGCCACAACATCTACTGACGGAGACAATAATACAATAATATTAATATTGCCTGCAGTTATTATTATTAGAATTTAGATTACAATATACCGTACAACAAATATTATATCTAAAAAAGAAACGAGGAAATTTATTTTATCTATATTTTGGATGTGGGATATTTTTTCTATATAAATATATTTTAAGTAAATACCAAGTGTTGTACACATTAAAATATTAACTCTACAAAAAAGTGGCAAAGACCAAATCCACTATTTCAAATGCTTAAACCCTATATCTTGTATCATCTTTGTACTGTATTACCACATATCCATGACAATTATGTATATCATCCTTTTTTATTTTATTATCATTTTTATATCAAAATATTAATTTTAAAAGTACAAAAACGTTAAAAGAGACTATGATTTGTAGTGGAAAAATATTTTATTTATTCACAAAAGAAGGCTGAAAGAAACGAAGACGTCAAAAATAAGCTTTTTTACAATTATTTGTGCTCAATGTGCGTTTTGCTTCTGCTTCTAAATTACTGTCAGTGTAAAAATAAAATCTCCTTACAACTTGTTAACCCCACTTACGTATAAAAGTTAATTTTTAAAAACTACATGCCGTCAAAATTCTCAATCGGCACAGAAAACATTGATTTTGAACGCCGATTGAATAACATTCAGGAATTATTCACGACATCGAAATTTACAAAATGAAACAATATAAAAACGTCTTAAAGTCTCAGATATGCTGTGTTCCGTGGCCCTCGACTGACCAGATTCCGCGGTTCGCGGCTTTATTGTTCACCAGGTCTCCTTCGTTGTTAACTTACACTCCTGTGTGGTTAAATATAAAGGAGACAGCATTCTTGTCAACGGGTGGCGACCTCCTTGTGATAGAAGGGTTGTTGTTGTTATTGTAATGCCAAGATTTTCTTGTTGACGTGCTAGAGGACTGCAGAGCAATGGTCTCATAGTACCGTAACCTTCCACAGCACTTCCTGCTCTTGATGATGGCAACAAAGCCCTTACGGTATTTCTTGTTGAAAAATGCATACAAGATCGGATTTATGCATGAGTTCGAAGCTCCGAGCCACTGGGCCAAAGGAGTGACCACGGGAAATATATCCTCCTCCCATTTCTTGATAGGACCGCCGAGCTTTATTCGTGCAAATATAAGGTAAAGCGGGAACCAGGACAGAACAAACAAAATAACAACGGCTACCAACATTTTTACAACCTTCACTTTGGATTTTTGCTGCATTCTCTCCATTTGGGCGTCTTGAGTATCAGTAGGGATGGATCGCCTCCACACCTTGATCCAGATTAAGATGTAGCACATTGTGATGAGGACCATGGGGAGAATGTAGCAGAAGATGAGGTTTCCGATGACGAAGTACAGGACCTCGCTGAGGGGGTTGGGCCAGACGTCAAGGCAGAGCCGCACGTTAGGGTTGTCTTCGAAGACCACGACGAGGTCGAAGAAAAAGACCCAGGGAGTGGTGACGAGGATGGCGAAGATCCAGATGAAGACGATCATCATTCTGGCGCGGCGCTTGGTTATCTGCAGTTTGAGCGGCCACCAGATTGCCAGGAATCTGTAAATAAAGAGGGTAATTAGGTTGCTGATAAAATGTAGAGAACTTATAACACAACTATTTGTAAATCGCCATTTACATATAAAAACGATGTTCTGCCAATCAATGGATTAAAATAATGCATCGACTCGGGATGTTCACCTAGAACAATATTATATTTATTACAGAATGTTATCGCGTTATCTAATACCAAATGTTTATCATTACAATAAAATAAAACAATAAATTTATCAACGTTTACACGAGCTAACTAAGAAAGGTAAACACAAAATCATTTCCACTCAACTAAACACGTCCTTCCTACTTCTATTTGCGTGTACATCACAAAGGGGGATCTTAATAAGATCTCTCGAACAGCCATCTTAGATTGCAGTCAGAAACAATTTTCCTCAAATTACAGCCCCCAAAAGGCGGGATGCGAAACCGGAGATGCTTGGCGAAATTATCCAGTCTGATGGATTAAGTGAATATCAGAAAAACAAAAGGGCAGACTGAATTGCGGGGGCGGTGTAAACAACCGCTGAGAGGGTTTTTAAAATTGCAGGGATTCTGTGAATAGCGGCTATTTGAGGAGTTGGATTTAAGAGATATTTTTTTGAACTTAAGGAACTTTATTTATATTTTGGATGTTGCATGCTGTTTGAAGATATGTGTCTGGTTTTTATAAATCTGGATGTAAGTTGAAAGTTAATTAATTTACACAATATAATATTTTTGGGGGTACAACAGTGACTGCAGAAAAACTAGGTATTTGCAAACTTATCGGAAGACTAAAAACGACTACATATCAAATGTCGGTAAAAAACTTAAAAAAACTGTCGTATCGATTTGGAAGCTTTTTGGTATGAACATACTACGAGAAGATGGAAATATACGAATAAAAAATAAGTAATTTTATTCACATAATAATAATTGCGGCCAGCAAAGCGAGGTCTAGTAAAGTCATTATTCAGTTTGATAATAAACATTTATTTCTGAAACATAAATGCTTAAAAGCAAAACGGAGATTCCACAAATAATAATCATCATAATATTCCACCTAAAACATTAGCCAGAAAACGTTTTGTTCCAATTCGTAGAATTCCGCTTAATATACAAAAACAGATTTATACTAAACAATAGCCCAAAAATACCTCATAAAATATAGACATTTTTGCTGATATTCGTGAGAATTTCAAATTAATTATTATTAACAAAATGATCTAATTGACTCTTTAGCTAAACGTAATTCTGAATACAAATAGTCTAAAACATTCCAACGCCTATGATATTATCTGAGCAACAAACGTGTTCAATGACTTACATTTTTTCTAGCAGGCAACCTAAACCGCGAAAGCCTAATATTTATTGACACCTATGAGATAAAAATTAAATAAATTCTCATTGAACATTTAGTCTTAAATTACTAATAATAATTGTTGAAAGAAAACTTTTTGAGCGTTAACATCGAATTAGATTAATATTGTAAATTTAATAAGTCTCCTCCCTGACAGTCTGATGACAAAGCACAATTTCCTCTTGACGAGAATTTCCTCTAGAATTTTAACTGACTTCAGAATCTTTTCTGCTATATAAAATTTCTAAGATTGATCGGGGTTACAAAAGCATCAGCATCAGCTATCACTATAGTATTCACTACACTAAACATCAATCAGTGAATTGCAATGCTAAGACCAGATTCTATCAAGTATCATGACTCAGTTGTTTTCAAAAGCCATCATAGGGCAGTGCCCTCGGATATGAATAGTAAATAGTAGTTGCATTACGAAGGGAGGGCAGGAAATAACAGTCGCTGCTTCGGAAGTTAAGCCTACGTTCGACTGACGGATACCAGACCGATGTTGGGACCGACGGCGGAATACTTAATGTGTTTCGTATTAGCCTTTATATACTTTGATATATAAGATATATTCAGACCGAACTAAGGCAGATAATAGCTGCGGTGGTCACAAACCCATTGGCTTTAAAAAAAACCCGACAAAATAGAAAAATTTTGACGTTTACCATACAACCATCCGTATTAAACGTATATGGTTTGTATGGAAAAGGTCGAAATTTTTATTTTTGTTCGGGATATTTTTATCACCGTAGCCTTAGTTTCCGATCACGGACTGAATAATCCCTGTATAGCGAGATATTAGTGTAGTGTTATATGACTTTAACAGCGAGGGAAAGTAAGAAAGGAGTTATAAAAGTTGTATAGTGCGATTTCTTTCTGAAAATTATGTTGATATTTACATATGTAATATTGTCCAACTCCTCCTTTATATTGTCTTCTGATTTACTTCGTTGCGGGAATATGAGAAATTAGGTCCCCTTATCCCCCTAGTCCCCTTGATCCTGGAGCATAGGAGTCCCAGTGGCGGGTGTGTGGTGGTATAGGGCACAAAAATTCTGTATTCTTGAATG
This sequence comes from Cephonodes hylas, assembly GCA_030295005.1. NCBI lineage: Eukaryota > Metazoa > Arthropoda > Insecta > Lepidoptera > Sphingidae > Cephonodes > Cephonodes hylas. The sequence goes on along the minus strand of AP025372.1, from coordinate 12,989,489 downwards.
GATCGGCTAAGATATATTTCAACATCCTGATTTAGCTAGGTCCATTTTAATTTTGTTTAATATCGGGTGAGACTATTGCCGTTATTGGAACACATTTTCACGACTTCGACACACATGTAAGAATTTCTTCTAAAAAAAAAGATCAGTGAAATTTAATTACCCAAAAATGGAAGCCGTTACCTTTCGATTATATGCGTTGCTTATTTAACCAGGTAGTCTAATTCGTAATGATATTCATGTTACGAAACACAAAGAGTATAATTCTATTCAATGAAAAATTATATATTCAATGGACCATATAGTAGAGTGCCGTAAGACATAAAAATGGTCAAACCTCGGAACCCAGGGCCAGTCAATGAATCTGTATATCAAGTATGAGACTGCATTAATAAAACCTCAAATAAAAAAGTTAAAAAAAAAAAATTGACCGATCTCGATTTACAACAATTTTTAACAACAATTCACTGAAAAATGAGAGACGGAAGAGAGAAATTTTTTTTATAGTGAAAAATTTAGTTTTATTTGTAATAAATTATATGTGCAGAGTAACTTCAATGTTAATTTATTAGATTATCGTAAAAAATAAGTTACAAAAAAAAAAAAATATCATTAACTATTCACATTGTTACATCGTGTACATTTCACAGCTTTCACTATTGCATTCTAAGCAAGCTGCAGTGCAGTTTAATCCACTTTTCCTGCACCCACAAGATGCTCCACATCCTGTTTTGCATGAGCAAAAAATAATTTTTAATAAAGATTCTGGAGCTGGTCGTTGCGTCATTGTTTGCGGTGTCAATATTCCGCATTCCAAGCCATGTTTGAACTTGCAAAAATACTCTTTTAAGTTTTAGTACAAACGCCCAATTAATTCAATATTTCGTCAATGTGAATATTGTTGCTCGAAAATTCCTTAATCACACGCAATAGCAACAAAGGGCAATATTGGCGTTGGTGACTTGAATTTCCTCAAGTTGCCCCAAAACAACAAATCTATACAACAAAATGTGAAAAAAGCTCTTAAAAAAGAATATTTCTCAATTCTTAAATTATGAGCTTTGCAGAACAAAAACGTGATCCCTTATTTTTTCAAAAATTCGATCGAGTGAAACAAAAAAATGGCTGGATGGATTAATTTGGCACTTTGTAGGATTTTTGTGGACATATTGAACTGTAAAACGCACACTTAACATTATTGGTTTTCACAATATTTTCGATCCAGCGCTCGATTTTCCAAAACACCATCTAAAGCTCATTTTTTGATGCATTTTCAAATTCATGTAACAAGAAGAATTCTTGTTTTTATTCTCTTAAACTAAAATTTTAATAATCCTACATAAGCGTAGGATACGCCTGCTTGTTGCAATGTAGAAAATGCCGTAAAATTATATGAGTGTCCACATTCATCGCCGCTTTATTGAGCATGTAGTTGGAATGCGAGGAACAAATGGCTACAGGAAAATGTGTGTGGGACGGATATTACAGCAGACCTCATCCCACCCGACATCGGATATTTACTTCCCAGATCTACTTGTATTATTCCAGCACACGACAGTTATTAATTTCCATTATAAATATCCCTGTTGATAGAAATGAAGTAGTGTGTCTATCGTCTCTTCATAGGTCGCTTGATTTGTTTTAACCTTAGTATTGCCTTGTTATCATCAGCTTATATGTGTCTTAATGTTGGGCACGAGCCTCCTAAACAACAACAAATCTATACAACAAAATGTGAAAAAAGCTCTTAAAAAAGAATATTTCTCATTTCTTAAATTATGAGCTTTGCAGAACAAAAACGTGATCCCTTATTTTTTCAAAAATTCGATCGAGTGAAACAAAAAAATGGCTGGATGGATTAATTTGGCACTTTGTAGGATTTTTGTGGACATATTGAACTGTAAAACGCACACTTAACATTATTGGTTTTCACAATATTTTCGATCCAGCGCTCGATTTTCCAAAACACCATCTAAAGCTCATTTTTTGATGCATTTTCAAATTCATGTAACAAGAAGAATTCTTGTTTTTTCGAAACAGTAATAGCTGGTGGTTAAAGGATATTTATTCAAATTCTTGAAACGCACCTTAAACTTGGTGTACAATTATTTGTTGCTGAGATATCGATAATTAAAGACAAAAGGATCCTTTTCCATTTGTAGACTGATATCTCGGCGAGAACTAAACATATCGAGGTGTTAAAAGATAGAAATTAAAGCTAAATAAACAAAGTATCCGATCTTTATAAGGGTTAAGCAAGAACATTTTTCTCCACGCCCGTATGTAAAAAAAAGAAGCATTAAAAATTTTGAAATCGTTTTGTTGCTGCTTTTCCTAAGATCACTCAAAAACCACTGATGCTACAATTTTTTTATGTGTTAATCCAAAAACTAGAGACTTGGAGCTACAATTTTCTTTTTTTAAATTTCCTGTACGACCATTTTTCTCGAAGTTACGGCCCAAAAATTTGGATTTCTTTTTTGATCCTTTAATTTTTTCCAGTAGTGTAATTATTTATATTCATCGGTATACCTGCAGTCCCTAAAGATCCAAGATCAAGTTTTCAAGTTTGTAATAGTTGTTATTTTTAAAATATGACTTTTCACTAATATAAATCAATAAAAACTCCAAAAAATAAATAAATGTTTATAATAATAAAAAAAAAATTGAGAGCGCGAAAATTTTTTTTTTTAACATTTTTCTATATACTATTAAAAACATATTTTCAAGGTTTATATTAAGATTCATTGACTGGCCCTGGATTCCGAGGTATAAACCTTACGGCGCTCCACTAATATGATACGGGACAGTTTCGCCTTGACAAGTCAATTTATAACAGATGGCTAGTTGTCACCTGAATGTACAGTCATGTAGAATTGTTTTGTCCTGTCAGTATGTCATATGTCCTGCTGTTAACTAAATCACTTTCGCCTCTGTTAACTTTTAGAAGACTATTTTTGTGGTCAGGCGGTAGATATTCAAGCTTTAAGTCACTTGAAAAGTTAAAGATGTCAGGACTTTTACCTTCTGCACACCATTGTGGAGTTTTTTTTATACTGATTTGATCAATGCCGTTAAAATACAATATTTAACTATGTTTCTTCTTGGCCATACTGCATTCCGAAGCGATAACGACATTTTTCAAAAAACTTTTTTTAAAAAAATAAAATTATCCTTTGCTTAATACTTAAAACGCCCTACTAGGCTGGTAGCCTGTTTTTGTATTTACTATCAAATTGTGGAACATTGATTACCACATTAATTCATGTATTATTGTTATTTAAATTTTAATATCTATGTAGTTGCATGAAGTCGCGGTCAATCATAGTGATGTTTTTTGTTTGGTCAGCTTTGACAAGGTCGTGCATATTTAGCTACATCCATTACTCATGTCGTATCGCCTTGAGTATCAAATGTGCACTGAGATCTTGATAAATGTCTTAAGTTTATATATGTGGCGAAAGTTGAATAATTTAAGGTATGTCCATTACTTGACTGCCTCGCTGATAAGCTGGAATGTAGGACTGATCTTTATATAAAAAATTGACCGATGTAATTCAATAAATAAGAGAAATTAAATCTATCGAAAAATTCTTTAAAAAAGAACGTTCGTTATAATTTTCTGTAGATGTAACAAAGAAAATACAAATTAAAAAAAGGGAGAAATAAACTACTTTTTCCTTTTCTAATATGGTTTGGGTAAATATGAATGCACATCTCCCATAAACGATACATTACAACTGCAACAGCAAAGGTGTAAGGCATGAAATAACTAATATCAAGGCGCTAGAAGTTTCCAAGAAAGTCTTCAGTAACTCTTAAATATATAGTTTCTTTCAATCGCCCGCTTACAAGAAAGATTTAACACAAATCAACATTGAAAAGACTAACAGCTTATTCATAATAGTAGTGTTGATTTGGGCGACTGAGTCTAGAATTAGACTCAAAATTATGAGCTACTATCTGTCACTGGTTTGAAGCCAATGTATAAACATCTGAGGTTTTAGGAAGGTTAATTCTGAAATATGTACTACAATACTCACAAATCAATAAATAATCATGTTACTTGAAGCGACTTTTAGAGGAATTCTTTAATATCTGAGGTCAACAAACATCACACTCACTCGCTTAATGAGGCACTGGGAAATTCCTAACATTAGCATTATATTAACTTATTTTAAAAGCAAGCTTATAAGATAGTTGATGTAAATTTCAACAGAATTATGCTAGTTTGTAAATATTGTACGTGAGCAGTTTTTCGACGCATTTGTATGCAAAATTTGATAAAAACTTCAAGATGTTTTTGACACAAAAAGTAATAGGTACATTTCGTTGCTGATCAAACCTTGATTTGTATGCAAGAAGTTTGCTGCACAAAAAAATTCTGTTCTTGGAAAATAAAATTTCATAAACAATTTCATAAACATCTTATAATGTTCCTTCTTGATACTTGACTAGTGAACATGTTATTGTTCACGTCCCATTGCTGGACACGAGCCTTTTCTACCATTGAGAGGGTTTAGGCCCTAGTCCACCAACCACAGGAACACGAAATAAAAGGAACATAATTGATTTCATATAAACGCATGTTAAACTCTGAACTCTATAGCTTTAGGATTGATCACTTAGGTAATACAACTCTTTAAATTGTCATGATAATACAAAATACGCTACCGCGAATTTATACAATCATCTTTATGAATCATATCGACATACCCGAAAGTATTGTCAATATTTTCGGCTTTAGTAATTTAAATCAAGTGCTATAAATTACAATTCATTGCATAATTCGAATTAAAGTATCATTGACGGGTCCTGTAATCTTTTCATTGACATTTTGCCATCCATGATTCGCCATAGCGCCTCCACATTTAAGACTCGTCGTTTCAACACTGCACCAAAATGGGAAGATATAAAACGTCCGAGGATTTATGTTCAAAATAATGTGAATGTTTTCAAAAATATGTTGGTACACTGATTTGGTTGAAGGTTAAAGGCGTATGCCCAATTCTGGATACGAAGGAGAAGGATATAGCAAGATAGTATTTAGTAAGATGTAAGAGGCTTGATATCGTCGACTTGATGGAAGGTTTGTTCAAACGCCATGCTAATAACAATTCTCCACACAGTCTTCGAGCGTTCTGAAGTCTACCAAATTTCACTCCAGAATTTATTTATTTATTTATTTATATACACTTTATTGTACACCAAAAAACAACAAATAGAAAATAATAATAATAACAATAACCAAAATATTAGGTACACAATAGGCGGTCTTATCACTTACTGTGATCTCTTCCAGACAACCTATTTTACAATAGTAACATAAAAGAGGAGATGGTACGGGTAATTCATCACAAAAACAAAAAAAACAACATAAATTATGTACATAAACAAAACAAAAAAAAAAAGCAAACAAAACAACAAAAAAAATTAACAAGTAAAAACAGACAAAATAAAATAACATAATATATATATTTATTTAAGTTAAAAACTGGAAAAAGCCTCATCTATTATTTTTGCGAATAAAAGATTCTGATGAGTCTCTTAAATATAGGAAGTGACTTAGCTTGTCGTATTGGCAGTGGTAATTCATTCCACAAGCGAGCTGCATGTACCGTGAAAGAATGATTTAGGAAAGATGTGCTATGCCTAGGTATGTCTAGTGTTAAATTCTCTGCGGATCTTAGCGGTCTAGCATGCGTGTTGCTTAAGAAATTGAAACGATCCTTGAGGTAACGGGGAGTAGAAGGAACGAAGAGGACAGAATAGAGGAGGGAAAGAATACGACTATTCCGGCGATGTCGGATAGAGAGCCACTTGAGTTTAGTTCGAAATTCGGAAACGTGGTCATATTTGCGAAGGCCAAATATAAACCTTATACAGAAATTCTGAAGTCTCTCAAGCTTTTCAAACTGGGCCTCGGTGAGATCAAGATAGCTAGCGTCACCATAATCAAGAAGAGGAAGTAGAAGGGACTGCACGAGCGCAATTTTCGTAGGAATAGGTAGAAAATTCCGAAGTCTTCTTAAGGACCCCGCAGCAGCGAACAATTTCCTGCTGAGTTCTTGCAGTTGGGGGCCCCAGGATAAGGTTTTGTCAAAATAGATACCCAGGTTCTTGACTTTGTCACTATAAGGTAATTTAGTCTGAGGCCACACATTTAGATGCCTTCAAATAATAATCAGATAAGTGAAAATCTAGTAGTCAGGGAAGAAGGACTATTATTGTTGGGGCAGGATTTCACGACCCCCGACGACCAGAGGAAAAACGACGTGAGGTGGAAGAAAGATCGGTAGTATTTCAAAAATACTATTTCATGGAGGAAAATTCCTAGTACCTACATTTTAGCTGTTCACATAAGAAAGTCACACAGCAATGTCAGACGCGGGTTACGCAAACTGCCGACGGTAATTTTTAATCGCACACAAAGCCATAAATCACGCCTCTCGAGCGTTTAAAAACGAGTAAATTAGTCGTGCTCATGCCTTGATAAGTTGCTCTTGCATTTTACGACTTATATTGTGGCTTCATTTGGTGGTGCCTACAAACTATATGAAACTTGCCTTTGAACTCTTTTATACCTTCGGAGTGACTATGTTTGCTGTTGGTTGGGCGAATTTAAAGTTGTCTTAGCAATTGATTCAGCAAGCAGCTAAAATTTTTCTACTTTTCATCTCTGTTGTGCCTCTCGACACAGCATTTACATTGTTTCACATTTACTCACAGATCATGTGAAAAAATGTTTACTAATCTGTATTTCTTCGAGATTGCTTGATTAGGAAGCTTGGACAGAAGTATATTAAGATGCTTTGGAAATAGCAGCAGATTGATGAAAGTATTATTTAGAGGTTAAATTCATAATTTTCTCCGAAATAGGTAAAATGAACCCTTTCTAGAAACAAACAAACATAAAACCAATATTTATATAGTAAAACCTGATATCAGCTGATCTAAATATCCTTAGCATTTTTTGCATTACCTCATTAACATTCTCAATTCTACAAGTCAGCGAAGCCAATAAATTATCAATTAAACAGGGTATGACTATAATTTTATTCATGTTTTGAGTTATGTAATTTTAGCCATGTGTATTTTACCTTTAATTTTACTGAATAGTACTGAACTACCAATAGTTAAATATTGCAGGCATAAAAATAAAATATTTAAACTACATATAGGTAGGAGCAAAATATAATACACCCATAGTACCAATATTTATTTTTACATCTTTACGGCCTCTCGAAAAAAGCCTATAAAAAAGATACATATACGTATAAAGAGCAGCAAAAATGAAGGGCCTAGTCAACGATTGAAATTAGCCCTCAACGGTCGAAATTATTGTGCTGGACCGTTAGAACCTTGATTATTTCAAGACGTTACGGTCGATACACCGTTACTCATTAAAGTATACTTAAGTTAATAAAACAGTAACGGTCAACAAAGCTTAACTAATCAAACAACCAAACCTCTAACAGCATTAAATCTTTAACGTTCCCGATAATCGATAACTCATTCACAACTATTACCGTCTGATTAATCGCTCTCGATAACATCTACGTATCTGCAGTCAATCATCGATTTAGCAACACGACCTGTCAATTAATAACCACAGACCAACTTTCCTATTAAGTGCATTTTGAAGGCGCGTGTTAATCACGATAATTTGTAAGGACCCCTCAATTTCGTGGCATGTGTAACAAGGGACTGCATTCTTGGCAATTTGGCGTTTTAAAAATCTGTCAGTATTGGCGCCGCTCGAATGGTCTGAGATGTTGGTGCAATTTCTGTTGCGTCATCATTGTGTTTATGACGTGTTTATTTATAGCCTGCTTGCTTTGTTCAAATTACAATTGTAAAAAATGCATTTGTAATTGACTCCAATTTAGGTGTCTGCTTAGGATATTGCGTAGAATATTATGATTAATGAGAATACAAAGGCTCTCTAAGACTACTGGGTTAGGCAATTTTATTGCCAAAAAAATTATCTCAACTTAAATAATGGATATAGAAGCAATTAATAAAAAATCCCTTTGGTATATAGGTATTATTTTGACTTATATGTTTTAAAAGGAATGTCTGTATTAAGCCATTCGTCAGATTTTTATTATGATCAGTACTCGACGTCTTTCATTTGCGTTATTAGTCGGTATAGTTAGTGGAATCAAATTTTAAATTCCATATAGAATCTCTCTATAATATCAATAAACTATTTGATGTGTTTGAATAACTTGCGGGATTTATAAGTCCAGAGCAGATAAAATATTAAAATGTCAACAATAATTGTTGCGATTGCATCTGATAAGAAAGTATTTCACACCTTTACCCCTGGTCAGCCGTTGAATTTCGAGCCACGAATTTACCAACATGTAATCATTACATCAAATCATTATAAAGAGTATACCACATGTGTAGGCCCAAAACAGAGTTTAAGCTTTATTTATAGTTATTTTTACCGTGTAGTAAAGAAATTACGGACTCAAATGTAAGAATATTTTTAAATACAGTGAGGCAGAACTTATTAATTTTTATTAAAGATACATACAGCCCCTAATACTTTTATTTTCCTCAGAATGAATGACTGACTGAGTTATTTATTATTTACATATATCCAATGTTTTATTTTTAATCGGCATCACCCAGTGAAATAAAAGACAATAATATTGGAACACTATTGACGTGTTTGTTCTACGATCTATTGATGAAAATATATGTAAAATTTGTAATCAACGTCGCATCTTATTCCATTGGGCTCAAAAACTTTTTGCAAAATATTTCACTTTGGCTTTCGTCTTCATTGTTACGGGTATTTGTAAAATAATTACTGTTAAGAGATTTACCAAACCAAACACACAACTTCTTACATCGGCAAATTTATGAGAATAATAATGAAATATGTGATACATTACCCGGTGGCCGACGTAGTTTTAATGTCACGGCCTCAGTATCACTGCGTACGGATTAATGTTTTTCGATTTACTTTAATATGAATTTATCGCTTGTAAAATTCGAGGAGGAACGGAACTTATGAGCGTATCGAAATAATTATGTATGAAGGCGATCTTACTGCTTTTGTGGTCTCGTGACTTTTGTAGGCGCGAGCTGTCGGGGGGTCCCACGTTCGATTAGCGTGGTGGACGAAAATTTGTTGGGATTTCCCGCTAGGAAATTGTTGTCACCATCAGAATAAAGCAATCCTCCTCAATGGTACAGGAGACCCGTGCCCAGCAGTGAAACGTAGTTATATGGGCTGATGATGATAATGATGAACACGATGAAGATAGTGTAGATGATGATGATCTGCAATACGGATTATACAGGGTGTATTTAGACCATGATCGAAAACTGAGGCAGGTAATAGCGAGGGTGATCACAAACTCAGTGGTGATATTAAAAATCCCGACAAAAAATAAAAATTTTGACGTTTTCCATACAACCATCGGTGTTAAAAAGTATGTGGTTTGTATGGAAAACCTCAAAATTTTTATTTTTTGTCGGGATTTTCTTTAATGCCAGGGGGTTTGTAACCACTATCGCTATTACCTGCCTCAGTTTTCGGTCACGGTCTAAATACACCCTGTATATATCGGGATCTAAGAACAATTCTGTGAATCTAAATGTATCGGTAATTCTGATTACTGGATTCTACATAATTAATACTTTATCGCTTCAAAGATCCTCACTTATACCTGAGTGATAAGATTTTTATTAAAAGTGTTATTATTGAGACTACTATAATTTCTTTATTTTCGATCCCTGTCTCAGACAATGTAGCACTTATTTCGTCACCTCAGTAAGAGTTCAAGTTATTTATAATCCAATGCATATTTATTTCTTGATCCGAATATTTTAATTGCCTTCCAACATTTAACACCGAACAATATTTATTGCATACCATTTTTCCATATAAAACATATCAGGAATCTTTTTAAAGTACTTTTAATTATACGAAACAGCTGAGTGCCTTATTAATTACATTATTATGATGGATCGATGCGACGTGCTGGAGTTGGAAGATTTTTGTATCTACTGAGACAAGCCAATGTGAATTTAAAATTTTAGTCACCAAGACTCATTTTTGCATGAATAGAATTTTGGCTCGGATTTGCATAGATCGCAGTTTTTGATAATTCGTCATCTGGAGTAATGCTTATGCTTAATATTTAAGTTCGTCAGACTGGTTATAATTTATAGGATGATAAAGCTCCTTTAGCAGCAAACAAGTACCCAACGTGCAGAAATTATTTTCTATCACAGTAAAGGTAAAATTATTTATTATTTATTTATTACTTATGCATTTGTTTTAAACAATAGAATTGATGTAGAACATCATTAATACGAGTGTAGCGCTCTCCACATTTATCGAAACATAATTTTAAAAATAATTTATTAAAAAACGACGTACACATTAACCTCATAACTTAAATAAGCAAAAATGCCGTAAATTCGAGGTAAAACTCATCTTTTTTTAAAATAAAATGTTTAACTTATTTTTTTACCCTTTACCTATTTTCCTTGTTTGATTAATGCTATGCCTGAATTGAAACAATACCCATAGAACACTGGCTCGCAGGGCGATGAAAACAAAAGGACCTGACATAATCCTTATTATTCAAATTTCCAGGCTTACATCAACATAACAGTATAGCAATTACACTAAAGTTCAGCCACACAAAGCCATACGGAGAGAAACATGATATATTGAAGTGATAAATGAAGTAAGCTTTGAATTGAGCAAATTATTGATTTCTGAACCATTAAGGTGGCAATTATGTGGACCTCGAATCACCGATGTCAGTATCCCTTATTTGCGACATAAATAACCACTTACCAATGTTAATCAGAACGACATGAAAAATAATTCTACGAAAATTAATAAAATCAAGGTTACAACGTTTATTACCAAATATAACGAAGCTAATATGGTAGGATGTTGATGTTGAAATGGAATAGTTGGAGCTATTGAAATGTTGGGGTGCTTGGAGTCCAAGGAGAAAATTGCCACATACGTTTCCAAGATAGTGATTTTTATATCGTCTATCCTAATTATAGGTCGTTTGTGGTGATTTTATGCATTTCTCAAAACAATATCGGTTACAAACAATGGATGTACATGTACATAGTTTATCTCAATAGTAAACGAGGGCCATATTCTACTGAGTCTAGAATGCGACAGTATTCGTAAGTTTTGAATTATGCCACAAAATCCACACTGCTATTAAAAATAACGGTAAATTAATAAACAGACCCAACAATCTTATATGTAGTTCTGATCCTACGCTAAAATATGTACAAGCTTAGTGTACCATTGTCATATTATATGAGATGTTTCCATCTTAAAAACATCTAGACCCATAATTAATATTTGCGGATCACACGAATATTCGTCTCAGTCCGGGGATCGAATACACGGTTCATCGTTTTACAAGCTCGTATTTAGCCAACTACGCCATGAAGACTGACCAACCACTAAAAAACAAATTTACTAAATACAATCAATACTTCCAATGAGAGTTTTAACAATCTACAAAGGTTCCGTAATCTATCACCTTGTATTTATCTCCAAAATCAACAAACAACTAATGAATTGAGGGCTGAAGCAAAGAGCCATTGTTTGGTTCACCAGCAATTTCCTCATTCGATACAACTTCAACTTTATCTCCAATCAGATCTCATTTGTAAACCTTTTCATAGTCCACATTTCGTAACGAATGTTATTCATTGAACAAATAATAATTAAATAGTGATTGATTTAAACGCACAGTAAATGTTAGGTAATGCGATAGCAACTTTAACATATCAACATCATGATGTCTAGACATTTAATGATGACATAAATTTGTCAAGACAAAATGATAATAATCGTGCTAATCAATCTTTTTTGGTGACAATACCCTCGTCATTGTTATGATTGAAAAGGAAATTATAAATTTAAATAGCTGTATTAGACAACAGACTCTTAAATAAAAAAAAACAACAGTTATAGAAGAATATATTAAATATATTCTGAACATCCCATTGCCAGTAAAGCGTATTATATATTCGAGAAAAAATAAGAACCCACATCTTGAAGCGTCTGCTTTTATGACTATTAACTGTTGGCAAGGATTAACTCGTAATTCAAACTACACAAAATTAGCTTTTTTTCTATACTGGTACGACAAAGCGACAACACTTTTTCCTTATGAAAAGGACGATGCTGTGCAAATAAATACAAAATATTACTTTATTTATGTATTTAAGAAATAATAAATAAATAAATAAAGTTCATGTTTCCTTTGTATCAATTAACCATTTCACAACGTACATTAACATTTATACGATCAGATATTATTTGTAAAACCGTTGATTGGTCGCACAATATTTCGCGATTATCAATCATTTCTGCTACCACTTTCGACTTTAATGAAGTGTTAACACAAATAAATATAATTTTGAATGCTTGAATGTGAAATTTAATTATAATTGGCAGTACTTGACGCCTGGACTGGTGTATTTATCTTATTGCGAGTTGATAAAATCAGTACATAAAAAGTAATGTACTGAAAAGCAGGTCGTGTTTTTTTATACCGTCTCGTCAAAGCTATTTTTGTGGAAGTGTAAGAACAATAAAAAGTCATCAATATGATTAAAATATCTTGTTTAAATCCAAGACATATCCTGGAAACATAGTCTTCGTCATAAAAACCTGAATCTCGATAAATGTATAAAGCAAATTGTTTTGACCCTCTAAATCCAAAACCAGATTTATCAGCCGTCTCTCAGGCCTGTTTTATGAATCTAATATTTTTAATTGACATTAATTTGTTACAATAAGCCGTGCTAATTAGCTTTGCTAATGACAGCACAGATCTGCCCAACAAGGTCCAAAACAAACCGTTCTAATGACGCAACGCATGACGTATACTTTTTGCAAAATAAAATCGAAAGAAATTCAAGAGCACGCGCTGTAATTGTCGCAATCAGTAATGATTGTCCAGTATATATACATGCCGGTGCTCTCTACCCATCAGTACGAGCTGTGACATATCCTTAAACATGTTCCAAAACATTGTAAGTCGAGAGAAATACACAAAAATATATAAATTAAATTAGTTCAGAAAAATAATCCAATAAAAAATGTTAATAATAATTATGGAAGCTATTAAAAGAGATTTTTTTAATTGCGTATATGAATAGATTTCCTAAAAAAAATATCATCCAGTTTGACGAGTAAATTTTCAATACTTTGATTGAATAATTTTACCTAGTCATCAGAATCACTCTCAGGACTTCAACTGCAGGACATAAACTTCCTCATTTTGTAATTCAATACTGACTCCACAATTTTTTCTCAGATTGCAGTATCCGCCTTCGTGGCCCTGGCTTCAGCCGCACCACTCCTGGTAGAAGACCAGGTCCTCCACGTTCCAGTTTCTAAATCCACGTTCACCCACTCGGCCCAGCTGGTTGACCACGGGAGCACCTACCACGCCTTACCAGTTCTGCACACCCCAGTCCTTCACACCTTGGAGACAGCCAAGAAGACCATCACCCAAAGCAACCAGGTCGTCAACCATGGAGGCACTGCTGTACTCCATACTCCAGTCCATTATGAACTTCACCCAAAAATGGACTTGGAACATATAATCACCCATGATGTAGTCCACGCTCCCGTGGTGTCTGTCCACCCATCACCGGTGGTGTACTCATCACCGTATTTGGTGAAGAGTGGTGACTCAGCGGTGTCTCATCATAGTTCAACGACTCATGAGACCGTTCCAGTGGTGAACTCTTTACCTTTGTACTACCATCATTGATTTTTGTTGAAATAAATTGTTAAAATTACTTTTTGCTTTTTATTTGTGCCGCTTGTTTACCAGAATACGGAAAAGTCGAATACTAAAGTTTTACAGTACATACTGCACATACTGTACATAAAGACAGACCATTTTTTTTAATCATAGCGCCTGTACTTCATGTAACTACTACATGATAGGACAATACTTAAAAGAAATGGCAGTTCTTAATAGCATTCAGGTGTATTTTAACAGTATTTGTCGTAACATTAGTCCAAACTCATGTATAAGCCTAGACTAAATTTTCAGTTTCAGTAGGATCTTTTTTACATCACGAGCTAAATTAATGCAAGTTAAAACTCAAACAAAAAAATAATAAATTACTAACAGGTCTATAAAAAAAAAACGAGTACACTTTAAACAAAAGATAAACATCAAATTAAATCACAGAGACTAGCTGTCTTCAGCTCAACTCGAGCTCAGCAAAAACAATACTCATTGAAGAACTAGTAGAACTTTCTAGATCGTCGCTCAAACAGATATGTAGATTCTAAGAGCTGAAATTGAGTAAATCAGTTTGCGATAACGTTAATGATATCAAAAGTGCTCCGAACCTACGGCAATTAGTATGAAAGGATCTTGACGTAGGGAGGGCCTATTTTGCTTGAGTTGTGTAAACAAATGAATCTCGCTTATACGATTTTTGAGTGGATGATAAAATAAATAGGGTTAGTTGTTTGGAAAGCTAAAAGTAGTATGCAAGTTTTGTTTGATTTTAAGTAGGCTCTTTTAATTTGATACGTAAACAATTTTTATGTTTGCATATAAAATAAGGTCACGTAAAATATTGTAAATATGTATGGATTTGTTAGTTTAGCGAAATTAGCTATTTCGTAATAATAAATATGTGATTGATTGAATCGATTCAAAGAAAGGCCGTGTTTATATAAAATATTAAATTAAGATTTTGAATGATTTAAATAATATTTTTTTATTAACGAAATAATTAAATGATTTTAAAACTAGCTCGTAAAATACATTGATGTAATGTGTTGACATATTAGATTCGTATCAAAGTATTTATTCAAATTTATTATAATTTAATAAATATTACGATGTCATTACATTTAACGGTCCCATGTGTTTTCCATATCTATTACACTTCATTAATTTACTAAGTGCGTGTACATTAATTTTAATGGATGAATATTGGCTCACTGGATATTTAATGTTTGATATTTTAATTTATAGAAATTATCGCTATAGGCTAAGTTAATTTTTCAATGGATATTTTAAGATTGAGAATTATTACGAAACACTATTTAAAAGATAACTATCAATAATTAAGTAGCAATGTTACACTATATTTTTTATATAAGTGGACTTTGATATATCACTTATTATTTTCTTACATTTAATCTTTCTATCGACGTTTACACCGACAGAAAAGTGTGTTTACTTAAAATGACCACATGAACTTGTTTGTTCTTGTGTAAGGTCAGAATTTTTATATTGGAAAGCTAAACGCAATTGGTAAAACAAACTGTAACTTAAAAGATCGTTGGAACCCCGTACTGAGAATGATATTTATGTGCTTTACATACAGATATTTATGTGCAACTTTACAGTCCGCTTAAGCTGAAACCCCGTTACTACGAAAAGTAAGGTGCATCCCTAAACTATAAAGATGGTAACACTGAAAGTTGATGAGTCATTAGTGATGTGAGCGTGTGTGTGGATGACACTTAATGTAATGAGACGTTCTCACTCATTCTATCTACATGCTCGACTGTCAGCAATTGCAAATCTATTTAATTAAACTTTATTGTACTAAGTTTACAAGAACAATAAAATAGAACATTTTTAGCTTACAATGCTAAAGTGCTTATTAGACTTTTTTTTTGTTCTCGAGGGGAAAGCTGTTTCTGGCTCTACTTCCCGCCAGCCCGGGGGAGGGGGGCGGGAAGCGTATGTCGGGGTCACCGGTCTTCCAGCCCGGCGCGCGGCAACGTCATATCCGCGCAGGTGTTAGTGCCGGGCTGGGTCCCTAACAAAATCCCTAAACCGGCATACCGACCAAAACCCCCCGGTGGCCATCTCCGCGCCAGGTTGGGCGACCATGGTACGTGAGCGAGAGGCGCACACCGTTAACCACAGTCACCCGGTGCGCCTCCGAGACGTAATTGTCTCGGCCGTCTCGGAGTTTTGGGGGCGCAGTTGCACCCCCACTTCTTGGTTCGGGCGCCACGGTTGTGGATGGGCGCCCGCGACATACACAGGCCACAATGCCGCCGCCCCTCTCGGGGTCACTTTCAGTGAGGACGCACTGCCCCCACAGCACGTCCAGCGACCCCAAGGGCCACCTTTTACGACAGGCAGGGGATACCGTGGTGGGATTCTAACGCCCCCTTGCCACGGGGCAGGGCGCCGGGTCTAATTGTCTCTGTTGACCCGGCGCCTCCTTCTTTGACGTCTTTGACGGGCGGGATCACTTCTTTCGCAATCCCGATCCGCGCTCTCCTTCTGCAACATGACGTACTCGCAGAAGGAGAGCATCGCTCGCCTGGACCTCGGACTCCCGACCATCGAAGAGACGACGGCCGGGAGCGAGAGGTCTCCACCGACAATAGCGCGGCGGGCGCTGCGCTGCGTCTCTCAGGCTGGACACTCCAGGCTTATTAGACTTAAATTTTTGTGGTAACTGCGGGGTTAGAAATTTTGTTAGATCAAAAGTGCGTTGGATTAGCTGCGCTCCCAGTTAAATAAATTTATAACCCGCAGTTTGTTGCCCTCAGACTGATCTTAGACAAAAATATCATTACGTCATAATGATGACGAAAGAGAGTAGGTAATGTAAAACAAAGCTCATTGTTCTTACAACAGTACAAATAGAGATGTAAGCTGAACTTTAATTGTTATATCGCATGTCGAGAAACAGATTGACTTATATCGAATGGATCTATCTGAACAACTTTTACTTAAATTAAACATGCGTTTGTCTCAGAATTTTTTACTTTTACATATAAACAATAATCAGTGAAAAGGTGATAAAGACTTTTAAATAACGCTTTTATTAAACTACACATTGCACTAAACCATTTTGATAAATTCTGGCAGAAGACAACATATTTATTCCAATACAGCTTGGTGTAGCCGAATGATGTTTTTAATTTCAAAATAAAATAATTTCTAAAATTATAAAATTAATCATAAATTCGTAATTATATCAATGAGTTAATAGGTTACTAAAATTTATCTTTAAAAGCGTTAGGTTATATTGTGTTAATAGGTCATTATAAAGTTATCTTCAAAGGCGTTTAGATTTTATCACTCCAAAGCTTGACCGTTGAAATTACGTTCGTTTCAAAGTACCCAGTCTTCAAATTAGATTTAAAATTTATCTGTCCATCGCACCATGAGTTTGAAATTACAAGTCATTAACAAACCAACAGACAGCTATTAGATCGTCTTATTAAGCAATTACTATTAACAAATGCTTTGTATAATTTATCGTCCTTTTATAATAGAGATTAATCATAATAATTATGGTAGAGATGCATCTGTCTGCCAAGAGTTTAATTAGTAAAAATAAATTTCACACAATACATTATAGGATTAAAAGCTCAAAATGAAAATTTTGCTTCGTCAGTAAAAATAAATTTCTTTGCTTCGGTACGTATCATTGCAATGGAGAAGAAACTCTATTAAGTTAAATGAAATGTATTCTTTCATTGCATATGTTATCATCAATCATCATCAGTCCATATAGTTACGTCTCATTGCTAGGCACGGGCCTTCTCTACAGCTTGAGAGAGTTTGGACACACCTAAGAAATTTTCTAAGAACTTTTTAGGTGTGCAGGTTTTATCACGGTTTTTCTTCTTCGTTAAAAAAAGTAATCATTCACTGTGAATACACACATAACTTCGAAAAGTTAAAGGTGTTTGCTTGGGGTTTGAACCCGCGACCGCCGAGATTCTCGACCGCGCGCCTAAACCTCGAGGCCATCACTGCTGTTGTATATGTATAGTTCAATATTTTTTAAACAATTGATGACATTAAAATAAACATAGTCGCGGGATAAAATCCAACAAAGAGCACTTACTAATATTTTGTAACACATTCGTACCGTGGAATTGAACCTACAACCTGTTATTATCTGGTAACTGTTATTATCTGGTAACAAACCCGCTTATTGACTATCGCAAATATACCAAGCAGTTAACCATATTAGTGTCGTGGTCTCGTAGCACAATTGTACTCGATCTAGAGGTACTGGTCCCGATTCCTGAGTCAGAGTGTTATTTGTCAATGTTAATAGACAGCTTCGTGGCGCAGTTGGCTGAACACAAGCTTGCGAAACGAGTGGCCGTGAGTTTGAGACCTAAAAAGTCTCTCGTGTCTGATACCCACGATACAGGTCTTTTAACCTAGTGTGGGGTCAGCGCTATGACTGTTGGGTGTATTAATTTATCTATTATTTATAATGCAAAAACAAATAGGTTTGTTGGTTACACTCTTGTGCAGAAAAGAATCTTATTATTATGAATTAATACGAGGACAGATTAAAGCCCTGGATATGGTTTGTTTTGTTGTGAAAATCATTTCACAAACATTTATATTATATTAGTGAGCGACATTATTTTTTAAACAATATTAGCTTTTAAAAACAAAGCTTATAAACCTTCAAATAAATTATAATTTAAGAACGGCAGAAGGCATCTGGTGGGACGGTGCGCGAAGGCAGTGATTATATTATAATCCGTCAATCAAATGTTTAGAGCTCAGTTGCTTACTACTGAGAGTTGCGTCATAATCGGTACTAATGTTATTATTGTTTGAATGTATATTAAAAAGGTTATACAGTATTTTGTAAATAAATACATTAACATATTTTCATACCGCTTCGTTTGGTCCTGACCAAACGTTGTTCTTACAACCTGTTGTAATGGTCCAGACTTCGATTCCTCGGTCTGGTCTGGAAAGGTGTTTTTATAAAGGCAATAATATTTCACGGGACCTTAACCAATATTAGCGAAAAGTGGGTGCAACATTTGTAATTTTTGTTTTAGGGTCAATAAAAACATCTTTGCATCGACATTTACAATTACAATCTATAATAATAACATATATTTCATATTACTTATTTTTTACAAGCTTTTATTTAACTTCACTTTTGTATGTATGTATGTATGTATGTATGTATGTATGTATGTTTGTATGTTTGTATGTTTACAAATCTTGCAATGAAGAT
Organism: Cephonodes hylas; assembly: GCA_030295005.1. Lineage (NCBI taxonomy): Eukaryota > Metazoa > Arthropoda > Insecta > Lepidoptera > Sphingidae > Cephonodes > Cephonodes hylas. Next base: position 12,970,460 of record AP025372.1, on the reverse strand, counting down.
TTGAACCACTTCCAATAGACCGATTGTGCTGAAACTTGGTATACCTACGTAACTTGGATGACAATACAATAATATGGTACCATGGAGCTGGTCTGATGATGAGGTTGGAAGATGACCATAGAAACATCGGTTCTTGTGGACCGATTGAGCTGAAATTTGGTATGTCTTTGTAACTTCGACAACAATACACAAATATGATATCATGATGCTGATCTGATGAAGAGTTGGAAGATGCCCATAGGAACTTCGATTTCTGTGGTCCAATTGAGCTGAAATTTGGTATGTCTTCGTAGCTTCGGTAACAATACAAAAATATGATATTATGGAGCTGATCTATTGAGGAGTTGGAAGAAGCCCATAGGAACTCCGATTCCTTTGGACCGATTGAGCTGAAATTTGGTATACCTATGTAATTTCGGTGACAATATAATAACAACGTATCATAGAGCTGATCTGACGAAGAGTTGGAAGATGCCCATAGGAACTCCAATTCTTGTGGTCCAATTGAACTGAAATTTGGTATGTCTTCGTAACTTCGGTAATAATACAAAAATATGGTATCATGAAGCTGATCTGATGAGGAGTTGGAAGAAGCCCATAGGAACTCCGATTCTTGTGGACCAAGTAAGCTAAAATTTGGTATGCCTTTGTATTTTTAGTGACAACATAATAACAAGGTATCGTTGATCTGGTGTCATGAGAAGTTGGAAGGTGCCCATAGGAACACTAGTTTTCATGGACCGATTGAGTTGAATTTCGGTATGACTACGAAATGGATAGACTTAGAAATATTTCCAACTAAAAAGTTAAAAATAAATTAACGGTGAAAAACACATTTTAAAATCAAGCTTTTATTATGCACGAAAAATTAAAAAAATAAACTAAGAAAACATTCATAAAATTCGTATTATTTTAATCGTTACAAGTAACAATTTACAAAAGTGTTCGGTTTATCAGTAGAAGTATGATACATAAACATATATTATCTATAACTAGTATATTAATATTCTTAAGTAATTTAAAAGCTTGTCGCGCAATTTCGTTAATGCAAAGACCTCGGCCGCGACGAGCTTTTAGATCACTTAAGAACATTAATATACCTACTAGTTATAGATAATATATGTTTATGTATCATACTTCTACTGATAAACCGAACACTTTTGTAAATTGTTACTTGTAACGTTTAAAATAATACGAATTTTATGAATGTTTTCTTAGTTTATTTTTTTAATTTTTCGTGCATAATAAAAGCTTGATTTTAAAATGTGTTTTTCACCGTTAATTTTTTGTTATATTGATGATTCGAAATACTAACCTCTTTATTATAAAATAACATATAATATATCCAAGTTATTAAAGTTCAAAGTACGTAACATATTACCAATTTAATAGTGTCAGAATTTATATTGCCTGATAAACTAAGTCATGAGAAAACATGTATTCCAAATGCAATTACAGATAGACTTTTTTCTAGAAAAAAGTCAGGTGATTCTATCAGACCACAGTTCTGTAAAAACTACAGCAAAAGAACATGTGTTCAAGATAAATAAGAACACACATACACCGCTATTCCAAAGGATTCGCACCTAGCATTATACACCCAACGGTCACATACATAGCTCTGTTCCCACACTAGGTTACAAGTCCTTTATCGTGGTTATCAGAGGCTACGAGATAAATTTTCAGTCTCAAGAACACCTTGACCCGAAACAAATATTTGTGGATCACACAAACATATGTCTCGGTACGGGGATCGTACTCGCGGCCTCGTTTCGCAAGCTGGTGTCTAGCTAACTGTGCCACGGGGAGCAAGTCTATTACCATTTTGGACAAACCAGGCTCCATACAGACTTTGCCGAGAATCAACCCTTCTAGATCATAAGCAGTGATGGCCTCGAGACTTGAGCGCGCGGTTGAGAATCTCGGCGGTCGCGGGTTCGAACCCCAGGCACACACCTCTGACTTTTCGAAGTTATGTGTGTATTCACATTGAATTATCGCTAGCTTAAACGGTGAAGGAAAACATCGTGATGAAACCTGCACACCTAAGAGTTCTTAGGAATTTCTTAAGTGTGTAGTCCACCAACCCGCACTAGACCAGCGTGGTGGACTATGGCCTAAACCCTCTCAATGGTAAAGGAGACCCGTGCTCAGCAGTGGGCGTATATGGGTTAATGAAGAAGAAGAAAAAGAAGATCATAAGATCGCCCCACTTTTACTAGTATAACAAGTCCACTGGCTATCTGTATAATAACTTGACATAACAATACAATTTCACAAGACACGCGTGTGCGTAATAAGTCGCATTATCTCCATCAAAAGCTTTACACTTGCAAAATTCTATTTTCCTCGCCAAATACGGGAAGACATGTTGAACAAGGGTGCTGAGTCAGGGGTCATAATGTGACCTAATGTCGAAAGATGTTATCGTGAAATCGCAGCGTTTGTAGAGTTCAAGAGCGCTTTTGAAATATTTGATGGTATCGACTTGTTTAATGGACGCGGTGCACTGCCGCCGAATAATAAACTATGCAATATAAAAACCATAAAATAACGTAACAGGCAAGTTCAGACCCTATACAAATATAGAAAGAGTTTGTGTTAGGTATAAGATAAAGGCTATAAGAGAGGCCTATGTCCAGCAGTGGACCAATTAAGGGCTGTTGATGATGATGATGATGATGATAAGATAAAGGTGTAAACTATGAAACATTATATAAATGACACCATAAAAATATTGTGTAGTCACTATTTTAACTGTTTCCTTATGAGAAAGGTTGCTTCTTCCTTTTATTAAAATACTTCACGTCTGTATATCTAAATGTGTCCATGTCCTTTATTTGGGCCACGAAAATAATAAAAAAGTAATTTATTGTTTCTAAACAAGAAGGTAATATTTGAAACTGTTACAAAAATATGCAATTTCTTTGCAAGAATAATAAAATTGATCGTGATAAGCCAGTTAGGCTTATCAAGGTTTTATTAAGAAGGTTATGCAATTTAAAATTTTGAACAATAAAACTAAAATTCGTGATTGCTAGTAGATATGCATGTAAGATTTGAATAATAGCGTCTGGTATTTTTTGAATATAATTACTAATTATTTTTGGTATTTATGTTTTACCGTTATTTTATTTTTGGAAACACTTGGTAGTTTAGATAAAGAAAGACTTAATCACTAAGTTTGTGTTTTGAATAGTTTTTCTCCAAACATTTGAACTAAGTTGGTATCGTCTCTTCTTACACTTTGGAGTAACATGTAGGCTTTATTTTATCATTTACAGTAGTGCACGAAAAATATGAGTTAGTTATCTATTTATTTATTTATAGAAAGATTCGCATAATTTTTAAACGAGCATAGATGATTCATTGATTGGGTTGAAAGTTGACTATTCTATATTTAGTATTTGTTCTTACTTAAATTCAATGTTTACACAAATTGTAACCACCTTCTCTATACTTCCGATCTCTCCAGCCTATCTAACATTTGTCTCACAGAAATCATTAAAAACCATACATTTTTGACCTTACTCGTTACCAATAACTTTGTTTTTATTTATATCATGTACAATAAATAAATAATAAAAATGCCGTAGAAAGCCTCAGCCGCTACTATAGTACAGAATTTAATAACATAAAACTGACTTGTTTGCGGTGAAATTATATATAAATTGTGATATTATGCAATTGTCGCCCATCTGAAACTCACAAGCCGCGTTGTGAAATTTAAAATTGAATCCCGCACATGTGTTACAAGCGCAATAAATTGTTCTCGTATTGGATACACTTGTGACAAATCTTAGCAACAATGTTTAAAGTTATTAAAAATCAATACACGGACATATTGACAGCCCTGGCCCAGCTGGCTAGATACCAGTTTGCGAAGCGAGAGGCCCCGGGTTCTACCTCGAATCGAGACTAATGTTTTTGTGGTCTACAATTATTTTTTCCGGGTGGTTGTGAGACCGAAAATGTCTCATAGTTTCTGATAGCCATGATACAGGAATAGCGTAGGGTCAGAACTATGTGACTTAGAGTGTGTTCATATTGTATTATTGGACAAAAATACACTCACATGCTTTTATTTTCGAAAGAGTTGACAGTGCTTATTTATAAAATCAAGTTTCAACAGTTATAATGTTCGACGTTGTAAGATTTGAGTGTATTGCCATGTCTTTCAAACAAATCATCATCATCGGAATCATTCCGTTGCACCTTTAAGGCGCGGTTTAACAAAAATGTTATAAATAGGAAGCCTATAATTATCTTATCTATCTTTACACTCAAATTCATAAAGACTAATAAATAGATTTATTAAAAGCACATCATAAATTACTTTCGAATTTGTTACATAAAAAATTTAACCACAAACATTAAAGGTCTATTTCTATATAGAAGGGCATTCGATTCATTAAATGACCTCCGAATAGTAAATGAACTTCCGTTTCGATATAAATCATTAGACAAACAGACAGGGCTGTTTCCGTAACATAGTTATTGACATGTCGCCTTATTCTAAACCAAATATATGTAGGTAAACATATCTGTATGTTACGTATGATGAATGAATATAGGTATATTGATAAATGTTAGATATAGTGGATAACTAAGTGTTTCAGAATGATACACTTTTTTATGGGATATATATTGAAACTTAGCAGTTGCAGAGTAGGCCCGTGCCCAGCAATGGGATGTATGTTAAGATCATAAATGAAGCAAAATAAGACAAATAATATAATGCATTAAAATGAAAAAATCAAAGTAAAAACACTGGCTACGATCATCAACAGAGAAATTTTTGTAGAATCAAATATAATGCAATGCCGAAAAACTTCTCGCAGTTTTTGAAATATATGTTTCAAGGTTAATATTTTGCGTTCCTTCCTATAAATGACATCAAATTTCTACTACTTCACACAAACGAAATCCCACTGACTCCTTCACAAAAATTCCCCAGTAAAAGCGAACTATACCAGTAAGCCTACAAGTCCATAATGAGTGACAACTAATGAGGGTTATGTAAGTTGAACTTGGCATCAACCTAAATACATAAAGTTGAATATAAATATGTGGCACTCGCAGTACTTGTATACATTAATCTTGACGAACGTGACGCCAAGGAACCTCAAACTATAAGACAAGTGAAAGCTGCGCAGAGGCGGTATAGTGGGCTTTGAGCACAGTTGTACGCTCAGCAAGTTGGTTGTTTTAGAAAATTCCTTGAATCTACAACTAATAGAGATGGTGAATGATGCTGCCCTGCTTGCTGTACACAAACAGGGATCCATAAGGATTTTTCATATGCAAAAAAAAGAATTAGGGCATTTGCGTTGATGTATGACGGCCTATTGACAATAAGTTACCTATTGTTAGGCCTGATTTGTTTATTTAACATATTTAATTGTTATGAATCGTATTTACTGTATTAAAATACCATAAATGAAACATACGTCTTATATTATTTAGCTGAAATATAGTAAACTGTTGTCTCTTGAATTACTTGAGAAATTAAAAAACGTTACCAAAATTAAAACAAGCTTTAGACTGGATCAACATCACATAATTTGGTAATTAAATATACCTGTGTTATATTAAAAACAAAGTCACTATTATCAAACAGACAAATTAAGTTACCACTCTATTAGTCAGTTAATTAAAGTAATAAACACAGCACGATACCTTCTCCATCGTAACGTAGCTGAGTGTAAATCATAAGATTCAAGTACGCAGTTATTGCATGCATTGGTTGTAGTATTTCGGCAGTGGACCACTATATAAGGTGGACTGGGCCCGTTCTTATTTAGATAACACTCGTGTCTTCTGTTGTACGCAACTCAACAACAAACAAACCACCATGCAGTCCTTTGTAAGTGGTATTTGGTGAAATTTACATTTAAAACTTTCTAACTTTAAATCAAGTTTGGTGCTTCAAGAGAGCCTGAAGTGTGAAATTTAAAGCTTATTCATTATTTATTTTCATCTAACTCTTTCTTGGTAAATTTTCTTTGAAGTGTAAAGTGATAATTAGTACAATATGTATATTAATTGTGCCTATAACTAAATCAGTTAGCCGATTTCGATTGTTTGGCTTGGATCTGCAATACGGCTCAGAAGAGTTAAAGACATCACTCTACTATAATGATATATAACTGTATGTGGGACATGTCATGCCATAGCACATGTCAATTAACTATCGTATAAACAATAAATAAACAGTAAATAAACAATTTGGATAAGTTCGTGGTCTGTGCTCGAGACACAGACCTAGAAACCGCGCCTGGTATCAAAATTAGATGTAGAGCCAACTTTTTGATCTGCATATTTAATATTGTCCTATTTTTCAGGTTGTCTTCACCGTCCTCCTGGCTTGCGCCGCTGCCGCCCCCGGCCTCCTGGTTGCCCACGAGCCCGTGGTTGCCGTCCACGCCGCACCCGTAGTCCACGCCGCGCCGGTAGTCCACGCTGTTCCCGTGGTTGCTGCCAAGACCACCATCACCAAGAGCAGCCAGGTCGTCAACCACGGCAGCCCGGTTGTCCACGCCGTGCACGCTCCAGTGGTTGCCGCTCCCGTGGTTGTCAAGGCCACCCCGGTAGTCCACGCTGTGCCCGTAGTCCACGCTGTCCACGCTGTCCATGCTGTCCACGCCCCAGTGGTTGTCAAGACCGCTCCCGCCGCGGTTGCCCACAGCTCCTCGGTTGTCCACCACACACCCATCGTCAAGGCCGTTCCTTTGGTCGCCGTCCATCATTGAGGCTTAATTTAAATATAATTTAAAAATCTATTTTTGTGTTTTTCTTCAATCCTGTGTCCTTTGATTGGAGTATATTGATAGGTGCTTATTTTAATTTGTTTTGTTACATGTTATTGCGTAAGCAGTGATGGCCTTGAGGTTTGGGCGCACGGTCGAGAATCTCAACGGTCGCGGGTTTGAACCCTAGGCACACACCTCTGACTTTTCGAAGTTATGTGTGTATTCACATTGAATTATCACTTGCTTTAACGATGAAGGAAAACATCGTGATAAAACCTGCACACCTTTATTTTTTTTTTTGTGTTCACAAGGAAATTCATTTACGAATCGTCTCCAAGCGACTTGGAGGTATGTCGGACTCACCGATCTATTTGGTTGGCAATAATAGGTCGTCCTACCGACTAAAACCCCGTGATTTCACACAAACTCCTTAAAAAATATATAGAGGGTCGGGATACGCGTTAACATGCAGCCGAGCCCTCTTAAAAAAAACCTGCACACCTAAGAGTTCTTAGAAATTTCTTAGGTGTGTAGTCCGCCAACCCGCACTAGACCAGCGTAGCGGACTATGGCTTAAACCCTCTCAATGATAGAGGAGACTCGTGCTCAGCAGTGGGCGTATATGGGTTGATGATGAAGAAGATTGCGTATACCTTTTTTGTCATAAAATTTGATGAAATGGATGCAAATTTAGGAACTTATATGTGCAACCATTATGTATATAGGTATACATTTAGTATCTTTATAAAAATTATATAGCAATTGAGGAAACAAATGTAAGTGACCTAACTTTTGGCGTCATAGACCTCTAGTGCAACGTTAATGACTTTCAATTGTTTCCGATTTACATTAACTTTTGATTTTTAATACCATAAATTTGAGTAACAAATCTTTATTCAATTTCACATACACATGAAATGCACTAACTATATAGATAAACCTAATCAAATCCAGATTCAAGAAGCCCAGTATAATTGCGTCAACACGAGATATTTGGTAAACTACCATCATCCCTTCACTAGAATTCTCGTCACGTACAGAGCAATAATTAGGAAACTTAGCTATTAAGCGACAATATATGATACGGAACATGGCTATTACTCTATTAGATATGAATCAGTGATTATTAAAATGAACTGGTCTAAATCGAGCTATATTATAAATGACTATGTCGTAAACTGCTTCGAAAATAGAAAAGCTCCTTCCCCTTCTTCTCTTGTAAAACCTGTTTTTCAAACCGAGTACTAAATAAGACTGACACATTGCGTTGCGGTACATGTACCTATGTGCTGTACAGCCTAGAGTTCTAGGTTCGAATTCCAGGGCGGGCAAAGTGTTATTACATTCTCTATTACAAAATTGTTTTTACTACCACAGAGTCGAGAAATCGGTGTATTGATGCAAGACGTTATGTACAATTATGTATGTATACATATGTGGTAAACAAGGAAAAAAATACAGAATCTAAATAATTCACAACATTTTAATGTATCAATCAATTCTTTCCATTTAATCTAGCAAAAAAATTAACTAGATGTTTGAAATCATTCGACGTGTATTTCTCAACATTAGACTGCTTTAAAGAAGTTACTCGGCGCGCCAAACATGCACTTGTGGTTACAAATTGAGGAACTATCAACGTGCATACATTATTTGTAAGGTAAATGATACTCGCCATGATTAGATATATTGCAAACAGACATTTCTGTTTATTATAAGTACTGCGGTTCTTACTGGTGATTATGACAGGAATTAAGCTTAAATCAACAATGTAGTATAGACTAGTGTAAGCTGCCGAATAAAAATAACCGGGTTTGTTTCTGACAAAAAACTTTTTAAAAGTTTTAAGGCAATATAAAATATGAACATTATGTAGATTAGTAAAATAATACAGAAGTAATCAAATTGTATAATTAAAGGTTTATTTTTACAAATCCTTTTTTTTACAAATAATTGACCTGTAAAAACGGAAAACTTTTTTTTTTGAAAACTCTTACTTTTCAATATATCATCGAACGATATCAATTAAGGAATCTTAATTTTAATGCAGGTATTCAAGCTTCAATTTCGCGTCAAACTATTTATTATCAAGGTATTGGCCATAAAAATCATAATTAAAATAATTCCATCAATTACAGTGCTGACACTAACTACTGCGCTTACCCTAGATTCCGACATAGCGCTACAGGAATCTTGTTTGATGTACACACCAAATTCCAAGCCCAATATACCAAAGTGGAAATGTACTGAGAATTAATCTCCTCAGGTTATATATTGTGGCGAATTATCGTGGAGACGTCAGTCTTTCGGTCTATTTTGGTGTTTTCAACAAAAAATGATCAAGTTGGTGAGTTGAATTGATATTCTTTATACTTTTTTTTTAATTTTTTTTTTAACGAGAGGAAAGCACCTTAAGCTCCCTGTTCGGTACCTCGGGGGGAGGCCGAAAAGGGTATGTCGGGGTCGCCGGCCTTTCCATGCCGGCATATCGACTAAAACCTCTCGATGGCCCCCTCTTGCGCATATTGGACGGTACGGTAAATATAGGGCGAGCGCCCTTAATTGTTTGCCGTTGCCGCCCAGCGCTCTGTCCAAAAGAGGACTCCTCTCGGGATCGTACATCTTCTATTCTATTAGGGCGCACCTCCCCCGTGATACGCCCAACAATCCCATAATATGCGAAATTCGAACCTTGAGTGTCCGCGTGGGAGGCGGACATACAGCCAACCAGGCCATTTCGCCGTTGATATTCTTTATACTTGACAGATTATTTAATTCAACAGATTGCAAAAATGTTAGGTATTTAAAACTCGAAGTTATTGCACCAAGAAAAATATTTGTCAGTATTATAGAACGCGTTTTTTAAGTGCTCTTAATTCCCACAATTAGAATAAAGTTAGTACTGCATTTTTTTAATATTTCTTCAATCTTTGGTGGTGTTACTTTTGAACTATAAATTTAAATGTGATATGTGAAAAATATGACAGATAAAATTTTGAAACATAATAAATATATTAAAGAAGCGAAGCGTGCCACATGTGTGACCACTTTTTATCTTTTACGGTTGCCATTTAGTTTTAATAAAACAATAAAATAATCGTAAACTTTGATGAACCAATAAAGTACCATATAATAAAAATAAAAAAAGATAATGAGACTTTTTAAAGATTTAAACGAAGATAAATGAGTCGTGAACTCGTCAAAGTATTTATTCTTTAATAAAGATTAAATCAGGTGTGAAATGTGTATTTGTGAATGTGTATTATATATATTCGTTCCTACTTCCTATTATAATTTTTTAGCGTGACTCTACTGTTTGAAATGTTTTCTTCCACTTAATAATCCGATTAAAAAATTAAATGGAACCACTTATCAGTCACACTTTTAACCCCGCTGCCATGCAATCTTATATCGATGGTATCCATAATTATGTGTGAGTTCCGTTTCACGCACACTTAAACCCGAAATAAACGTTTCTCAATAATACCGAGACAAGTACCCCGTTACGAGAATCAAACCAGCATCCTCTTGTTCCGAAAGACCGTGTCAAAACTACCATCTCAAATGATGGTGATGGTATTCACAACCACAAATTAATTGTATTCTTTTGTTTTTTGAAGTGAAAATTTCTTAAGCGGTGCTAGGAGGGCAGCGTCTGATGGGGAAAAATGGTTAACTCGCGTAAATCTGACGCGGTCACGTGATGATCGAAAATGTTTAAAACGGTGACAAAGTCAAAGTCAAATCATCTTTATTCTAATTAACCTTCACAAGTGCTTTTGAATCGTCATTTTAAAACTATTGCAGCTTCGAAGCGTATTATCGCTATGGAGAAGAAACGACAAGACACTCCCTCAGCAACACGATTTTTTTTAAATAAATTAAAATTACATTGTTTAAAATTTAATATCTCATTGAGTGCATTTTGATTTTTTTTCCAGATTCTACTCCTCAGTCTTCTGGCTGCTGTGACCACGTCTCCGATCATCATCTACCCGTTCTTCTCGCCCGTGTACCACGCTCCACTGCACACCCCACTCTTCCACTTGTCTTTCCCCCACGTCAGCAGTTTTGGCTCACACTCCCTACTGCCTGGGTTCGGGTTTCATTCTCCATACGTTTTTTGAATCGTGAAAATTTCTCTATATGAAAGTATCTTGGATCTATTTTATACGCTGAAATATTATTTGAGGTAACAGGTTATCTATTTGTCTTTAATAATTACCTATCTATTATATATTTAAATCATAATGGATGTACTATTAATCTTGATCATTTTAACGTTGTAGATCTAATTAAAATGTTTATTTTGAGAAAGCACAGTGAACGTGTTTTTGTTGTTTAAGACATATAATATAATATTAAATATGATAACTGTATATAACATGAGTATATATTGATAAGAAATGTATCATACCAAAAATGTATTATGTAACTTTGTATAAAACTTTTGACTGATAAACAAGTCTTTAAAAGTTTTTTAACGTCCTCAATCTCATTTTCATTACAGGCAATACACCCTAAGCATTTGGTAACGAAATACCCTTATATTTTTCGCAACCGGGAAACGAACACAAAATTCGGTCACGTGCAACAAAACCAATGGAGTTGCAAGAAATAAAAGTCTGCATGGACCCCTTAATTTTAACTGTACAAAGCGCAGCTGAGTCATCCTTTTATTTTCACTTCATTGTTAAAAGTTCTCGTTTTTTCTATTTATAGAGCCCAACGTATCAATTCTGAGAGTGCATTACATTTTATTGATGCTTCTAAATAGCGTATATTTTACGTCTCATTAATTAAATTGAAACGGTGAATGAGAATATATTGTCAACGTCTTTTTTACTGCGACTATAAACTTATTAGATTCATTTACAAACGGATTTTTGTTATTTATAGGGTATGTATTGCTATCTCTTCTATATGCAGGATTTTGTAATCAATGACGTCATATAGTTGTCAGTCCTTTATACTGCAGAGGAGAGGAAGGCAGAGGTGCATTTGTTCGTCCTAATTTTACCACGATGTATGAGGCCCACGTAATATGGAGCGAGCCTATTGCCGCTTCTTAGGCACTGTTCTAAACTTCGGACTCTTGCTGAGAATTTTCTAATAAATAACCTAAGAACAACAAGTGTTTATACCCTTAGCTGTGGGACGTATAGAGTATCAGAGATAAAAAATCATTATAGCAATAGTGATGAAACAAAAAAGAATCCATGGCAAGGCAAAGTGGCCATACTTATAAAGTACAACTATGTACTTTCAAATTATATTGGCCTATTTTCTAACTAATGCAATAAAAAATCCTCATTGAATATGTAACATTTTATTGCTTTCAAAGTCTATTTACGGTTTATCACGGCTTTAAAGCCAACGTTAAATCATTTAGAAAAACTATGACCGTTTCTATACTCGGCCCACGACCTATGATTCATCCTCCGTCACGATAGATGGCGCTAATCGATATTCAATGCCAGACAATTGTACATAATATCCTATAAATCCTGTTTTCTAGGAATGGCGGTACAGTTTGATACTAAAGTGCTTTCTTGAAAGTTTTAATTTAGTGTCACCGTGACTGTTTCTTTATAGCTCCAGTACAAACGAGCCGCGTGAGAAAAGACAACAATAGCCACTATTTCATAAAATTTTACTCGAGCGAAGTAAGGCCTAGCCGTTAGTTACTAATAAATAATTTTAACAACAGTCACTCACATACTTTTGACTCCTAAATAGGATACAAATCCTGTGAGGTAGGTCTACAAAAGACTTTGCAGTCTCACAAAACACCGCAACACGAAACTAATGGCGGATCTTACAAACATGTGTCTCTATGCGAGACCGAACCATCGCCTCTCGTTTCACAAGCTGATGCCTAGTCCACCGCACCACAGGGCTGACAAGTAATAACCGCAATGAAATAATTTTAAAACCAGTTGCACACGCAAGTACAAGTGGCAAGGTTCGAGAGTGCGATCGTGACCGCATTGCAAGACCCAGCCTTATTACTGTGACATTGACTTTATCAAATCGGGACAAGCCGCCGGGGAAGACGACTGCCGACCTTCGTATTATAGAATTTAATCGTAACTCTATTTGAGGGAGAGCGCACTGGAGCGAAGGAACCTTGACTTTGAATAAAACTAATTACCGTTACAAGGCGCCATTTTAAAATAGTAAGAGTTTTAAACTTATTTAAGATCATTGAATTAAGATGTCTAATGTGACAAGGAAAATGAAAACAGGGCAGTTGAATAATACAAGACAGGAAATGTCAGCGTGCCGAGCGTGCCGTACCTACTTACGACTGAAAAATCGTATGTTTAACACGAGCGTTTTTAAGTAATGGAGGTTGTATGTAATGTCAAGACTTATAAATGTGTGACAACTAATAGCAGCCCTTTACATTTGTTTGATTTTTGTTTAAATTATCCAATCTATTAAGATTTGTCTATTTGTTAACTTGTCGTTTTCTAACAAGAAAGGAACAAGCTGTTCGGATGCCTAAGTGCAAATGTTTTTGCTAAATATATTATTTATAGAGGAATTTTGTTTCCAATGAATAAACTCAAACGTACTGGACAAATTTGGAGGATTATTGTTAAGGACATAGAATAAACATAAGGAAATAACACAGGCATTTTATTTTGTAACGCGCCTGGTTAACGCAGAGACCTACAACTAGCTACTAGCTAACAATAAAATGCTAGGAAAAGCCATTATTTTAAACAATAGATCGAACACATGAATAAGCCACAAAGTTGTTTAGATAATTTTCTACTAATTGCCACTGATTGTGCATATAAGGGGACAATGCGTGACGCACGGTGTTGCGAAACCCATCGCTTGTACATCGGGTTATGGTAAAAAGGGTATAAAATACGTGTCCTTAGTCAGTGATGTCTCAACGCTTCGACATGACAACACACGCCATATTTGTGAGTATTTTAATTTACTTTTTTAAATAATATATTTGTTCAAATTTAGATGCGATAGTGCTACTTGCGTTTCTAATAGAGTAGAAGTGATATAAATTATTAAAACAACCTAATAAGGTCCAGTTTCCTTCGTAGCAAAATGATTAAACTGAGCAGTGATATGGATTGTTATACTGGGGGTATTCAGACCGTTATCGGGAACTAAGACAGGTAGTAGCTACGGTGATAATAAACCTATTGGCATTGAAAAAAATCCCAACAGATATATTCTTTTTGTCGTTTTTCATACAAACCACGCGCATTCAACAACGATAGCTGTAGGTACGTTTAATTTTTGGTCGGGATTTTTTTTAATGCCAGGGGATTTGGAATCACTTTAGCTATTAAATACCTGCCTTAGATTCCTATCTAGGTCTAAATACACACTAAATGCTTTAGTTCACGCCCGATACTGAGTGACTAAATTCTGGATAATAAGTAACATTATTGATACGAAGTGCAAAGAGGAAACAAATAATTTCATAACTTAAATTTTCCATCTATTTTCTGAATAGTGTTTGCTAAAGCCTGAATTATTTTATGTCGTATACGATAGATTTATTAAAAATATAGGAAAAGACAATATATAAGTCTGGGTCAGAGTGTCATAATGTGTCCAGTGTTATGTGTTTTGAATTGGTTTGTGTAAGGTATACCGTACTGTTGAAATATATTTCTTTACTTACTTCATGAACCCATATACGCCCACTGCTGAGCACGGGTCTCCTCTACCATTGAGAGGGTTTAGGCCATAGTCCACCACGCTGGCCTAGTGCGGGTTGGCGGACTACACACCTAAGAAATTCCTAAGAACTTTTAGGTGTGCAGGTTTCATCACGATGTTTTCCTTCACCGTTAAAGCAAGTGATAATTCAATTTGAATACAAATATATTTCAGACTGGCATAATTATGTCGAATTGAAATAATCGTAACACGCAGTGAAGTAACTACCAGGTGCTAGTATAGACATTCTAGTATTCCGAAGTATAAAAATAAGCAACAGAATGAAAAATCTAGAAAGTGTAGCGAAGTAGATTGTTATCTCAAAAGACTCAAGGAACAGTGTATCCGAGCAATTCTTATGTTAAGTATAAATATTTTAAGATCCGAGACATTTTTGATAAAATGCTTGTATAAAATGTGAATGGCACGAGTTTCTCGATACTAGAAAGAAGAAAACTTAAGACCGCAGTTCAAAATAAACTTTTTGTCTGCACTGATGACATTGCAAGTTTCACGACATATTTCCAGTTGCAATAATTGCTCACATATTTTTATCAGGAACCGGTACAATTCCTTTCTACAACATTCGTTTTATTTTTTGTTCTTTCAATGGTAAATTTAAACGTAAATGTATTTATATGTAATTTAGTTGTGCTTAATAAATGGGTAAATTGTAATAAATAAATAAATAAATAATAAATGGTATTTTGTTTATTAAAAGTCCATATCAAACAGAATAAAGTATGATACAAACACAAGCAAATACAGATATAGCGACTCTGAGGATACAAAAATCTCAAATATTGTGGAGTTCTAAATAATTTCTTTTCTATTAAAAGTGGTAAGGGTCACGTATGTCAGAGGGCCGCGGTCACATATTGTGCCGCAAATAGCTCTATAGGACCTCATATCCTATTGAAATGAGATGATCCCACGCATTTTTAAATATAAACTTGATACGTAAATTTATCTCGTATTTTCGTTGAAAATTTTAATCACATATAATTCTATGAATAGGAACCATGATTCTGATAAGTATCAGATTCTATACAGGGTGTATTCAGATCGTAATCTTCTTTAACGCCAGGGGGTTTGTAATCACCTTAGTTATCACCTGCCTTAGTTTCTGATCAGGGTCTGGATACACCCTGTATATTAATACTAACCAGGTTTTTGATAAGTAAGAATAAGATTCTATGTTTTTACACTTTCCCAAAGAATATTTACTTCCAATAAATACTCCAATATTTAGACTTTGCGCTTGACGTGAATGGATGGACCAAATAACATTTAAATGGGCCAAACAAATTGAAAACAGTTTCAATTTGATATTCACGTTGGAATATAAATAAAGATTGTAACGCACATAGGGGACGATTTATAAGTTTCGATGTATTTCATATTTATTTTGTTATGAAATGATGCTAAAATGTAGTCGAATTATGTTATCAAAATGAAATAATGTAACACTCATTTCTGCATCTTCTAAGGTCATTTCTTTAATACAAATAAATAAACGGAGACTAAAACTTAATTTTAAGAGTACAAGTGGTCGTCAATGTCTTACAAACAAACTTTGGATGAGTAAACAGAAAAATAAGATAATGTTCATTAAAAAAAGAGTAAATAATCAAAATACATACATCCATCATTATCAATCACTTAAATGTAATACTGATTACTGTTACAGGCAAAGTCAAAACCCAATAGAAAAAAAACTGACTCTTTCGACACTCACAGTCATTATGAGTAACTGATGAATTTTCAAAATACCTCTACCCAACAATCAACATACATTTTCTCCTTCCAGGTCCTAGCAGTGCTAATAGGAGTGACATCAGCGCTCCCAGGTCTTCACATCCACACTGGGTACCATCCTGTGCCGGTGGCCCATACAGTCCATGCTGTCCCAGTGGTCCATACAGTCCATCCTGTGCCAGTGGTCCATGCAGTCCATCCTGTGCCAGTAGTCCATACAGTCCACGCCCCAGTCCACAGCGTCTACTCCGTGCCAGTAACCCACGCTGTACATACCGTGCCGATAGTGAAGCATAAAGTGAAGTCCTATCATATTTTTGGTAAATAAATTGTTTTAGATATTTAGAAGGGATTTTATTTGCAATTGTTTATTCCGTAATAAGTGTTTTTTAAATTTATGCATTCTATATTTATTGTATAAAAACGTACATAATAAGTGTTAAGAAAGAGAAATAAATTATAGCATAGTCGTGATGTCATTTTTTTACCATTTGTATGAACCTAGAAAAAATATAAAATCAGTATTGTAGGAAGCTTTTTTATTTTTAATAATAATAATAAATACACCCAACAGTCACATACATAGTCCTGACCCCACACTAAGATACTAGTCTTGTGTCGTGGGTATCAGAAACTACGAGACTTTTTCGGACTCACAAACACGCAGACCCGAAACAAATATTTGTGGATCACACAAACATTTGTCTCGGTGCGGGGATCGAACCCGCGGCCGCTCGTTTCGCAAGCTGGTGTCTAGCCAACTGCGCCACGGGGCTGTTTTATCTGCTTTTGTTCAGTAAAATGAGTAAAGAAGCAATATGATAAGCAAAGGAAGTCTGTTCCCAACAGAAGAACATACATACCGAACATAACAATAGGTATATAAAATATATACATATATAGGTACAAAAGTTAATACGAAGTCAACTATGTTAGTTGAAAAAATTACAGCAATGTTCAATATTCAATAGATTTCAAGCCCTATACAGGGTGTATTTAGATCGTGATCGAAAACTGAGGCAGGTAATAGCGATAGTGATTACAAACCCCCTGGCATTAAAGAAAATCCCGACAAAAAATAAAATTTTTGAGCTTGTCCATACAAACCACATAATTTTAACACCGACGGTTGTATGGAAAACGTCAAAATTTTTATTTTTTGTCGGGATTTTCTTTAATGCCAAGGGGTTTGTTATCACTATCGCTATTACCTGCCTCAGTTTTCGATCACGGTCTAAATACACCCTGTATATTACCAACAAAACCAATATAGGAACCTTTTGCTCACCTAATAAAGGCTGCGAGACCTACATACACTTCGCATGATAGATTGTGTTTCTATTTTCTTTGTTCAGGGAATTAGGTCAGTCATACATATGTCGGTGTCCTGGCCATATTTATTGCCCATCCGTGAAAATTAGGTGATATATCGGACAGCCAATGTTCTTTTGTAATGAATAGTATTTGTAAGAACGGTAAGACTGAGACTTTGTATGTGGAACGTGTAGTGAAGTTCGAAAAGAATATTGTAATCGTTCAGAGTCCAGGAATTGTTGTCTGTTGCCTATTGGTAGTCGAAGTATCAAATTCTTAAGACTAAAAAAGTTAGAGTACATATGTTACATTTGAAAGACTAAAAATTATATTATGAAATTAGGGCTTGTATAATGAGACCGTAAATATTTATTAAAGCAATATAAAGCGACTTTGTATAAAAACATAGTTTTTTTTAAATCATCGCATTGAGCACTTGTCAAGGTGGCGGGACGTCGCTGGCTGCAGGAGGCTTCCGACCGTTCCCGGTGGAAGTCATTGGGGGAGGCCTATGTCCAGCAGTGGACGAATATGGGCTGCTGATGATGATGATGATGATTGAGCACTGCCACGGGCAAAAATCGTAGAGACCAAATATGCCCCTACCCTTGACTTAAAACCGTATTTTGCGCTCCACAATTATAGAGACAGGAACAGGTGGTACAGCCTATTAAGAAGGACGACTACTTATGGCGCAGATCATGACCCTCACCAATGTGGAAAACGACGTAAGGATGAGGAAGAAGCATTATAAAAGATGAAAGAATTTATCAATCAAAATGACGACACGAGCAAGCGTCAAGCCGTTTCCCGTCACGGCATACAAATCAGTTTTACTCTCAAATCGTTTTAAAGATTATTTATAAAAAAAATCCTGCAATTGATGTGGTAAATCCCATACTATGTGGTTTGCGGTTAAGCTGGCTACCCACAAACCAAACACTAGCTTGAAATAACGTGGTTTTGTATGTGTGAAAAGCTCTTTTCGGTTATACCACAAAGTTTAATGGGGCAGGTAACAAATATTTTAAGTGTTTTTAATCTTCTTCTTCTTCTTCATCAACCCATATACGCCCACTGCTGAGCACGGGTCTCCTCTACCATTGAGAGGATTTAGGCCATAGTCCGCCACGCTGGCCTAGTGCGGGTTGGCGGACTACACACCTAAGAAATTCCTAAGAACTCTTACGTGTGCAGGTGTCATCACGATGTTTTCCTTCACCGTTAAAGCAAGTGATAATTCATTGTGAATACACACATAACTTCGAAAAGTCAGAGGTGTGTGCCTGGGGTTCGAACCCGCGACCGTCGAGATTCTCGACCACGCGCCCAAACCTCGAGGCCATCACGTGCTCCTTATTATATATTTTGTAGCTTAGGTAGATGTGTATAACTGTATACCTACACTCGGAAGACTTCGTGTCAAGTCCTACGAAGTAATAACCGAGCTCATTACCATACTCTGGTCATATTGCCGAATTAGAAAATCAAACCTTGAAAAATAAATAACCTGAGACCTAGCAACCGCAATTCACATACCTAAGGTAACTGAGGCAGTGATTCATACAAAAAGGCATTTCTTCAGGATTCTTCTTCTTCTTCTTCATCAACCCATATACGCCCACTGCTGAGCATGGGTCTCCTCTACCATTGAGAGGGTTTAGGCCATAGTCCACCACGCTGGCCTAGTGCGGGTTGGCGGACTACACACCTAAGAAATTCCTAAGAACTCTTAGGTGTGCAGGTTTCATCACGATGTTTTCCTTCACCGTTAAAGCTAGTGATAATTCAATGTGAATACACACATAACTTCGAAAAGTCAGAGGTGTGTGCCTGGGGTTCGAACCCGCGACCGCCGAGATTCTCGACCGCGCGCCCAAACCCCGAGGCCATCACTGCCTTTCTTTCTTCAGGATTAGCGAGAAACTATTGAGGGTAGAGATGCGAGTCTCTTGCATCAATATGTAGACCATTAATATAGTCTCTTTGGATATGATATTATCACTCTGCCAAGCCAGTACAAAATAAAAATTCAGCACCAACAAACAATTTTAGATTGTTCACGAGATCGCTCAATCATCTTACGAGAAACTTCCCGGGTAAAGTTTGTTAACCCCGGTAATAATTTGAATGTAGACACTTGAGTTTAATAGTCTTCGGCTTGATTTAATTACCGACTGGATGCTGACGCTGCCAAATATAAGATGATTTAAGTTGATAAAACGCTGGGTTAAAAGTTTTTTGTAATAGTTATTCTATTTTTTATTATGTTCAGCGATAAAGCGGGGCGTAAGTTATTGAGATTTTTGTTAAATTATCGTTTCTTTACTTTTATGGCGGTAACTTCTTTTGCTGGCCCTCAAGGGGCAAAATGAGGAACGAAATTATTTATTGATATTATAATAATACTTATCCTTAGTAATTTCAAAGTACATACGTTGTCCACAACTTTTACACAAGGCTAGAATGGTGGCCTAAGGCATAAACCTTCTTATTTATAGAGGAAGCTCGTGCCCAATATTGGGATAATAATAGAGTTATCACTCTGTAATAGTAGGTTGCAACACTAATAAATATAATTTTAATCCTAAAATAAAATAAATTTTTCCATCGTATTCATTAGTGAAAAACTTTACCACCTACCGCTATTATTGACCCACAACGCAACAAAGGCGATTTTATAGAGATCAAATTGACTATAGGTAGCCAAACGCCCTGACAATCAATATAAATTAAATTATCAAGTAAACAATCAATACACATCTCAGTTTGCTTGCACATAGTAACAGCTGGGACTCTCCCTAAGGATTTGCTCATGTCAATACCCTATAATTTGTATAAACATGAGGTCGAATGGCAGAGGTCTTGACATTTAACACTTAAGGATTTATTGACTAGATATTTGACACTACAAATCAGCTTGAAAAATAATAAGTAGATGTAAAATGAATAGCTATTTATGTACATAGTTGTAATGCCACACTAATTCTAAATTTAATTTTAATAGAAGGCAAATTCCTGTAAGGTTTTATAAGACAGCAATTTATTCAAAATAAAAAAAAAATCACAAATTAATTTTATTTCTGTCCATAAAGCTTAAAATTTTGAGAAAAGCTACTGTTTTTAAAAGCTTTTGTAAAAATAGCGTGACGCAAACACGTTTTAATTAGGCTACGTTACAACGCTTTTAACTAAATGCAACATGATTTTTATTTCAGAGTGTGAAAAAGGGTTTCAATTTTGAATACTTTAACCCACAAAAGGGATTTAAGTGAATGAAATATTCATCAATTGTCGTATTTTAATGTAACTCAGGTGAAAGAGGTTAAGTGAGAATTGAAACTATATTAATCTTACTTTTTATTATTACATCAACTCACATCATCAGCCTATACATGTCCCATTGCTGGGCAACGGGTTCATCTACAATTGAGGAGGTTTAGACTGGTATACTACACCCCTCTGAGAAATTTCTAAGAATATTTAGATGTAAAGATTTCCACGTAATCTTTACATACATAACTTCGCATAGTCATAGGTGTGTGCCTGAGGATTGAACCCACGATTGCAATGTCAAGATATTCTCTATTTTATGTCGAATTGCTTTTATTAAATAAATGTTTTGAACTTAAAGATAATTTGTATTTTTTTTGCAGACTGGATTTTTGGGCTTCCATGGAAATATCAACATTGGATAGCTGTTGTGTGTGTAATTTGAAAGCCAATATGAAATGCCAAGAAAAGCCTATGGTATGTGTTATTCTGGAGACGCCGGTGTCCTTTGCAAGTAATAACGGAGAACCATGGGGTTTTTATTCGGTAAAAGTCCGACATACCAAGCCTGCTATAAGTAGGAATCGAACAAGATATTCCCCATGCCAAAAAGGCCTAACCCGCGTGAATTGAAACACTTTACCTTGTCCCTATCTATTAGTAATATGTGTGACACAGTGCCATAAGGTCGACCTATCGATTTACTCATTCACATATAAACGGACTGACATTGTAATGTTGCTATGATTTTAGATAATGATCGTGTTATGCCATTGGAGCGAAAAGGTCGTATGTTATATAATTAAATCACAACGGTTATAAAGCCCATACAAAGAGCTTATATAGATACTTGAAATACACCGGACTAGTGCGAGTTGACGGTTTTTTTTAATAACAAGTATAAAATTTTATTTATTTATAAACTCTTTTTTGCACACAAAGAAAAAAAAAATAATATACAATTTTTTTTAAGGCAAGGCGATTTTTTAGAGACAACCATTAGATACCAATATTTCTTCCTTTAAAAACGATTTAAAAATGTTTTTCGACGCAAACCTAATATAGGATTGAGAAAGAAATTCCTAAAGACAAACACGATGGAATAATAATTCTAATAGAAACATGGACTAACAGCCGATTGCGTGAGAACTGAGAAGATATATCAATAGAATTCTTAACAAGACGCAATATCTTTTACATTATTTCCTGTCTGATTAACAATTACACTTCCTATAATATCTACTAGTAATAGTAAACTAGAATATTATATTATATTCTTTGTCGTTAATTTTGCAGTACATTTCTAGAAGCTGATAAATCCATAATAATACAGATGGTTGTATGGAAAACGTACATTTTTTTATCTGGATTTTCTTTAATGTTTAAAATGACTTTAGTTTCCGTTAGTTGCCTTAGTTTCCGATTAAGGTCTGAATATATCGACCTATGCGCAGAATAAAGCTATATGTGCTTTTGCACAACTTCTCTTTCTCAGCAATTTAAACTTATTTGAGCACAAAATTATCAGTAAATTTTTATGTTCTTCAAACAACAACAAAATTTATGATCATTATTACGTCACTAGGGCAATATATAAACAAGTTTAACTCTATTATAGACATAAAAAGTACTTTGGTGTTATAGTCATAAGTAACCTTATTCTATGCATAGGTCGATATGTACACCTGTATAAATTTGGTGCGGGCTAGAGGATTCGATCCCGGGATCCCGGTCATAATTAATCCCGAAAATTTCGGGACTGAAATATGACCGGGATCCCGAGATCGAATCCTCTAGCGCGGGCACAATCCCATATTTTCCCAAAATAACAATCTTTTTTTTGGAACAACAAAAAATTATCCAATTTTGACCTTGAATAAACCACCACGTCCCAACAAAGAAATAGGGACTTCGTAAACACAATATTTCACCCATAAAAATACTTGAGAAACATCTGTTTTTCGTTCAGTTGTAAGAAATATTCCGTCTGAGCGCGAAACAAATTTATGACTTCGAGTTTTACCTTCACTTGTTTTGGTTCGCGGATTTACTTGTTAGGGAAGTTATAGGAAGAAGTAAAAAGTATCATTTACAGGTAATTATTATGAAGAAACAGTAATTATCATCAGTAATTATTGTTAGCACTATTTATTGTTGTAGTAGCAATTCCTGTATTCATAATAGCTTAATTTACGGCCTAACTTTACTCAATTTTTCTTTCGTTCATTTATTTAATTATTCGATCATGTGAAAAACAAAATATTTATCGAACTTTAAAACCATCACACTTTACCATCGAAACTAGAATAGGTTACCAATAAATCAATGTAAAACAAACTTTATAACCTACCATTTTATATATAGAAAGGAAGTGAAGAACTGCCATAAAGGCTTTTCCGCGTGGCGTAACAAAACGGAAGCTAATGCGATTTAGGTATGAGAATAAGAGGATAATAAAAATTCCTCAAAACTTTATCAAAGGATCAATTTACGTGGAAGGAGTTACAGTTTCTTTTTATGAGCACTACTTTAAATAACAGACAACTTTTGGAGGAGAAACCAGCTGTAAAAAAGACCTAGGTACTTTATTTCCGCACCAAATAATGCCTAGAAGAGGTCTCATCCGTTTTAGAACATTTCTTAACTTTAAAAATATTTTTAGCCTTGCTAACTAGGTAACTTCTAGATAAGTACCTTTTCACGATTTTTTTATAAGAATGCATAAGTAGACTTAAAAGTACAAATTTGAAAATGGGTAATCTAAAATGAGTTTATCTATAATTGATAAAACTAATAGCTTAGTGCCAATGTCTCTCACCCAATGGATATTACTACTATATCACAAAACCGTGTTTTGAATCTTCTAATGTACGGCTTTGGAGGCTATTATCCATCGACTAACCGTACACCTGACGTAATTTCAATTATACCAAAATTGTGGAACAGGTTCCTACATTATTCGCTAAGGATTGATATTAGCGTGGGAACGAATCTGGTTCCAAGACGCTGTTCGATTAGTTTATAAGCTTTGTGAGTTATAGAGTTATATTGTACCCAAATACAAGTTTAGAATTTCATTAGATGATATACACAGACAAACAAAAATCTTGTTTGTTGTAGAGGACACCTGGGCCCAGCTGTAGGACATGTAAGGGATGATGATCGTGATTAAAACAACTATTATGATTAAAATAATCATTTAATCAAACAATAATCATGTTAACAGGTTTCTAAGATCTCAATAATTCTTGGGAAGATTTTTAGGTTTCTTAGACAGATTATCTCGTCATTAGTAACTATATTACTTTAAAAACAACAAGAGATTAGACATCTGGGGTTCAAGTGGTCGTAATTGAAGGAAAAATCCTACAATAGACTGATTTACAAAAAAAGTAAAAATGATTTCGTTTTCAAAAGTTAATGCTTTGTAATTGACCTCTCCTAAGCCGAGCTTTTTTCACCAAAGCTTAATCATTTTTAATGGTTATAACACGAAATTAAAATGGGACTTTTATAACATCACAACTTTTTGTTTTATTGCGAAAACAGGCAACAAAATTTGCCTGTTTTTTGTCATATACCTATTATTGTTATTTCTTTTCCTAGGAACTCTATTCAAACATAACCATCTTTGCTGAATGATATAATATATCCTTACACCTTACTTGTATGACAGGAAATCTATAAGGCACGACTTGACACCTCGGACGAAACTGAAAGGACTTTCATATCGCTCTTTAGTTAAAACGTTTACAAAAGTAATTGTTTAAATTATTTAATATGGAAATTACACAAAAAAGCTTAATGAAAATACTATCACCTCCATATTTTTTGGACCAAACTTATTCATAATACTCTTTGAAGCTTATTCTAATTATATCACTTTTTATCAATCACCCACAGGCAGTATTCCTGACCCTAATCGCCATCAGCCATGCTGGGGTGATCGCTCCAGTGGTTGCCCACCCAGTGGTTGCCCACACCGCCGTAGTCCACCCTGCGCCGATAGTCCACGCTGCCCCTATAGTCCCACTCGCCCCAGTCCACACAGCCAGAATAGTCCATGCGGCCCCAGTCATACCAGTGGTCAAACATGCCCCACTGTTGGTCCATCATTAGGGGTAAAAATGGGGGGTATACTCAAGTGGGCGTAATATAAAAGGGGGGGTTATACTTAAATGGTTGTAATATACAAATTGATTGGAGTTTATGTATTTAAAATTATGATTGTGAATAAATGTATTTTGATATTGAGATGTATTTTTACTTAATTTTAACTTACTCGTAGAATATATAGTAATGATTCTTCTGTTCGCGTAAACACAAAGACACGTATTTGTCTTCAAAATTTTAACGCATGATAAAAACAAACAGACAATACAAGATGCAGAATATTTTGTACACATTATGACTCCTAAATTTAAATCGAAACGCGCAAAAAATATCTTATGTATTAATCCAAATAATTAATAACTTAGAGGTAAATAACATCGAAATTCGTCCATTGTTCTTATAAAATCGTATAGCTATGTATAACAACGAATTAAATTCGAAAACGTACATAACTCGATAATTTTAATTTGTTTAAAGAACATCAACATATTACTAATACTTTTCTTTTTTATACAACATATTCTGCAACAAGAATTCGAGCCAAAATCCTAACCCTTTTCACACAATATTCTCCCAACAGACGAGAGCCATAAAAAAAATATCAATCTTACTACACCCTCTATGTCGTTAAGATGTCACCCAATAACTCCCGAAAGCATTATGTTAATTTTTGCTTCCAAAGCATATACGTCAAAGGGGTAGTTAGACAGATTTAAGGGTGCATTCTGTTTTCATCCCTAGTGTCAATGACCCCATTTAAGTGCCGTCCGCCCACAACACAGACGCCTGTCAAACAATAGTCTGCTTTAAAAACTATTTCGAGGAATTACTAAAAGAATTACATCCATTCGGGAACACTTATCTGTTGAAATAGTTCGGCCAAATTGAGATAGATGGCGTTGTAATGGGTTAAGTTACTTCGTCGGGAATTGGCGTGATAGTCTTTTTTTATTTAGTAAGTAAAGGATAGCGTGTAGATTGAACTTAGAGATTTCATTTAATTGTTTGTTTCTTGTTGAATGATTTAACAGTCTTGCCGATTCAAAGACCTCATAAAAACCATTCCTTAGTCTTGAGGCATATAACAAACTGTTAGAAACTGTGCTCCCACTAAAGCCCGGACAGGAAAGAAATCCTGGAAACAGCCTCCAGTATCCTAACTTCTTAAAATCTTCCCATTCTAAAACCCTCGCTTAAAAACTGGAAAGCCATAACAAGCGTCACTAAACCTCGTAATCCCTTAAGATCGGTCCCTATCTACGTAACCTTGAAGCGACACTTCCCCATCCCGTACTCTTCACTCCCTAATAAGACATCCTCAAGGATAATTGCAGCAGGGATGGCCAATGGGTCGTTAATCGCTTTTTTGTCAAATCACTGGTAATGAGAAACAGGATAAATGGCGTATTTTACTTAAGTTCTTGGGAATCTGAGGGGTAATCTATTTTTATTTATTTTCTGGCTTTTGCGAGCCTTTTTACTGAGTTACAATTAGGTCTATGTTTAAGCAAAATTTTATGCTCTGTACTTCAGTATGTTTTTAATAATACTGTATAGAACTTTCGTATTTTAGAGAAATAATGTATAAAACATAGAAACGCTTTCACATAAGTCTTCTCGAATCGGTTTGCTGGTAAACAGAGATATTAGTAGAAACCTTGGTACTGCTTAGACTTTCCTTTTTGATAACCCTAAAAATACCTATTTCCCTGGGCCCTAAAATCGCAAACTTGCTTCAAAACCCGCAATTTCTATCTATATTAAATCTTAATATTATTTATATCTAAAACATAACATTAATAAAGTAAAAGAGGTAACAACGTGCCAAACATATTCCTTCAAAACTTTAATCTGTACGAAACAACTAAACGTACTTCATAACTTTACCATCAAACATCGAAGCGGGCGAAATATGCTAAACAAATGTTTGCTCCAAGTCGAAACTTATGAAGCGAGACAGCGCCTCATTTACTGACAACATACGCCGAGGTAGCATTAATCTGTAAACACCCCTACAACAGTCGTAAAGAAACAATCTCGGCAAAAGTTTTCAACAATGTTCTTTTGTGAATATCCAAGTAACAGCATTCTATTTATTTCCCGTGTTTTTATACTAGAGAACTTAATTTTAATTAAATCTATATCGGCCTTAATGCTTAGCAATGCTGCAAGAGTCTTTTTAGTTATTGAAGCGGGTTAGGCTTAAAAAAATCATCTATTTAACAACAAACGTATGATAAATACACATATGATTTCAAAATTTTAGATAAACGTCTGGTATTTTAAACTGCAGAAAGTGAAGATTCTATTCCTGCTTCAACTGAAGTAGTATTTTACTTAGGTATTCAGGAGTAAGCACAATATCAGGAACCGAAAATGTACCTGAACATCAGCAAAAGTCTCACCCTTGCTACTTCAATCTCAGTTGCTTAAAACAGGCTCTAGAAATGCACATCTGCCTGTCTCTTCGGCATAATGGCTTAAGTCATATATAACATGATGTGAGTCATATCAACAAACCCTCTCCGCTCTTGTCAAAAAATCATTTTCGATATAAAACGTGTGCTCAAGGACGCATGTTTAATTCTCCAAAAGACGCTCGTCTCAAGACCCGGCCGCACTTCAAGGCCGGCCTAACCCAGTTTTTTGGACAATTCCGCTGCATTATACATGACAAATTAAATTGTTAAATACAGCCGATGGGTCTGTTATTCGTCCTCTTTGTGCTTCCCTTTTTGGTATTGTGTGGAACGAAATGAGGTTGTTTAAAAAGGTTTGTTGTTTTAATTAATGTATTTTTTCTCGTTGATGTTTTTTTAAATTGATGGTTGGTTAATAACCACGCGTTGCGCAATAAATCTGGGGTAACATATTCAATTTCTAATATCCTTTTGATACTAAACGCATTAATAGCACAAGAAAAATGTAGGTTAAAATTAAGTTTTTTTAGTCTAAGTACCACAAGCTTACCGGCTTTATGTTTCTATTTCCACTATGAGCTAGGCACCCATTGCGCCTCGGAAACTCTCAAGTACTTATAGCGGTGATAATCATAAAACAGGACGATTAAAAAGAAATGGGTCAAAGCGGAATTGAAACTTGAAATATCTTGTGTATAATATATATATCACCAATTACTATTAACTCAGTGAAGATACTAGAATAGTTCAACATTAGCCCACAGAAGATTCTAGAAAATCTTATTTGCCTAATCTAGGGATTCTTCTTCTTCATCAACCCATATATGCCCACTGCTGAGCACGGGTCTCCTCTACCATTGAGAGGGTTACGCTAGAGCATTACGCTGGACGTGTATATCATCATCATCCCATATAAGTCTAAAAGCTTTAGGCTTTAATCTATGACGCTGGCCAAGTGCGGGTTGGCGGACCTCACACCTGGGAAATTACAGATAACCTTTAGGTATGCAGGTCTCCTTACAATTTAGTCCTTTAACGTCTCTGTACGTGATAGTTCATTGTGAATACAATAATACATTAATTACATACGTCCCATTGCTAGGTTCGGACCTCCTATACCATTAAGAGATTTTAGGCCTTAGTCCAAAATATTGCTATGAAATCACCAAATAGTTGTAATTTTACTTCAGCAGAATTAACATGATCAAAGTAATCTTTCAACCCAACTCGCATCTTTTTAAAATATAAGACAAAGCGCAAGAGCGTCGAAAGTAGGTCGATCGTGTCACATCCCTTGTTTTAACCGGCGCACAGTGCGTAATTTTCATAATCTAGGTGGACAAAAGTCAAATTCTACACTAGTCTAAACTTATAAAAAAGTTACTTATATTCAAAGAAGATGAACTATATTATATGATATTAGAGTTTATTTTCTAAGAACCCTCACCCCACAATAGAAAAAAATGGTCGAAAGTCAACTATATGAGTTTACCGATGATGCGCTCAAAATGATCGCATTTTTCGCCTGAGTTCTCTCGTTGAATATACTGCCTACCTGTGCCCTAATAGTGATTTTGTGTTGTTATTGGCTTTCTGGGAGTCTTAAGATAAGTTTTTAAATATTTTCCTATTAATATATTTTAAAACGTAATCACAAGTACTATAGAAACAGAGAGACTTAAATTTTACACAAAAATACTAATAAGTCATTTTGAACTTGAGTTTTAGTTTATTATACGGGATTATACCGGCCTGATATTATATTTAATCAAAAGGCGTACTTGTTAGCTAAAGGGAACACGTACGTTTGTCTGCGCATATTTGCGACACCCATACAACTTTTCTTTATTTTCAGAGCGCCTTCGCAAATTTCGCGTAGACAATTTTTCGACGTTTCGTTTGCTAACGCAAAAGATATAAGAACGGATGCCTCGATACATCATATATTGCAAGAACTTGGTAATTCGTCGTTTACAGATGACATTATAAGACGTTTGAAAATAACTATTCGAAGTTTTTGAAAAAAAATCGAAGATTAATGGCGTAAGTCGGGTAGACATCGAGATCGTTTTTAAACACTAACTTAGCGTGGTAAGAAGGAAACATACCGTTACCTAAATATGTTACTCAAGCGGATGAAGGTGTTTTACTTCCTAAATCAAAAAGTTCGATTGGAAGACCTGGAAATCTCTTTGAAATTATTTGAAAAAACTGCGAATTCAATATCTCGTTGAAACATCGAGTCTGGAAGAGATATCGATGGCAACTGAAGTACATCTCCGCAAAAAAGGATTCAGCAGTAATCGTTAAATAGCTTTGTCAATTTTCACCAAAAAGAGGTACAGTTATAAAAAAAGCGCGGAAGTATTTAGGAAGCGTGAATAAAATACTTTACCACGGAAAAGACATAATTGGTTCTTGTGTTCTTCCAATTGGGCAACTTTCGGAAGAAGTACACGAAGCCAGAAATAAAGATAATAGAAAATTCAGAGAATTATCCTTGCGAAAGATGTCAAGGGTGGACACAAATACGGACTTAATAAATAGGCTACTTATTACGTCAGACCCCTATATTGCTAGCTTACTTGCTGCTTCTAAAACCAAAAGAGGCAAAATAAGCCCTGAAGTGTTGAAGCTCTTAGAATATAGAACTCCTCACACCGAGCAAGAAGAAATTCAGTCAGGTCATTCGGATTTTGGAGAACCTGATACTGAAAGCGAAATTGAAGAATACTAAATTAATTGGGTGAGGCCTATGTCCAGCGGTGGACTTCGATTGGCTGTTGATGATGATGATGATGATTCTGACTAAGTTCCTTCTTGTTCCTAGCTACGAAGTAATTAATCTATACCTATATTCGATTCTTTCAACTATTTTTATTTTTGTATGTTCGAATAATTAAGTGTTTTTTGAGTATATATGTTTTTGTGTGATGTATAATACGATAATTGTATATTTAAAACCTTGACAATGTTTTTCAATTAAGTCCAACACATTTTATCACGTATTAAACTTGACCATCTTATTTTAAGACTTTTGTCCACCTAGATCATGAAAATTACGCACTGTGCGGCGGCTATCAGATATATTAATCTCCAAGGAACATTTTTGATGCGAAAAATATTTGATGCGGTGTTCCTCATGTAAAAATACAGAGACAACATAAGATAATGAAGATTATTATTACAATGTAGAAAGTTACGTCTATAAATATTCATCGAGACGACTAGGTTTTTTTTTACAAAACTGCGCCTAATATTAAGTACTTATATCTCATTCACTATAAGTTGATTCTTTTGGCATATCGACTAATGATGGGAAACAGAAAATAACGGGAAGTTCAAAAATATTGCGTTTTAAAATACTGCATTATGTGTGAAATTCTTTATTACTTTCGACATATAAAACATTATTTAGATAAGCGGTGGTGGGTCATAATAAGTACCTATTTAATATAACAGGGTTATTTTTAGACCTCCCGCCAAATTTAAATAGGTGTTTTAGACCACGGAAGTAAACAACTTCCCCAAAGAAACACGGGTCGAAAAGTGAAAAAAAAATTCAGACCTACACGAAATCGACCACGTGAGCAGTTTTCTATGGGAGGGTCGAATTATTTATCAAGTTTCGACCCATATTTCTTTGGAAAAGTTGTTTAGTTTCATGGTCTAAACAACCTATTTTAAGTTGACAGGAGGTCCAAAAATAACGCAGTATGTAAAAATTAAGGTTGAAAAATTAAATAGTTTTATCTTTAAAACAGTTTTTATTAAGAAACTGGAGCACAGCCATGATCATCATAGCGTTCAATAAAATTATCGACGTGGCAATCGATATGAACGATGTTACGTCTCTTTCCGTCCGAACGATGTAACATTATACAAACGTCAATTAGTTTCAGTATTCCTATTTTAATTTTACTTTGAAGCAATAAAGTCTCAATATTTTCGGATAACGCTTATATCTTTAGGGACTTTTGTGTTGTATGTATTTTTTATATTTATCAAATCATTAAAATAATAAAATAATACGTTTTTTATTTCAAAGTCATGTCTCAGAAAAATTGACATCTGCCAAAAGAATCAACTTATCGTGAATGAGGTATAAGATGGTAATTAAGGGCTTTAAGGTTGTAGTCGCAGATACAAATCTCTAATTCTTGAACAATATGCATAGCCACGTATACATGGAAGAATAATCTTGTAAGATTCGTGGTGCACCAACGAAAGTTTACATTGTAATGACTTCAAATGAGGACCACACACATAAATTGCATATGCATCCAAATAACCAATTACTATAACCTTGAAATTTTCTATCAAAAACAAAACTGTTCATAACACATCCCGTGTTGAAATATGTCTCCTACAATGTTCCATATCTCGCATCCTTATTGCCGTTCCCAAGGACCCATCGGAAGTTTCCACTCAAATCTCTTAATGTGGCCACATACATCACAGATTTCTTAATGGCTTAACGCGCCCTGGAGAACCCTTCAAGGTTCCACCATAACTCTAGAGGACACACGGTATCAGATTATTCCTAATGCGACTTATGGACCTTTGGAAAAGTTTTGGGGGTGTTAAAAATAGGGATTTTGTCAAGGTTTTCTGTTTGTTGTCGTGATGGAGGGTAATTTTGATTTAGGAAATAAGATGAAAATTTGACATAATGCTGCTTAGTTATTACTTAGATATAAATAGTGTATGCAGACCGCGATCTGAAACTTAGGGAGGTAATAGCCAAAGTGAGTACACATTCCGGCAAAAAATAAAAATTTTAACGTTTTATTAAATACCGGTGGTTAAATTACATTAATTTTCCTTGAAACAGCGTTAAATGCAGAATTAGCAAAGTCAAAATTCGTTCAAAAATTATTTTATAAAATCATCCTAAAAAAGCATTTTTTGTATTAAAACTTTTTGGTGCATTCGAGATTTCACGATAATACTCTGTGAAAAATGTTCTTAGTTTTCAATTACCCAGGTCACACCTAAACTTTGCTTATGAATAACAAAACAAGATATTTATGTTAAAGTATTGCTATAAAAAGAATTTAAAAGTATCATATATCGTTAAGAATTACGTGATTTAAAAGACTTTTACTACCAGATGTTCTTTATAGCTAGGTTTTTTGAAACGGGAGAGTCCAAAAGATTTATGCAGACTAAAATTTTTTGAATATAATATTTAATTTGCTGTAGTATGGTATTTCCAAAAAAAAAATCGAAGTAAGTTTAACGAATTTAAATTCTAGGTTATTTTCTTGATCAATAAAATTAATAACTTATTTGAATTTAAATTAGCATAGTTGCAATTGATTTATTCCTGAATAATTCACAGTAGCAAAAATAATATTGAAACAAGATACAAAGATTTTATAAATGCAGTTGAATATCAATAGTCACAATAAATCTTCTTCTTCTTCATCAACCCATGTACAGGTTGTATTTAGACCGTGATCGAAAACTGAGGCAGGTAATAGCGATAGTGATTACAAACCCCCTGGCATTATAGAAAATCCCGACAAAAAATAAAAATTTTGACGTTTTGCATACAACCATCAGCGTTAAAAGTATGTGATTTGTATGGAAAACCTCAAAAATTTTATTTTTTGTCGGGATTTTCTTTAATGCCAGGGGGTTTGTAATCACTTTCGCTATTACCTGCCTCAGTTTTCGATCACGGTCTAAATACACCCTGTATACGCCCACTGCTGAGCACGGGTCTCCTCTACCATTGAGAGGGTTTAGGCCATAGTCCACCACGCTGGCTTAGTGCGGTTTGGCGGACTACACACCTAAGAAATTCCTAAGAACTCTTAGGTTTGCAGGTTTCATCACGATGTTTTCCTTTACCGTTAAAGCAAGTGATAATTCAATGTGAATACACACATAACTTCGAAAAGTCAGAGGTGTGTGCCTGGGGTTCGAACCCGCGACCGCAGATTCTCGACCGCGCGCCCAAATCTCGAGGCCATCACTGTTTTTTTTTAAATAATAAATACGTCAGTATAAATAAAATAAGTCACAATAAATACACCCATTAAAATAGCCATCTTTATCACAACATTCGTTGCTCCACTGTATCCACTACAACCGCAACTCAAACAGCGATACATCAAAATTAATCTCACATATGAGCCTTTCATGAGTCCTTGTACATTAATGCTTTAAAGGGTTTGGAATGCACCCTAAGCCAAAACACTCAAGGCCGAAGGACGAATTGAACGCCATATGCCCAAGGACCTCCGAATTCCTTTGCAAACGGTTTGTTTTGTACATATGCTAATAGCCACCACATTGGGATATGTAACGCCCATAAAATTCGCCAAATGGCTTGTTTTGATTTTTGCCTCGTATTCGGAACTATTATAGTGAAATATTGCGATTATTGGGCACAATTCATTGCGTTTTATATACGAGTAAAGTCGATAGTGGGAAACAAACAAAACAGTATTATAAATTCTTATAAGATATAACATGTATAATTTAGACTAGTACAGAATAGAATTTTCACATAAATACTTACAAAAGTATTTAGAGTTCCAATAGCATTTAAAGTCTAATTACTAGAGACACTAACGTATTTTAAGGGACATTCCAACAAGAAAACACGACCCAACCGGGGTATCTAACCTGTAACATCTTCAAAACACGACAATACGTCGTAGGACCAAAGATATCACTTACTACAAACAGTATCTATATTAATTACGATACGGCATTCGACAACTGATGATAAAGCGAGTTTTACATAAGGCCAAACAGCAGCTATAATTTTGTCAACGAAGACACAATCATTACCTTTTATCTTAATTTTACCACCTCACTGGCCTTGTCATAAATTGCAATACAAACTTCACAATACACAAAAGAATCTGCAATATAAAGATAAGAATACAAAGGACAATTAAAACCTGATGTTTTGTTCAAACGACTTTCTCTTTGCTGTCTTCCTGTTTTAATAATTCACTTTGATTCAGAAAAAAGTTGATATAATTGAATTCCTGTAACAGAAACCTGTTAGAGGCTAACGCTCAGTCTTTCCTATTAGCAGTAAAGTGACTTTTATTGACGAAACTATTGGTTTCAAACAATTGTTGTTTTAGTAGCGTCTTCACGGTTGGTGCTTATTGCTGTTTCGTAGAGAATGCAACGTTTTTATCCAGTCAGGTTTTTAGCTTTATATGCTCCTAGGATTACTTTTTAGACGAACTGTAATTTAGGTTGTAACTGACTAAGCATTTTAGGATTTTGTAAAGGTCAACGTTTCGGAAATGTCTAATAAGCTGAAGCTTCATTGGACAGCTATTGTTAAAACCATTGAACTAAAAAGTGTTAAGTTAGATTGATTCGGCGTAGAAATGGCACGGGTAGTCTGCGTGGCGCCTATAATTGTCCAGAGTTCGTTTGCATCGTTGGAAACGAATTATAAGTAACTATGGTTCTGAATGGTGTAATTTTTTTTTATTTATTTCAATTTTTTTCTTCTTAATATTGAATTAATAGAACCTCTGTTTTATAGTTTCTTCTATTTACGGCAATGTATAGAACACGTATTATGAACTACATTAAAATTTAAAAATCTGTGCGCAAAGAGTATTAAAGTGCCTACTGTCAGTTCACTTTGAATTTTAACATTTTTTAAATTATTGTCTTAGACGTAAGCATTAATAACAAAGGTTTATAAGCATTCCAAAAACATAACTATCTCTTCAAATTCTCCAAACCCTTAAAATACATTTTTATAAAAAAGGCATCTAGCAATGTTGACCGATATTCAAAATATTCTGGACAAGGCCCAAAGGCATTCTTCAAAAATCTTAACCCTTTATTTGT
Organism: Cephonodes hylas; assembly: GCA_030295005.1. Taxonomy (NCBI): domain Eukaryota; kingdom Metazoa; phylum Arthropoda; class Insecta; order Lepidoptera; family Sphingidae; genus Cephonodes; species Cephonodes hylas. Next base: position 12,935,284 of record AP025372.1, on the reverse strand, counting down.
TTTCGTTCACGAACAAATATTCGAAAACCGCCGACCATTACACGCTATTAAGGTCAAACTAGCAGTCATATTCAAATTACCGAACTTCAGATAAACGGACATCAATAATACTCAAAGTTTAAGTTAACGTCCCTAAAACTACCTTATCTAGGTCGGCTTGTTGCGACCTTCACACAAATTTAGAGTTTTGTTAATCCGTCTGAAATTCCTCTACAGTTTAGACATCTGTGGGTCTGACAGGCCCATTGTACAGCTGTCGTGGCAGGTAGAATCCCAGGCTGGCAAATCCAATCTTAATGTTGTGCTTTACAAATAAAACTAGAAATACGCAAATATTTTTGTGCTAAATAAGAATTTGCTTAAGATTTATGTCGCACATTTTGTATTGTTATGCATCCATCGTGTGGCATTTAGACTTATACATCGAAGATGATTTGATGTAACATGATGTCCGCCTATAGGCTTAAATTGTACAGAAATACATAGGTTGTCTTCTAACGTCTTCCAATATCTAAAAATGACACTGTGACAAATAGACAGTGTCAGTAAATCCTACTACTATTATAAAGGCGAAAGTTTGTAAGTATGGATGTATGGATGTATGGATGTATGGATGTTTGTTACTCTTTCACGTAAAAACTACTGAATGGATTTGAATGAAACTTTACCACAATATAGCTTATACATCAGAATAACACATAGGATACTTTTTATCCCGGAAAATGTAGTATTCCCGTGGGAATGGGTATTTTGTGATCTACCAAAGCGATTTGAATGATTTTTGGTATAGAGGTAGGTAGGCTCACAGAATTAACATGGGATAATATTATCCTGGAATATGTAATCCCGTGGGATAAACATGTTATAAATGCAAGAATCTCTCTGCACTTAGCCCTAGAGTCTACGCGGATGGAGTCGCGGGCAAAAGCTAGTTTCTCATAAATGCTTTCGACTACCTACTCATTATCATTTACACAGTAAGAAATCTTTAAGAGTAGCACAAGACTTGAAAGTAGGAGTGTTGGAAGGAGACCGTAAAAGTAAGTTAAATGAAAAATTATCCTATACTAAAACCTATACTATTACTTTAAGCATCCCCAGGATTGAATGTGTTGGGTATAGGGCAGAAAGAGAAATATTGCTCAAAGAATTGAATATAAATATTAACGAATTAGGATTATTTCAACGTATATTGTCGGAACCTTGTAGTGAAAATGCTATTAAAGTGTATAAATTTGTTGATAGTTTAAAAATGTAATATTTCTTTTTCTGTTGTAATTATATAAGGGTACTATGGGGCTAGCATAATTGGTTGATTGTAAGCTCCTTATATAATAATCAAGAGAAAAAAACAATCCCCAGGATTTAAGTCTGATTGGCTCAATTCTGATTGGCTCTCTTTAATTAACCAAGACCTAAACTATCATTGTAGATGGGCTGAGGATCTGAATCCGTGATATCATATACATATACGCATAATAATCTCGACCACCCATACTCCTAAACATATTAAAACTCAAAAGCATGGTTACTTAAAATACTACTAAATCATCACATTAAACCACTATACCCAACGTAAATAAACGCCTCCAACAAACGAAATTAATCAATTCGCTTTCCAGCGTAAAAACGGAAAGCAAAACTACCGTCAAACAGCAATCAATCAATTTATCCCCGAGGTATGACGAATTTGCTCCACGCACGAGCCACGATAATAGACCTTTTATTATAATAAGGCTTATCACGGGTCAAGGACGGGCAGGTGTTTCTGGGTCGCAGCCAACCATTGAATGCATTCCAAACTTTTTTGAAGGAGCAATAAATTGGGGACTTCCGGGGTGAATTTTCGAGATGTTTGGAGGTTTTGGGCGCTTGGAGTTTCGCTCCTTTATTAAGGCTATATTGTTATTTTTAAGTCAGTTGAATTATTTGATGGCATTAAAAAATTGATGTTATCGAAAGTAGTAATGGGAGTCAATAAGGTTAATATAATTTCCTGTTTTCTTTGAAAAATTTTAAGTTGAGCGAAAATCACATTTTAGTAACTAGCATCGAAATTCGGCAATCACATTATATTGTCAAACGTTAAAGTAATTGCTAAACTACCAGTAACATCGAATGTAAGAATAGTGTGAAAATGATACGGCATTGAGTTCACACAGTTCTAAGCAGATAATTAAATTACCAAACTGTAGCGTCCGTAATTCCTAGTATAATAATAGACTCACCTGTCCAATGAGACTGCGACTAGGCTGTAGACTGACGCTGCGACCGACAGGCCCTGGACGTAAGGCACCGTCTTGCACATCAACCAGCCCAATACCCAAGCTGTAACAGAAAAACAAAATTTTATATCCGTCTCCTTTTTAATACATTTCTTTTCTATTCGTGACCACATGAGGACCTGAAAGAGACTTAGTAGCTCCTACCTAAACGAGAACCGAACGTTAAGCTTCCAGATCACATACTCAATTTGCTGAAAGAAACAGTAAAGCGTTATATTCCCTTAATACTTCGGAATTGGTATCTCGCAAAAATTCTCTCACTTCTCAGCCGTCTCAAAGACGTGAGGATTTTCAAGTATGCTCCCCTCCTTTTGACTTGTCAACCCTCAAAATTCATACCCCATAAAGCGAAACATTCCGGGCATCTCGGGCCATACCTGCGCTCAACAAGTGGTAAAGTTCGCAGAATCAATATTTACCCTGCATTCGAAACTGGGTCAGGTCACTACCACCTGTGACCCTGTAGCCTTGCATTCCTGTAGCCTCTGTCCCTTTCCCCCTCGCTTATATCCGTATATCTACCTCCCTTTCTCGCTTCCGCCGCGCATTTCTACACAAGTAGGAAGCGGCGGGTGCAATTAACTTTACGATCTGTGTACTGTGTGCTAAGGTCTGTTATTGCACGCGCCGTAATTTAGGTTTTCCGAAGAGTTGTAAATGAATAAATGATTTCTTTTTAATAACTGAGGATTTAAGACGGTATCCTCTTTTAGAGACCTTGGCCCAGTTTGGATTGTTTTGGATTATGTTAATAAATCCGGTGAGATTTTTTTGTTTTTAGGAATGCATGGATAGATTGTGATGCGATAAAATAATTATAAGGTTTTTGAATGATTAATTTATAAATTCTTTACATAATGATCTGTGCACACTAATATTTTCATAGACCACTTAGTGTAGTCCGCTAACCCGACTAGGCCAGCGTGGTGGACTATGGCCTAAACCCTCTCAATGGTAGAGGAGACCCGTGCTCAGCAGTGGGCGTATATGGGTTGATGATGGAGACCACTTAGAATAAGATATGCTACTATGAAATATGTCTAAAAATTTAAAGGTCGAACTGAAGTGTCTTTTTAAACAATTTTTATGTTCAGGCATAATTATTTGTTGCAATTAATAATTAAGTCAATATTTCCAAACTTTTGAATTGCCGAAACATACTTGAAACACTATAAAATGGACGCGTCACAAGCATATGAAAGACGGAGTATGTGAAAGCATAAGCAATTAATGTGCAGAACTGTTGAAACCTTACCTCAACCATACATTCTAATCCAAAACACAAGTTATGTGTAAATTAATTTTAGATGGGTTTAGGAGGCATCTTTACACAGACTGATTGGTCATTTGACACCAAAATGGGCTTTTATTGATTAATAATTCACACATAATTTCCAAAAATCTGCCCTGGATTCGAACCACCAATTTAACAGTAGATACTAACAGAGCTATCGTCGGCCAGTATAAAGAAGCGGTTGGTAATTATTTTAACAATTCCGTTTAGGAGGGTGTCGAATTAATTGCTTAAATTAACAACTTGGGCGCTGCGGAGCCCTTTTTAATTCGTTTACGCTTTACAAACTAAGTGGTGGCCGTGACTTTGCGTGCTGTTGAGGGTTTTGGGAGATTTTCATGCCTGTATGCTTTTAGATGTAGGCAGAAGTATGTGTTTCATCATCATCGTCAGCCCATACAAGTAAATACACAACTTCGAAAAGTCAGAGGTTTGTACCTGTTTAGCTGTGCTTGACAATTTTCAGAAATATTTGTCTTTTTCAAGTATAATTTTATGTTTATATTGTTTACGCATATGACTTCTTTAAGAAAGTCAAAAAATGTTCAGGCATCAGTCAATTAATATCCAAATTATCACTCCTAGAATTATATTTCTAAAGCTCACAGTAAAATTACAATGACGAGAAATATACGTCCCACTGCGGAAGCACAGACTTTCTCTACAACTGCGAGGGTTACACACCTAAGAAACCCTTAAGAGCTTTCAAGTATGCAGGTTTTAATACGATGTTTTCTTTCACTATTACAGTCAATCATTACCAATCATCACACATCATTAAAAGATCATTCCCCTTGGTAAAAAACCTTCCTGCCAAGACAGTTCACGACCTAACCTTCCATTTTATGCCTGACCTGGTTTCCACGGTGCAAACAGCATGACCCGAGACTACCTTACCGCGTGCTAAAACGTTGTAAAGTATTGTAAAATTATGCATTTAGGACACCGGAACGGAGCCTTCATATTTGAATTTATTGCTCCATGTCAATTCGGTTTCTTTATGTGTTATTGATTTGTGTATGTACCCGTATAGGCCAAGACATTGCTAAGCATTATGTCTTACAACGGAGGTGTCTAAGGCATGTCGAATACAAGATATCTATCAAATTGTTATAGAATCATGCCTGTAATAGGAATCAGAAGTTATTTCTTCGCCCACTTTTCAAAAACTATTAACAGTCACATGTAATGGGATGAGTTTAATAGTGTCTTTCGAACACATTTATAGACTCGTTAATTCCAAATTGAAATACCCTGCCTAAAATTTGCTTGATATTATCCTAACTAAACCGCTTAAGACAATATGTTCAAAAAGATGAGCTAGGCTTGCCTATATTGCAACCTGTTGATAAAAACGTTCATGTTTTTTACGAAATAATTTTTAATTTATTTAGATAGCATGACACATATTTATTTGTCTGTCTACAATATTTCTTTTAGCCTGCCAGAGGAGTTAAAATCTCAATAGCCGAAGATGTCAGTAACCAACTAACTAAACAATATAGTTCTCATATCAATAACACATACAATACTTGTCAGTATGCCAATATTACCGAAACATAATCACGTAACAGCAATAGTAACACAGGACAGATGTAAATCCATGTGCCACGCTGATTATTCAAGCGCACATACCTCGGAGCAATACAATGTTCCAGGAGAACATGATAATGTCTGTACATACATTGATGTTAAACAAGATGTGTATAGAACTAACGAAATTGTACACGTGGATCGTACAAGAAATATTATTGTATTTATATGTATATGTGATGGCCAGTGATGGCCTCGAGGTTTGGGCGCACGGTCGAGAATCTCGGCGGTCGCGGGTTCGAACCCCAGGCACACACCTCTGACTTTTCGAAGTTATGTGTATTCAAATTGAATTATCACTTGCTTTAACGGTGAAGGAAAACATCGTGATGAAACCTGCACACCTAAGCGTTCTTAGGAATTTCTTAGGTGTGTAGTCCGCCAACCCGCACTAGGCCAGCGTGGTGGACTATGGCCTAAACCCTCTCAATGGTAGAGGAGACCCGTGCTCAGCAGTGGGCGTATATGGGTTGATGAAGAAGAAGAAGATATGTATATGACAGACCGGAAATTGGCTGGACATAAGTGAAACAAGAGCCTGCGAGTTTGATACTCACATCAAGACAATTTTTTGTGTGATCTGCATGGATCGGGTCTTAATGTTTGTGTGACTGTAAAGTCTCTCATAGTATGATGTATGTGGCTGTAAATAATAAAAAGCGATAAATAAATAAATACTCGGCTTTTATAATCTAACGATTGCCACTATAGATACATACATATATTATGTATGGGATGTTATCATAGTAACTTCCTAATATATACCGCACACTTAAAAGCTCCCTATTGGGTATTTCTTAGGTCCGTACTCACACTTTCTTTATTTTCCGATAAAAATAAATAAAACATTTCCCCCCCCCCCCCTTCTTAGCCAGTGTTTAAAAAACAAACGAATCAACACTGGAGTCTTGGAGTTGGTGTTATCCTCGAAGGCGGTGGCCGGCGGGCAGGCAACTAGGTCAGGCCGATGAACTAGGGCGCCGCGGGGGTGAGGGCGGCATGGCGCGGGCGGCGGGGGGGCGGGGGAGGGGGGGGGCTGGCAGTACACGCCGCCCGTAAGCCAGGTGCGTTGTAAGAAATGTTGGGTTGTGGGTATAGTCTATACGAATTTGGGAAGTAGTTAAGGAGGTTTTAGTGTTTTTTTTTTTTGGAAAATTAAAATGAATAGATAAAGCGACGTTTTTTTTTTTGATTACAAGATTCAGGGATGGATGGTCAAACAGATTATAGTTATTTTATTTTGTAAAATAATAAAGTAGTTAAATAGACGTAGGTATAAATTGATTAAGGTTTCAACGTTAAATTCGCATTGCTAAGTTTACGTTTTCTGCTGTTGGTTGTATGGAACGAAGGGATAGTACCTACTGCGAATTCCAAATTAAAATAAAAGTATTATTATGGAAAATGTTTTCATTTATTTGTCATGGTTTACTTACAGTTTCATCTTTTCTTTCACTTCATTTCATCATGCAGCAAAACTTAACATACGAAGTTGTTATTTCAACAACTGATATGAATGTCGTTAATTCTGTTATTACTGTCGGGATGCGGATTCATTCCTAAGCTATTTGGTGATCAACAAATTTCCTATAGAAAAACCTACAAATTTTTGCCTTAATGAGGATTTTAATTTATAATATTCATTTTTCATTCATTCAATTTACTATATTTTAATTTAAAATATAGTATGCAATGACAAAAAGCCAATGTGTTAATGCAGCAATTCTACAATGAACCAAAACATCACAGAACTGGCGCCACCAATTATTTCCTTGATAAAATACAGTCTAGTATCCTATGACCCAGGTGCAGAAAAGGGTTGAGAGTCCACACTCTGTGGCCCAGTTTGTCTAAGCCTAGTTGTGAGTTGGCAGGACACGAGGTTACCGGGTTGATTGAGTGTTTATTAACTACGGAAGGGCCACGGAAGGGCTCTTGACCCTAACTGAGTTTGCTTGTAATTTTTTGTCCCTTCTCATCGCTTCTGACGTCCTGTAATATTTATTTTTTTGAGGTTAGAAAGGAGTTTAGTTTTCAGAGGTTTTACTTTAGACTATTTTGTACTGTTTTTTTTTTTTTTTTTTTTTTATCAAACTCAAGTTTTTATAGAATACTGACTTTGGATCTTTTATATTTTTTTTTTTTTTTCATAAATGTGTACAGATTTTTTGGATGATATTGGACAAGACAAATGACATTTCGAAATCTTTCCCTATTTTAAACAGGAAATAAAATCTAAAAGTTCACAAGAAATAAAAATAATATTTGCATTTTAATGTAGTTTATTTTTAAACATGTGGTATATAATGAAGAAATATTTTCTGGTGTCTCATGGTCTGTCATACTGTCCCGTAGCCAGTGAAAGGGTGTGGGAAGCGACATGTAATGAGAACATTATCAACTACATACCTCTCTTCTGTTCATAGAAGCGGATAATGAAATCTGAGTATTCGAAATAAAAATAGATTTGTCAGTTATATTTCGCTTTTATATTTCCATGAATTTCCTTCACTTAATCAATTATTCAATGAAAATAATTTTACTTTAAAAAAATATTTCATATTACCTAATACATAGATTAGATTAAAACCCAAAATATTATAAATTTCATTGAAAACTTCTAGCAGGATTGCAGCATGTGAAACTGTACTTCATGTGAAAGTAAGTCTTAAAGTTTAAAACAATAACATTAAAATTATTTCTAATGTTCAAATAACGTATTTTAATATTATTAACTTTATCAAACTCACAAGTGTTTAGCCCTATATAAATCTAATTTGCATATGACGTGGGTTACATTATTAGAATTTGCTCCTATTACTCAACTATATATAAACAATTGAATTTCAAAACACTGATCTAAAATTCAGACCTACATGTTACTAATTAGCATAAAATATATAATTAATATTGTGAAAATACAGATTTCTCAGACGTTCAAATTTCACCTCTAGTTATTAAAATAATTCTCATCTCTGCATCACCCAGACATTGACTGTTAGAGAATAGCTTAGGTATTAACTCCGACTGCCCTGTGGCAAGGGGGCGTTAGAATCCCACCACGGTATCTCCTGCCTGTCGTAAAAGGCGACTTAAAGGGGCCCTTGGGGTCGCTGGATGTGCTGTGGGGGCAGCACGTCCTCACTGAAAGTGACCCCGAGAGGGGCGGCGGCACTGTGGCCTGTGTACGTCGCGGGCGCCCATTCACAACCGGGGCGTCCGAATAAGCTGGTGGGGGTGCAACTGCACCCCTATAACTCCGAGACGGCCGAGACGTTTACGTCTCGGAGGCGCACTGGGCGGCTGCGGTTAACGGTGGGCGCCTCTCGCCCGCGTACCGTGGTCGCCCCACTCGGCGCGGAGATGGCCACCGGGGGGTTTTGGTCGGTATGCCGGTTTAGGGATTTTGTTAGGGACCCAGCCCGGCACTAACACCTGCGCGGATATGACGTCGCCGCGCGCCGGGCTGGAAGACCGGTGACCCCGACATACGCTTCCCGCCCCCCACTGCCCCCGGGCTGGCGGGAAGTAGAGCCATAAACAGCTTTCCCCTCGAGAACAAAAAAAAAAAAAAAAAAAAAGGTATTAAGTCCGAGTTTATTGATAAATGTTTCAATAAATAAATATATTTTTGAACATAAAATATTAAACATTTTAAAACCGAAGTTGAACTCGAGAAAAGGTTTTATTTCTTCCACTATCTAGCCTGATTTCTTTGCATGACAGCCTTTTATACCTCCATACGACACCATTTTTCTTATTCTTAATTTATTTTCGCGATGTTTTATTCAGTATTTTCATTTATTTTTTAATTATTTTTTGCGGTACAAAATAATTTTACTGTTTTGCATTTCCCACGCCCATAATATGAAAGCTGCACTAACAAATGTTATCTCAAATTACAATTTATACAGAGTCCTTAAATCCAACAATTCACAACTAAATTTACAACCCCAATGAAGAAATAATTGTAATACGCCATAATGAAAACTTAAAACTAAAACACATAACAATTTTATTTTACGATCGTGCTGCGTAAACATTCTTACATACATTTTACGATGCACCGAGTTTACGCGCACTTGGTTTATTCACAGAAATGTCTCGGATTTCTATAATAAAACCATTTTATATCTACACTCGGATTCAACACCCACATCACATGTATTATTATTTATTATGTATTATCCATTTGACAGACTTCAAGGATTTTAACAACAGTCAAAAAGGCATTTGTTAAGTGACGCTATTTTTTTTCACGCATCACAATAAAACATATGATTAAAGTATATTTTAGGATTTTTAGGTACATACTCCTGAAAATTTGAAAATAATAAACAAATTTTCGCATTTAGTATTCTCAATTGTGGTCAATATGGTCAATTGTGTTTTATCACTTTATTAAAAATGCATTACAAATCAAGGCCTTTTCCGAAGGTTGGTCTTATCTGACTTTCTCTTCACCGTTCCGGTACAACCAACACTGAAAACTGTTTGATCATAATTTCTTTTCCTTTCAAACATTTTTCAATCTAAGCTGAGCTTTAAACCTACTACTTAAAACTTCGAAAATGCCATTTAAATTTTATTCAAGCCAGATTGCTCAGGGTATCTTCAAGAGAGTCTGTGAAAGCCATCTAGATTTAGCCTTTTAAAGGTGTCATTAAATATATGCATTCGTATAGTAATAGACTTGAGATTCGTGAATGTTCAATTTAATTGGAAATTAATTTCAAAAGTGATTTGCTTTAAGGTTAATTACACCAGATAATGACAAATGATATGAATCGAGACAGATTTTAGTTTAACGGATTTTCAAAGATGGTAAAAGTTTGTGAGATGATAAGATAATAGATCCAATTTTTTCAAAAATATTTTCATGATTAAATTTGATCCTTCTATAGATAGACCACTTGAGATTAATTAATCACTAATATCCGTAAATTCCATAAAGGTACACCATCAGAAATATTTTTGGGCTCAGGTTTATGAACTTTGCTATCCTAATTATCTGCTGTTTTTAATTTAAATTAAGCTTCACACATCCGAATTCTATGCGCATACCATCCTCTCTTCTTACCAGAAAGAAATCGAACAATAATGAATTACATAGAAGTTTGAACGATATTTTTAATACTAAATCTGCCTTCGTCAATCATAACATTATCTTTACTGTAAAGGCCTCGAACCAAAGTCATCAGTTTTATACATCATGTCATATAATCCCAGCTGACGATCATTAAATCTACCTACAAGTTATCGAAGTGAAATCAAATCACACGCGGCCTTCAAAGCGACGTTCGATAGCGTTAATAAATCCAATATAAAGTGCCCTTGACACATCGAAGGGGAAATGTAAGGAAATCTCAATATGTGTCGAAGAACAATGCAGTCGATATGTCAAATCATGCAGCTCGAGATTAAACCGATGTTGGGCCTTGGAGAACGTTGGAGGACGTTAATACTTTTCGATTCCGCTTATGTATGTCACACTGAAGGTGTCCATACTGGCCTAGTGCTGGTTGATGGATTAGAAGCTAAGAATGCCTTGTGAGACACTTTGTATGTGATGAAGATGGTGGTTGTCGCCGTTAAAATGCTTGATTCAGTTGAAAGATACAAAAATAAGAACTGTTCTTGAATTTGATCAACTATTAATCTGGAATCGTAAGTTCCAAATGCTTTATTTAGAAGTAAATAACGAAGATATATAAATATGCACATATATTGAGACTAAACCCATTTATTAAGAATCGGTTTACCGAAATTAATCAAATTTTTCTAGTACCCATAATACTTATTCTATTAATTGTACATTAATTGGACCTTATTAATATTTATACTCAAGAATTCTATTGACAGGCAAAGGACACAATAATTCAGCCTTCATTCACAGATGTTAGGCTCAAAAGAAAAGTTTTTCAATAACATAAGCCTCAAAGCGAAGTATTGAAGGAGCAAACAACAAAGAGTTGGAAACTTGTTGGAAACTAAATTCTTCGATACTATAAAATGAATTTGCTGAAGTCTGATTGAAGGTCCTATCAAAATGTATAAATCATTCTCACCAGGGGTTTGCAAAAAAAAATACTAGCATGATAATCAGCATCATCATCAGTTCTATATTTTTATCTATTATAGCCCATTTACGTTCCACTTCTGCGCACACTTGATCTCTTCTGTTATGAAGTTTAAGCCCTAGATAATCCAACACCAATTTCTCGTGGAAAATTTGTAATGGCAACCTGCACGAATTTCATACTTTACCACTGGATACGTTCATCTTAGGAAATATTTTCTGTCTCACAATAAGTACATAACTAAAAAGATTTTATTTCCTTTTCTCTTCAAGCTTCCACAAATCTTTCATCTAGTTTTAGAAATGGACTCGGGATCACAGTACTAATGAAACTTTGCACTGTTAGTGACTTACACCAAAGTCCAGACAGATATTTTAACAAGATTTCTCTAACTAGCTTAACCCTCCGACAATATTTCTATCCCCAAATAAAATTAAATTCCTAAGGGACAGTGTTCAATTAAATTCTAGTTAATTAAATAAAAATTCAACTGAAATTGCATAGTTCTTTGAAAATTCCTTACGAATTTTCGCAAGATTTTCATAAGGATTTGTCTAAAGCCGATCTCAAACACGAATGTTACAAGAAAGAGCCCATTAATTGAAAATTTTTCGTTTGTTGGCAAAATCTAAAAGCATTTCAAATTGCCGGTGCCGTGTGCCGATTTGAGGGGAAATTACATTTTCTTTACTTTCCGTTCATTTTCACGGCGATGGATGGAAAAATGTGTCTAATATTTCGCCAGAAACTCAGTTCTCCTATAAGTTGAGTTGTTTGTAGTCTTGTACTTTGACAAATATTTGTGGAAACGTTTTATTAATTATCTTTCATTCAAGTACATTATAGCTGATTAAAATATGTTATCATTTTTATTGGAATTTAAATGTAACAAAATAAGTTTCCCTCTTGTAAAGAAATTAAACAACTTGCCAAAAAAATATGCAAAAATAATATGATTTTGTTAGATAAAAATTCACGTTTTCGAAAATCCTACACATACAGTACTACTATAAATAGTTCTTAGTAAGCAAAAACGCACGTCCGAAGGTCGTCCGTATCTGAATGAATTTATCAAACTCAACGTTTTTCCATAAGCGTCCCTAATTCCAACGGGATCGCTTTTAGCATAGCCTTGGACTACAGAAGGCCGCGGGATTCGAATGTCCTCCCATCCGACCATGGCATTGACTGTGAAAAATGACTTAAAAGATATTATAAAGTTTGAAAAAATACTTGAAAAAGGCATGATACTTTTTAAAGGGCAACTGCAGCGTAGAATACTCGAGTAGGTAATACGAAAGTCTTTCTATAAATATTTTTGTCATAGATTAAGAATAATAATCATGGTGTTTTTTTTAACGCGTGTGCATTTCGTCAAGTCCCTTAAAAGTAAAAGACTTGGTTAATAAAATAATGAAAACTATCTGTGAATAATAATAACAGTTAGTGGAATAAAATAAGATTTAATGTTCACTATAGTGTTGTTATTATATTTACTAATCAGCCCTAAAAATATTAGTATTTGTATTATAGATTACATATTTATCTCCCTCTTAGACATTGCTAATGGCATATTATATTTTTAACGGCAGTTTTAATTAACAAGCCTATTCTATCCAAAGGTGGACTAGAGTATATTATACCCTTTTTTATATAATATGTATACAGGGTGTATTTAGACCGTGATCGAAAACTGCGGCAGGTAATAGAAATAGTGATTACAAACTCCCTGGCATTAAAGAAAATCCCGACAAAAAATAAAAGTTTTGAGGTTTTCCATACAAACCACATACTTTTAACACCGATGGTTGTATGGAAAACGTCAAAATTTTTATTTTTGTCGGGATTTTCAATATCGCCACCGGGTTTGTGATCACCCTCGCTATTACCTGCCTCAGTTTTCGATCACGGTCTAAATACACCCTGTATAATGCATAAAGTAAACCCTTGATAATCTAATATTCGGTTCAAAATACTTTTATAAATAGTAAATGAGATTAAAGTGTAAAGAAATGGGTATCAACTGAGTATTACCAAGTTAAAAATAATCACTATTTTTCTGATCAAAAGTATGCCAAATATATTGAAAGTCATTCAAGACATCAATGCAATTCATGTCATACGCATATCAAAGGCTTTGCAAAGCTTTTTAAAATATTAACTCTATTGCATTCGGTGACGAAAATTACGTAAATTAAAGAATAAATGTCGATTTCATGTTCTTACAAATGAAACATCTTTATCTCTTTATCTCTTCAATGTCAAAGTCAAAGTCCAATCATCTTTATTTAAAATGACTTTCAAAAGTTGTTTTGAATCGTCACTCTTAAAATATTTTTGAAAACTAATTTCATATATTAATTTTGAATTAATGCAACATTATCCTATCGATGCATTTTATTTTGAAATTTGTCGCTATCACGATCAAACCATCAAATCAAATCTCGACGGTCGCGGGTTCGAACCCCAGGCACACACCTCTGACTTTTCGAAGTTATGTGTGTATTTACATTGAATTATCACTTGCTATAACGGTGAAGGAAAACATCGTAATAAAACCTGCACACCTAAGAGCTCTTAAAAATTTCTTAGGTGTGTAGTCCGCCAACCCGCACTAGGCCAGCGTGGTGGACTATGGCCTAAGCTAGAGGAGACCCGTGCTCCGCAGTGGGCGTATATGTATGGGTTGATGAAGAAGAAGAAGAAAATACGAACATCGATGGGATCCAAGAAACATAAGGTCAATAAGGTATAATTATTATTTTTGATAATTTAGCCGCAAAAAAGTAGCAGCAAAAGCGAGATAATACTTTGATCGTGATAAATTCTGCACTCCTTTGATTAACGCATCAGAGACGAACTTTCAACTTGTCAATGAATGAAACAAAAATCCATTGACGTCAGCTATATTTTTGGAGAGTCAGCGTTGCAGTCATACTATCTGTCAGTATTGATTGATGACTAAGATAATTAAGAGAACGAAATGTCAGTCCATTGACTATTGTGTTAAAGTGAGACATTAAAAATGTTTTATACATTTAATTTTAAAATAATTAGAAATAACAAGAAAATATAATTAAATAATAATTTAAGGCGAATTCCCCGTGGATTCTACTTTTTCCTTAATGCTAACTAATATTGTGAAAAAAGTAGCTAAAGCTATTGCTATGTTACCTAATAATATTATCATGAGTCTGATCACCTTAGTATTTGCAAAATATTAGGACTAGAGCAGTGGTTTTGTTTTTATTCTGAAAGTTATTTTGAAATTATGCCTTATTATCTAAATAATAAGGAACAGAAAGCAGACACGCGAAGTAATTCCACATCTTGAATCGGCCATGAAAATATCACCCAATATATTCACGCTCCTTTCCAGATAGTCCTTCAAAATGTTAACCGAATCAAAAAACATTTAACCGTATGTAACATCGAATATCGAAGGTCCGAATCTATCCTTGAGTTAAAATATGAACCTCTCGGAGACTATTTGAAGGCCAGCATGATGTAGATAGATTGTCCATCCGTTGGAAAAATGCGTTCATGCCATCTCATGCACGATGCCTGTTCATGTTGAAAATATTCCCAACAAGGCCAGCTTTGGAGAATGAAAGCGGGGGAAAGTATTGGCGTGGATAACCTTTTGATTCACTTGAGGTAGACTATAATCTATTGAATTAGTGTGTGCGTTAAGCTGCAGAGTATATCGTTGTTTATGTTATCCACAGCACTAGATTCGATTTATTGTAGAGTAAAAACTATGTATGGGAATGTTGAATGAGTTAATTAAAAATAAATAAACTCAAAAGACACAGGGTTGTTGATTCTTGGATTGTTGAATTATGCTTTATTATTTTATTTATTGGTTTGAATATTGACTATAATATTGTAGGGTGTAAAATATTTGCCTCTGTTATTTGAGTTTGATAAAATTCCACCCCACATGAGAAATAAATTTAAGAACTTTTGATACACTTCACACATCTATCGTACGATCTACAAGCATCTAGAAACATGATAATTACATAACACATTACAATTGCTTACAACACAGTCTCCGATATCAAACATATCGATTTCAACAACAATTCAATACCGGCGTAAAATACTCTAGCAGTCCATTTTCAATTTTCCACATTATTAAACCTAAGTTCGGTTCATCTCGTTTTTCCGACGAAAATTGGCTACGCTACGTTACTTCTCAGCGTAATTAGCTTCCTATGTACATAGCTTCAGGTTATTATAGATACGATCGTTATTTTTTTGGGAAACATACTTCTTTCTATTGAGCGTGATTTTATATATCTTTGAGAGAGGTGTTTGGCCAAACTTTAGGTGACAGTTAATTGACATTAATAAATATTTTAATTTTTTTCATATTTTTTGTTTCTCAAGCTATTGTCAAGGCTCTGCCTCAAGCGGTTAACTGAGCTAAAAACGTTGAAAGTGTAACATGTAACATGCTTAACGCTATTGAGGTTTCTTGCCGCTCCTTCACACTGAATTTAGAATACGAAGTCTATTTTCGAAATTATTTTTTGTAGTCCCTAATAGGATATTAAAGAGAAGGTCTACGAATGCTTGGTTGTAAATCCTTGATATCTAGGCTAACGGTGTAATGATTCGGCCCTTGCGTCATTTGGACGAGGGCCAATTCCATTATGCTGACGATTCCTGCTTACTCGACAAGGATTCAGTGTTAAGTAATCACTGGACATACACGGAGATAAATTATCGTATATCGCTGAACTATTATTGAAATAGCTTCCGATGACGCGTCGATTTTTGTTTTATTTTATTTTATAAGAAAACAAACAGTCCTTTAAATGTCTAATTATACTAATACATAATTGAGTTAAAGACTGAAACTTTGTTTCCGTTGTATACAATATCCGCATATACAAATATTGTTGAACATAAATTAACGTAAATAAATGTATGTTCACTTAAATATTGAAATTTATAACATAAACATTATCCGGCCTTAAAGGTTTAGTTGCGCGGTTGAAAATCTCAAACGTCGCGAGATCAAACCCCAGGCGCAATTGCGAACGAGAAAGTCTAAAACGCGTGAATTTATATATCACAGCCTAACACAAAACAATAACTATCTCCTAAATACTGTGCTAGTCAAACAAATTTATCTTAGTATAACACCCAAAAGCTCCAATAAGTCAGTGTTCCAGTTAGGTAACAAGTCCCTACAAACGTGACCTCAGTAGAACTGAACCAACACGCTGTGACTTGTAAAATGATTCAGTCATATTTCGTTAACACATTTTTTTACTATTCCCATCTTATCAATACCTACTTCCATATTTAAAAAGTTCCATATTTAAACAATTTGAATCTGGGACCTCTCTATCGCAGAAGCATTTTTATACCAATCGCCTTTTTGGTATCCTGTTCGTGGTATGTATCTACTTTGTCTACACTCCACTACAGAAATTACGAGCTAGTATAGCTAGCGTTTTCTCTTCAAGTATGTCTTGGACACAAAACTTTACCTATATCTTCTTTTTAGATGACCTTTGGTTCGCAGTGTCATTTAGGTATGCATTATGATAATTATGATATGAGATTTATCTGACATAACGTTAAATTCTTTTGGAGTTGGAACTATGTAAAATCGATTAAATTTCGCTCGCCAAATAACTTTTTAAATCTCGGCAAATAGGGTAAGAAAACAATGACTCGTCTTTTTCGTTTGCCCTGTGATATAAACCACTTAATTAGGGAGCAGTGGTGTATAATAGACCTCTATAGGGGTCAGTAGTACGCAGCACGTGCAAGACCCCGAGGCAATCTAAAATCACGCGCCGGACCTCTCGCGGCGTAACAAACTGTGGTGATTGTATATTGGGTAAAGATCAACATTTAGGTATATAAGAAAAAGGTGGTTATGAAAATGAATGAAATAAATATCTTCATTGCATTTGAGGACCAAGTTCCATACAGATGGAATATAACATATAACCTGTTATATGCATCTCTGCGTACCACTTCGCGGATGCTACGAAATATGTACATGTGTAAGCAAAACAAAGGAAGTCATAATATACTCATGATTATCCCTTATAAGTCCCACTGTTGGGCTCGGACCTCCTCTATCATTGAGAGGTTAGGTTTAGGCCTCAGTCCAAAATATATTATTATGCACTTCGTCTCGCATTAACACACACTCATCTTTCGTACTACTTCTTTTTTTTTTCTTTCCTTCGATACTGACAAGAATATCCTTTTAGTACGAAAACAGTAAAGTAGATATCGATTAGTCCTACCTTAAGCAGTGATGGCCTCGAGGTTTAGGGGCGCGGTCGAGAATCTCGGCGGTCGCGGGTTCAAACCCCAGGCACACACCTCTGACTTTTCGAAAGTTATGTGTGTATTCGAATTGAATTATCACTTGCTTTAACGGTGAAGGAAAACATCGTGATAAAACCTGCACACCTAAGAGTTCTTAGGAATTTCTTAGGTGTGTAGTCCGCCAACCCGCACTAGGCCAGCGTGGTGGACTTTGGCCTAAACCATCTCAATGGTAGAGGAGACCCGTGCTCAGCAGTGGGCGTATATGGGTTGATGGAGAAGAAGAAGAAGTCCTACCTTAAGTTATTCTATAAATCAAATTGATTGTAAGACACCACAATAGTCTCAAACACCTAAACGATAACACTATTACATGCGGTCACATTCAATTTCCAACTTATTTACAGCATTAATATCTTTATCGCCTAAATATAGAGGCTTACATAAGTTACTTGAAAATCTCGGCCTAAAACCCCACCGGCGAAACCAAACATTTGTTTGACCCCAAACTATTAATCTTCACAAATAATGCAGTAAAATGACTTTACATCGACTTTTGAAGACAAACTGAAATCTGGCGTGGGTTGGAGGGTCACACCAGCCCTTCAGTCTAGACGTATGTGCATATCTTAATGTGGCTTAATGTTTTAGATTCGTTCGGTGGCTTAAAAAAATATTTTTTGGGTTACGTATTGGTATTGACGTTTTTGCGACCCAATGAGATATAAACACACGCATACGCCTATTTATGAAAAAGGAATCGAAGAATTTCTTTTTTAATTTAATCAAACCTCTGTGGTTTAGTTTTCATGCAGAATTAAGATGGGCCCCCAAGTGGATTTATTATACTTCGCCTTAAGCCTTTAGATCTTGTCCACCACTCTAGTGGACGTTGGTTGACTGCACACCTAAGAAATTTCTAGAATATTTTAGGTGTGCAGGTTTCATCACGACGTTTTTTTTATCCGTTAAAAAACGTGATAGTTCATTCTAAAGACACACATAACTTGAAAAAGTCAAAGGTTTGAACCCACAACCGGCAAGATTCTCAACCGCATGCCTAAGCCTCGAGGCCATCAGTACTGAACGTTAAATCTTATCCTTACTTAAAAGATGTGATAAATTCTGAAATGTATTTAATCACAGACCGTAATCCATGCCATTAGTCGAGCGGTTGATCTTGATTTAGTTTCCGTCGGAATCCTTTAATGGGCTCTCGTTACTTCATTATCATTGTGATCGCGCGACAAACAAGGATATCTAAATTTAGACTGAATTCTAACATTCATGTGAAATTATTTCTCAGAGATACTAAGGTATAACGTCATGTTTTAGCGACTGATAGATTGAATTTGTATAGTGATTATAATGATAACGCCCTCGAATAATTGTTTTCTTCGTGTGAATAGAATTGTTTGTATAATAGAAAGACCGTTTTATATAAATGCGAATGAGAAAGTTTAAAATCATTTTTAAGCTAATTTGATTGTAATTTATTTAGACCGCTTTACTATTTTAAGGACATTTAGTGTTGTCGCAGTTAAAAAAAACATATTTATTGCTTTTACATACTAAACATAAAACATACTTGAATCGGAACTTAGTTTACAACAATACCAACTTGTACAGATGAAGAGTGACTCACAAATCGTATTAAGTCCATGATAGACCACGCTTGGCCTCACCCAACCCTCCTAAAAGTTTACGATTGTGTACAGTAATAATTTAACCCTACAAATGAGAAGTCTGCCATGAATTTTGCTTTTGTTTCATCGGGTAAGCCAAGGTCAGCTAGCGCCCTTTAGTTATTTTAGGGCCTTATTCCCACGGACCGATGAATTTGGGTACACGTTCGCAATTTAGGGAAAAATTACATTTTCAATGTGGGCGTGGTACTATTACTTTCAAATAAATACATGAAATAATTTATGGGCCCTACAGCCTCGATAGTGGTAATATATCAGCTCGAGGAATAAATGGCTGTGAGTTTGATCCCCGTATAGACAAATGTTTAAATAACTTTTTATTATTTGGGTTTTGATGAGGGCAGTTTTCTGTTAATTTTGAAATGCCACGACCTTTTTGTGTAGTTTTGAAGTCAGGATAACAAAGGTCTATTAAAAAACCGAAT
The DNA here is from genome assembly GCA_030295005.1 of Cephonodes hylas. Classification (NCBI taxonomy): domain Eukaryota; kingdom Metazoa; phylum Arthropoda; class Insecta; order Lepidoptera; family Sphingidae; genus Cephonodes; species Cephonodes hylas. Next base: position 12,915,595 of record AP025372.1, on the reverse strand, counting down.
AAAAAATAACGTACTAAAAATGTTAAAGTTCCACAACTTGAAACAAAATCGTATGTCTAAAAAATACAACGAAAATATATTAAATTGCAACTGAATGTGATTTGAGACACGTTTCAATCTATATTACTTTTGTCGTATGCATGAAGATATACTACCATCATTAAAACTGCGTTGCAAAGTCAAACGTTCCGAGGTCTTTTGTACCGTCTGTTTGTTTAATATACGCAATATTTGATTTGAGAAAAAATACATCAAAGGAAACTCCAAAATGTTTCTCGTATGTGTAATATGATATTTTAAAAGGTTTCACACAAACGCTATATTTTTTTCTATTGTTTGATCGACGTGGTGCGATGACCTTGCCGTCTCTATTATTTGTATGTAATATCGTTAAATACACAATCCGGCCAACGTCACGTGCAACTGTTCCCCGGGCTCAGAACGAATAGTTTTTAAATTTATTTTTTTATTCTCATCGAAAAAAGTCTCGCCCAATCGAAGAGTAAATCATCCGAACCGGTTTTTTGTTTAACAAGAAGGCTTGGAAAAGATATTGTTAGTTAATATTTGCCTTTAAATTGACTTTTTTGATAACAAAAACAGGCTTGTTGCATTGGCAACAATAGTATTGACTAAGCCTGTAACTGTCAGAATATGTATGTAGGAATATAGAGCTTCCTGTCAATTCAGGTATACTGATGTGTCTTGTGACACACCCACCGACTACCCTAACTTAATGGTGAGCGTTTCAGTAGGATTTGACAATGTCATATCCATTCAATTATCTCAAGAGTCTTACCAAACAGTCTCAGATATAAGGATATCTATGTGCTTACTTTTAGGAACAATTTCGTTACTTTGTAGTTTTAGTACAATAACACTTGCTAAACATCATCAACGTGTTATGAAATGTAATATTCTACAAGTTTCAGTGCAACTTTTTGCATAGAGCCATCTCCAACTACTTCTGTAAGATCATCAGCTCCTTTAACGAGTATCCAATATTTTAAATGTAAGATCTCAGCAAAGGAATACATCATCTAATCATAAATGTCCAACTTTCGTAAGATTATCAGCTCCAACTCTAACAAGTATCCAATTATCACTACATAGTATAAAACAAAGTCGCTTTCTCTGTCCCTATGTCCCTTTGTATGCTTAAATCTTTGAAACTACGCAATGGATTTTGATGCGGTTTTTTTTAATAGATAGAATGATTGAATAGGAAGGTTTATATGTATGATAACATCCATTAAATATCAGCATTGCACCCGTGCCAAGCCGGGGCGGGTCGCTAGTTGTGATATAAGTTCAAAGCAAAAGAATACATCTAATCACAAATGGAATCCATTCTAACCGGTTGTTTTTCCACCAACTTTAATGGCGAATCAGTGTAGGTCGCAGAAGCTATCCGAACACAAGGTATTCCGAGAACGGCCGACGTGGTTGAATAATTTAACTGTTACGGCTTACAATACGTGCATTTTCTCTGACCTAATTTTATTTGTGTATCGACCCGGCCTTTGTTTGTATGGACGTGATAGTTTAAGAAACTTGTTCTCTATGACATGGCGATAAATGATTCAACTTTAACAATCAGCTTTGTGATTCATTTGATTCCTGTATCGACCGGTTTATTTCACATTGGTAGGCATGTTTCTATTATGTGCTAGTGAGACTCTAAAGTCTTCCACGCTGGTCTGAAACGACCTAGAAGACTTTGCAGTCTTCTATGAATGTAACACAAGTAACAATAAAAGTCAAATTTGGAAATTTTAGTAAGTTTGCTTTTAAAGGGCTAAAAATGGCAACGAATTTGTATAAACATAAAAAAAACATCCTAATGTAATCTAAGAATAAGACCTAACAGGTATTTTAGAATCACTTTCATTCGCCCACAATTTGCATCTAAAATTATAAATATAACCATACCAAATCACAACTTTGTCACCAAAGGACAGATTTACAAAACCTTCGGAAAAAGATCATTTGAAAGCTGTCAGTTTCTTCGGACAGTCATCGACGGGTAGTGTTGAGGCGGCGTTTCTGAAGATTGAGCACTTGACCTGATGGCCGGGAAATCAGCCCACAGCTGTAGGGCTACTCGAGACAACTGGGTTATTGGTTGCTAACTCATTAGTATTGGAAATTAGAGATTTTGAAGGGAAGGTCCTATGGATATTAGTTTGATGAAGAGGTATTCGGAGTAGTAGTCAAACAAGTATATGCCGAGTGACGTAGAGGTCCCGGGTTTGGGTCGGGCAGTGGTAATAAGTATTTACATACGGCTGATGCAGATGTATAGGTATGTGGTTGCAGAAATGCACCTCTGCCTACCCCTTCGAGGAATACTGGTTATGTATGTATGTATTAAGTGCTACATTATTATGATTGAGTCGTTAGTTTTGAATGTCATAATATTAATAATATATAATAGTGAAATTCAATTAGAAAATGAAATTATTTTGATTTTGGCCTTTTGTTGATACAAAGAAAGTTTAAGTAGAAGAGTGTCTTTTACAGAATAACGCACAAGTAAAGCTGAGCGGAACTATTAACATGAAAGATATATTCTTAATCAAAGATTAACATAATATATAAATAATTCAGACCTTGAAGCTGCGATTCATGTGAAATGAAAATATAGAGCAGTGAGCCGCAACCTCTAAAATTAATCACGTCGGAACCAAAATTCGATATCCATCGAAGACTCTAACCATACATTAACAATGACACACCGTAGTTAAGTGGAAATGGAACACGTTCGTTACGAATCGATCGGTTAGTACAAACTGCAGCGGTCGATAGCTGGAACCGGGGCAGTCGGTCGTTCAACCCCATTGTAGTGCACCGTTTGAGCCAACACGCCAATGTTTGTGCAAACCTTGCGGTGTGTTTGTTGTTGCGTTTCGTCGTAGTTTGGTTGGATCTATTTTATTTATCTATTACCAGCTTTGTCGGCAAGCTAAGTTAGTTAAAGACTCCGTGCAAGCTTTGAGAATATTCTGAAATCAATAATATTTTCCGACACGGGTATCGAACCCCAGACAATTCAATAACAGTTTTTTACAGCAGAATCATTTTATTACAATTACAAAAACTCTATGTCAATGTCAAACTTCTCAATGAATCGTAAGAAAAAACATGTTACAAATACCAAGAAGCCAAGATTACGCCATTTCTACGAATCGACGCCGTCAAAGACTTTGATGAATAGAGATATTCTCCAGACTCGCTTCGATAAATCTGTCTGTGTTTTATGTAGACTCGTCACATTTAGTGAATTAGTGACGAAAATACTTAAATAAATAAATTTGGCAGCCCGTGGAGCAGATGGTTAGACACCAGCTTGCGAAACAAAACGCCGCGGGTTCAAACCCCGCACCAAGACAAATGTTTGTCTGATTCACAAATATTTGTTTCGGGTCTGGGTGTTTGTGAGGCCGAAAAGTCTCTCGTAATTTCAGATACCCACGACTTGTATCCTAGTATGGTGTCTGCACTATGTATGTGACTATAGGTACCTACTACATATTAAATAATCAGACGTTTTATATTAGGTTGATAAATGAAAATTGATTGGAAAATTGGTATCCTGTATGTCTTCGGGCATCCATACATTCAGTAAATTTGTCTCTTTTCATGCCAACCCTCATATAGAAAAACATTCTCACCCGCTTGGGACCAGCTGTCTTTTCTACATTCGTCAGCATTTTATCACCTTTTTTATCATACAGACAATATGAGAAGATATATTTTTCTTACTTACACTAGATATATATGTATTGAAAAAGGCAGCTTATTGCCACAGGCATCCTCGGCCAATGGAAAATAAAACAAAAGAAAATCATTTTAAATTGTAGATGAAGTAGTATTCCTTGTAACATCTTAGTAATTTACACCTTTAATTTAGGAACATTCTAGAAAAGAGTCTATATTGACCTCAATGACTGCCAACAGACCGATGATTCCTCTAGTATTGTGGTTATCAGGTGGCTCACTAGCTCGTTTGCCTCCTTTACCACAAAAAACCTCGGTTTACAATTCAGGGAAATACATAGTATAAAGATAGATACAAACGTTTAAGTAGATGCCTAGGACCCCATTTAAAAAAATAGTCACAAAATGCAACCCGACCTATCCTAAGTCACAAAACAATTCTATTACGTACAGCGTTTGAACGCAAACAGTAACCAAGCAACGAACCGATCGAAACAGCAAATTATCGTGGTAATAGAACAGAAAATTCACGGTATTATAAAATGCATTGTGGTTACCGTAACGAAACCATTTAAATGCGCGCTTTTTATTTATTGCTAAAACAAACCATGAAGTTGGAAGTCTGGAAAGTTATTAATGAAGGAATTATTAATTTTTGCTTCTTTAGAATGGCATAAAAATGTGTTTGTACGTCAACTCACACCAGGCCAGCGTAGGGGACTAAGGCCTATATTTCTCAATTGTAGAGCAGGCCCTTGCCCTGCAGTGGGAGGTATGGGCTGATGATGATAATGAGGAAAAATATCATACAACAAATGTATTTGAAATGCGAAATTGAATGTTTTTTATAGCTATTACTTCTAAAAGCCAAACCAACTGTAGTCTCTATTAAGACCCGTTTTAAAGATTTTTAATTTCTCTAAAAATGATCAAGAAAATTTTTCTATGAACACAGTTTTTTTTAGATCTTTATAATGGATGCTTACAAAAACATTGCTGTCAACGCCTTGTTAAAAGCGAGATAGGAGTAAAATTTCAATATTCTCTGTAGACATCGCATCAATCACTCTGTGGCTTCGAAAACATTTTAAATATAGCCGTATATAAAAAGCTGCTTAGCAAATCACTTTTTCTACATTCACAGCTTTTGCAAAGTACAACAGTAGTATTCTTAAAGACCTAGTGTCTGTGTTTGACTAAGGTCTAACCTTTTTCAGTTGTACCTAGAGAAGAGCGGATATACATAGTAGATATATGGTTTTCACCTATAAATTAATATTAGATCTTACAGGCTTGTCGATTGTCCATTTAGACCACATTACTTTAATCCAGTCTCTTTGTGATTTTCAGTAATAAATATCGTAACCTTCTCTTGATGTTTTTTTTTCAATGTTAAAGCAAGTAATATTCGATATTACGGATAGGCAGTTCCCTAAAAGAGAATCAATGTTATTATTGTCCGTTGAACTGATGGTTTCTACTATAATTTTCAATTAGCAATCTTTTCAAAACCGATGTTATGCAATATAAACAGCTTTTGACTGCGAAAAAGGCTTTTTAAGTAATTTAATATAACGTTATGAATAATATTTCAACATATAACATATATATATGTACGATACATATATATTTCATCATCATCATAATCATCATCAACCCATATTCACCCACTGCTGAGCACGGGTCTCCTCTACCATTGAGAGGGTTTAGGCCATAGTCCGCCACGCTGGCCTAGTGCGGGTTGGCGGACTACACACCTAAGAAATTCCTAAGAACTCTTAGGTATGCAGGTTTCATCACGATACATATATATACATATACATATATATTTGCCGTAGAATAAAACAAGAAAAAATATATTACAATACTAAAGCCTTCGTGTAATTGAAAGAGTCTATCCTAAAATAGGCTTACGGTTGTGCAAGATATTGGGCGCGGCTCAAACGAGTGCCAATATAAAAACACTAAAACGTTAAGGGCGTTCGGGAGAGGTAAATTTTCGGCTTCGGCCAGTCGTTTTCGGCTAAAGTCAACATTTGCCGACAGCTCGAATTGCGTGAAAGTTTTAACCTGACTAAATTTAGCTTTATCTGTTTCTGTTTTAAAGGTTAAGACGAAGTATATTATTTCGCTTAAATTTTCGTTGCTCAAATTAAGTTGTATTTTTTAAAGATTGAAAAACATCTTGAATTTTAACTGCTTTCTTTGATCAAGGAATTGATTAAAATAATTATAAAGAACAGGCACAAGTGTACGATATCCTATGGAAACGTCCCACATTCGATTTCTCTATCGAAAAAAAATAGTTTTGGAATGTGCTGAAAAGAAGGCTATAGGTTTGTCCTTTATTCATTCAAAACTTAAATGACGACACATGGTTGTAGAGTCATGCACCTGCCTATTCCTAAAGTACCTGGCGATCCTTCCAAAAAAGCCCGAAAGGCCAGTTTGCCTGACAAAACTCTGAATAATCTTTATGCTTTAATTCTTTATTTAATAAAAGCAATTTGATAAACGTATTATTGAGAATATCCTCCTCCAAAATAAACAATTACAACGCAGACATTACCCAGTTAACGAGTAAAGCTTTTTGGCAGTTATAAAAGTATCTTACAAAATCTTCGGCCTAGGTTTTGGCCTTAGAAACGTGCTTCCTCACTGTGTCATTCGTCAGTTGAATAATGTCGCAATATTTTCTGATGTGACCATTTCCCTGCCAGTCTGGGTTTAACACACATCACATTACGCGAAATAACTCGAGCGGCCTAAATATACGGCAAATGGCGATCCTTTCAATACGAGTTTTATGTCTCAATTGAAGTAGACTTACAAATACATACATATGTTTACGAATAGGGACGAAGTCTGTGAAAAGACTGTAAATTTTCTCAATTATTATTTATATTTTGGAAAAAATTGCGCAGCTTTTGAAAATGTCTCAATAAAAAAAACCTATATTACCATTCCGGGTATTGAACCCCCTTCCTGCACACACAACGATCTATAATTGCAAATGTTTATCTAAACACTTGTTCGCCCTAGGGATATCAATTATCTTAATCCCCAAAGCCTAGCATTTATCTAAAGTCTGTCCGTAGATCACAGTCTTGCCCACATCACAACGGATTAATGAGTTCCACTTGTAGTCGCGACTTCTTAATCACTTAGAATATACTAATATACTTATATTATATCTTACTGGGTGTATTCAGACCGTGAGCGGAAACAAAGGCAGATAGTAGCTAGGGTGATTAGAAACCCACTGGCGGTCAACAAAATCCAGACAAAGAATAAAATTTTTGACGTTTTCCTAACGACCACAGACATTTTATACCCATGGTTATCAGAAAAACGTCAAAATTTTCATTTCTGTCGGGATTTTCTTTAACGCCACGTGGTTTGTAATTGCTTTGGCTATTACTTATCTAAGTTTCCGATAACGGTCTGAATACATGCTGTATAGTACTGGCTTTTGCCCTATTCAATACTTTAGAACATAAGAGTACGGCGTGCAAGCGAAAGATTCCCAACAGGAACATTCCCATTTTATTTCCAACAGGGGAAATGTTTTAGTTAGTTATTTAATACGAGATTATTAGTGACACCACGCTTAGATACTGAGAAAACAGAAAACACTATTTATTCTCTTAGATATATAAATAAAAAACGCAATGTATTTCATATATTATTTACGAATACATTTGTTTCAATCTCTGTAATTTAAGTAAACCCCCTTACATAGTTGCAATAAGAAAGAGATTTGTGCAACATCCCTCGATTACATCCATTTCAATTTGAATGCAAAACACTCAATATTCCAATTTGTGTATCGCAGCCCGTAATGGTTTCTCTATTACAATGTAACCTATTAACTTTTTAAGATAGAACTGTAAAAATTAAACTATAAAGGTTTGTTTACAGTATTTTCTTTTATTATTTTTTTTTCGACATTATCTCCTGATTTAAAATCTTATACGTTTCGCAAATTTTGTTTAAATTCCTACCTATTAGACTCATTGTCGGATTTTCATTAATATATTAAAGGAGTATTAAAGTTCTTCATAACCCCACATAACATCTTCAACATAATTTACCTATGAAACAAAAGGCCGCGGGTTTGCATTCGTCAAAACAATAGCTTTTATTATTTCATTTATTTATTAACGTAGAGGTATGTAAACACTCCAAATATATACTCTTTCATATAACAATAATAAGAATAGGAATTCTTCAATAAGTCAGTGACCAATCCGATCCCTATAGTTACCCTTTGATAATATAAATAGGGATAACGCTCCCACAGGGCTAAACGTTCATGCCCTTTGAAGAAATAATATTTCTTATGTTACACGAGAAAAGGTTTTGAAACATCCAATAACGCTTTGCTTGATTCAATTGAACGTTTGGAAGGAATTCAGCGGCATTTTAGGATCATAATTTTGTAAGGATTCATTTTTTAACGATGAAAAGAAATATTAGTAAGGAACATTCTTAATGTTCGTGGTTTTAATCAGAAGTAGAGGACATGAAATTGCGACATTATAATTCATTTTTCAAGTATATTATTGGTTAGCGAAACGTAGGATATTTCTTAGAACAATTAAGGATGTATTTACCGTTAAAGCAAATGATAGTTCTTTTTAAATACACACAACTAGGAAAAACACACTATGTTTGGGGCTTGAACCCGTGACCATCAAGATTCAGATCCGCGAGACTAAATCTCAAACCTTCGAAATCCCAGGTATACCAATCAGAATTCTATACCAAACTTTAATATGAACATACAACGATACAAGTTCAGCAAAATTTAACGAATAAACAAGGTAAGCCGACTTCAGCTAAGTTGGCAACTTTGTAAACATGAAATCCTATTATTGTGTAACTCGGTAGACTTGTTAATCTCTAGATACTTTCCCGGAGCTAGTATTGACTCAAAGATAAATCCGTGAGCTAGTTTTATTGTAGTTTCATTTGTTTGGAAATGCCAACATTCATAGCTTGTAGAACCCCGAAAATTATAGGTTAGGTTAACTCGACTGTTATAAATACTTTAAGAATATCTAATAAAAATCAGAGCATTGTTGAGCAAAGAAAGCGTTTTATTCTTAGGTCCCATTCAGAAATAACAGCGATCCGCTGAGTCCCGACTGTTTCCAATGTCTACAGCTAATAATTACAGACACATACCTATTATATTAGTGTCTTCACTGCCTTATTCAAGTAAGAACGAAATAATGAAAAGGAACTGAGAGTGTAAATAAACAAAACTGTTATCTTTAAATATTACAGTTTGTTTCTTATCACACAAATATTAAACTTTCTAAACAAATATAAATCTCAAATAAGGAAACTGAATAGAAAAAAAGCAAATATCTCTAAATGTTTTTCTTTCTTAGTGTAAAATTTGTAAACAATTTTTATTGCATTAATTTTAACCTCATATCAGAATAAACCCTCATTTAAAACACCAAACAAGTGGATACCAAGTGGTAATGTCTAAGTAGACATTCCTTAAAAAAAATCGCTAACAGACCACTAAACCTTGTAGCAGCGACCTTGAACTACTTGAATTAAAATGTTATTTTGGCTAGACCGGTGAAAGTGCTAACATGTCCTGTGAAGCTAAAAGCCATCAACGAGTAGCAAGGATCCATTGTTGAAAACATTATACCCTACTTTACAGCCAAATTCGGCCAAGCGTGAACAGATCTCGGCAGAAGTTTTACGTCTATAAAAATCATGCAGATGATAACCTTTATGACACACATTAGAAGAGTCGAAAAACTCAGCTAAAGCCGAGAGTAACCGAATGATAGAAAAACAAACAATAATATATTTTCTTTCCACTTAATATGACTAGTAAATGCCTTATGACAATAAGGCAATTAAACATTGATGGAAAATGTCACTGGGAGTACTTAAAAGTTCTATACAAGGATTTCTTAATTCTAACAACCAAGCTATGAATGAGGGACTTAAATTTTTTAATAGTGAAAGAGGCTTATGACAAGCCGTAAGACTTCTAACAGCTGATAACTATGATTAACCGCCATATTAGGTTTATTTCCAGATTTCATCAATACTGTTCTAAAAACTATCCAGTTTAACAACGTTATAATGTTTTTGAAACAAGAGTAAAAATCCAGCAGACATTTTATCCCACCAAACTGTCAGACACTTTCAGTGATCAGAAGAGCTTTCATTTATATACGGAACCTTAAAAAGCAACTACACCCAGCAAATAAGAGGTTTGGAACATTTACTCTCAACGCTACTACTTCGTAAACAAAACAATAGTTACACTAGAAAAACGGAGACAAAACAAACACAATGAAAGTAAGAGAGATTGCAGACTAGATAGTGAAGCGAATTGAACAAAATTGTTTTTTCTTGGCGAAATGTCTTAAATCTCCTTCGTGTTGAATACAATGATGTCTAGCACTGAATAGGATGGATACAAATGTTTATTTCGGGGTTGAAATATTCAACCGCAAATTTTATTAAATATTTGATAGAAGCTTTAGAAATTTTAGCAATAATTTGTAATATAAGAATATTGGTAAAGTGAAAACTTTTTTCTAGGTACAAAGTAATTGTTTTCTCTATAGAATTTTGGTTTATCCTATCTGAATTATTTATGAATGCTTTAAGAATATTTTTAAGAATAATTAAGATATTTATTTTATGGATTACCCTATCTGTTTATCTTTTCTTGTTAAGGCTTCTTTGAAATTTAATCGTACAACTTTTCTCATCTCATCAGAATAATTTCGTCGTTGTCTTAGGCTTCAACTTCTCAACTTAACCCAACCTTCAGCCGAATGCACAACACTATACTACACTAGTTAGTAAAGATACTGGCATAAATGATAGACGTTAAAACAAACAAAATGAGTATCGATGGGTCTAATCAACAGTAGTCAGTAACGACGGATAAAACATTTGCCACCAGAAGGCTGTTTAAATTTACCGCCCCTTCAAGATAAAAAATATTTTTTTGGCTTTTTTTAAACTATTAAAAAGTAAGACGAAAAAAGAATTGAAGCAATCAGCCTGTTTGCAAATCCGCCACTGGTACAACGCCTAGAATTAGCAAACCATTTCCACAAAACTGAGCGTCATAAATCATAATTTCGACCCGACGCTCGATATAACATCAAAGCTAGCTATAATTTGAAACATTTCAGAATTCTTCAACAAAGCAAAGAGCAAACTCTTAAAAGAAGTTAAAATTAGCCCGTTATCAAAGCCTTGACAAACCATTTTAAATTGAACCTTAATCCTTTGGTGCTAAAATTGGATATGGAGTTCCCTCATCCCTCTTTCCCTCCTCAATTACGGTGCTAACTGGCTGAATTATCTAAGCGGAAGGTTGGGAAAGGACGCTCGTCGACAGAAGTCTCAAAAGAATTACAAATTAAATCATCTTCCACGTGGTCTATGAATTAGGGGTCTATGACCTTCAAGAGTGTTGGTTTTCATAGTAGAAGGTTTTTGGCTAATATGTCACATTAAGTCTAGACAGGGATGGTGTTTATGATATACAGCACTATGGAAGAAACACTTTTGTATCAATAAGGATAATACCAATAATTATGTACACATATTACTCACGGTGTTTGCCAAAGTTTTTCTCGGAATAAATATATGTAAAACCATAATATCTAATAATAAGATGTAAAACTAATGACTCTATACTCGGTTATACTATAGTCATCAGATTGTGATCTCTAGGAGATATTTAAAAAAAAAATTATAGATATATCTAATGACACTTATTTATGCAATACAAATAGCTATATAATTTTTTATCATATTGAACGGATAATATAATTTCACACATATTTTATTTGTCAAGATTTCTAATAGAAATTTTCCAAGATAGTATTTAGAATTCTGTTAATCTGTCATAATTACTATCATATTTCTTACTTCATTTATAGACAAGCCTTTTATTAAAATAGAGTCTCTCTAGTAAAGTAATAGTTACAATTAGTCCTCAAGACTTTTGATATTAAACCTACGATTACTTAAAGCCTATATTAAAATACTTGAATTCTATTTTCGAGTCAGTCAAAATTCTTTGACAAAAACTTCGTAAAGTATTATTAAAAAGAGTTTTAATATCCTTTTTATGTAATCTCATTGATTACTCACAAGGATTATAAATTGGAAAACAACCATAAAATCATAGAAACAATAGAACTTACTAGTACTTACCTACAATGATTTTACAAAGTGCCTGCTTTTAGGTAATACGTTTATACATTTCCTTCCTATAAAAGCTTAAAACGTAGTGTGATGAATTCGGAAGCCCAGTAGGTATTCATATCTGTATATTATACATACATATGTATATGTAAACATCAAGTAATGAATATAGTCTGATTGGCTACTTTATAATCTATTTACAAGACTCGTATCTTAGTGTGGGGTCAGGACTATGTACGTGACTGTTGGGTGTATTTATTTATTTATTTATTTGAAAAACAACAAGCATTAGATATATAATTTTTTTCCTTAATTACAAAGCATTACTTTTTAGCTTCTTTAAAACCACTACGTACTATCATCATTGTCAGCCAATCATGGTCCACTGCTGGACATAGGCCTCCCCCAATGACTTCCACCGGGATCGGTCGGAAGCCGCCTACAGCCAGCGACGTCCCGCGACCATAACAAGGTCGTCGGACCACCTTGTCGGGGGACGTCCCACGCTGCGCTTTCCAGTACGTGGCCTCCACTGGAGAACTTTCTGGCCCCATCGGCCATCAGTTCTCCGTGCCATGTGGCCGGCCCATTGCCACTTCAACGAGCTAATCCGTTGAGCTATGTCGGTTACTTTAGTTCTCCTACGGATCTCCTCATTTCTGATTCGATCACGTAGGGAAACCCCGAGCATAGCCCTCTCCATAGCTCGTTGAGTGACTCTGAGCCGTCCCATGACGCCTTTAGTGAGAGGCCACGTCTCGGTGCCGTATTACGTACTAATATTATTTCATTTTTTCTACCAACCAGCATTACTTCTCACAAGAGTCCATATAATTTTAAACAATATTTGTTGACCCTAGAACATGCAAACGACCCAATGTCTTCTCAAAGTTGCGCTCCAATATTTTTGTAACTAAGAATGTAAATGCAAAACATGATGGAGACGAGAATATTCACACCGTATTTTGCACTAAATAAACAAAATTCTGAATGAATAATAAAGAAAATAAGGGGCCAAATACAGTATTTTCTGGAGGTGTTCGCCGTCTGAAATTTAATTAGCTTGTCAACACACAAAATGTTTACCTTGTCTGTAATACTACAAAATTATTTCGATTCTGGAGTGTGGACTAAGAGGCCACCCGTGCCCAATAGTAAAAAGTGGATGGGTTATTAAATAAAAACACGCAACAGTCACTTACATCGATCTGACCTCACACTAAGATCAAATTTGTGTTGTGGGTATCAGAAGCTAAGAAAAAGTTTTTGGTTTCATAAACATCCATACCTGAAACAAATATTTGTGAATCACACAAACAATTGTTTCGATTCGAAGATCGAACTCTCGGTCCCTCGTTTCGCAAGCTGATGTTAATTGCATAAAATGAAGCTGAAACATCTCCCAGCATATTTGCTAGTTATAAATTACTTATACTCATAAACTTCAAAGGATCTAATTAGGTGTAACCTGATACTATCATACTGACCTTTGTCGATGCCTAGTAATTGACCTCAATATAGTTTACCTTACCTAGTGTTCATAATGTCACCACTGTCAACTTTAGCGCCCTTTATTTAAAACCTATTATTATTATACCGCCAACCCGCATTAGACCAGCGTGGTGAACTAAGACCTTAACCTTTTTAGACGAAGAATGCACGTGCCCAGCAATGGAACGAATATGGGCTGATGATGGTAATGATAATGATGAAAATTATGAAGATTCTAAAAACGATTAAGATTATGAAAAAGATGAAGATGATGAACACGATGAAGATAATGAAGATGACGATGATCAGCAATACGTTATAAAACTCTCATTACTTTATATAGAGGGTTTTCTCTCCCAATACAGGAGCAGACACCTTATATGTTAATTGCTCTAATACAATGCTCAAAAGTATGATACCCCTAAGAAAAAATAAGAGCAATAATATGAAATTTAAATAAGTATCTCCCGTAGGGAATATTTACTCTCATAGGTTAAACTTGTCGCCAGAACGCTAAATCCCAAGCGACAAAACTTACAGATGGCTTTCATCTAGATATGAATGTTTTATAATGTTTGACACGTTAATAATTAACTAAAAGAGCGTTGGAAATTTCAATTGATGATGATGATAATGATGTAATATTGAGATATACATGATGATACACAAGATGTCTCTTACAGATATTTATAATCTTTAACATCTCACGTACGCATTAATTTTATCAGGACAAATTTCCCGATGACAAAACTAAACAAGTGTGAGTTTTTTTCTTTTAAGAGTGCGATAGTTCTTCTCAGTTTCGTATAAGACATTAAGTGATAGCTAACTGGATAATTGTTACTTGTGAGCGATTACTCTAGATTCATACTGTTATATACAGCCTTGCCTTATTGAGGGTACCAAGTTAAACAGTTACTTATAGGACGATAATTGACTGCATAGGTCATTTTTGTATACTTTTTACTACTTGTATGTCAGTTACGTGTGTAATCGTATTCATCATCATCATCATCAGCCAAAGGACGTCCACTGCTGGACATAGGCCTCCCCCAGAGACTTCCAAAGCTTTCTATTGGAAGCGGCCGGCATACAGTGGCTTCTCGCGATTTTTACCAAATCGTCGGTCCACCTTGTGGGTGGATGTCCGAATTATCCGTAATCGTATTAAATGAATAAAATACACTGACCACTTAGGGTATAAAATAACACTTGTGCGTAGACCTGTACAGTGGGGGTCGACGGCCGCTCCGCTCGATACGGCCTGCGTTCACTGCACCCGACGCATGCATCAAATGCTTTCGTATGCGAACACTGAAAGGTATTAACTATGACAAAACGTCAACGTAATATACTACGTCGGGATTTTGCACGTTAATATGCGTTTTGACAGGTGACAAAACAGAATATGATAGTGTTTTTTGATAAATATTTTGGTCTTTACAGTTTTGAGTGATATTGAGTTAGATTCCTTGGTCGGGTAATTTTTCATTTTCTAAATACTAGTAAATCACACAATCACATAGTAGAATCTGAAAATGTGGCTGATAAGGGAACAATGTCACGGGCTACTACGGAGCAGTTTGCTAGATACCAGCTTGCGAAAAGAGAGGCCGCGGATTCGATCCCCGCACCGAGGCGAATGTTTGTGTCATCCATGAATACTTGTTACGAGTCTGGGTGTTTGTGAGACTGAAAAGTCTCACGTAGTTTCGCACGACACAGGTCTTGTATTTTTACTTGAGGTCAAAAGTATAGGCCTATTCATTAATATTATTTATAACAATTCTATAGAATAGTTGGTCAAACGCTACAGAAATAAACCTCCATCTACCTTTTAAAGTCATGAAACAATACGTAAATCACAAACTGAACCCTACATCATTTGAAGGATCATTCCACTTCCGCGAAGTAAAACAGTAAAAATAAAAGTTAAAATTTCACCAACCCAAATCGCGTGCTTCGAACCCTTTACACTAAATATGTCAAAGCAATGAAATCGGATTTATCGTGGGACACTCCGCTCCCACATATTTATTGGACCTTAAAATGTGATCTGTCATACCGATGCGATGCGACGTATAAACATAATCTGCCTGCCAAAATGTGGGTTAATATTTTGTCTTCAAGATATGTCGATATACAGATGATAAAAAAATATTTTTCTGTGCGTTAGAAATCATAAAAATGCGACTATAGGTTGCTTGTAACACTGTCACGCCCAAAAGGTGATTTGTGTGTGTTTTTCATATGAACATAAAATTTTAGTCTCTCAATTCATCTACAGTTCTAGGGCTCAAAACATTCATACCATTAACCAAATAAACAACAAGCCTGATACAAACCAAAAAATATAAATTCCTAATTCAGAATAATCCTACATAACAAAGGATCCTTTCATGAGTTTCGTAACAAGAAAGCCCAAATTTTCTTTTGTACACAAATTGATGAAAGGAAACTGATAAATCATGTACACACAATTAATTCTAAGGCGTGTACAGGTGCCCTACATACCCCGTGTTGGGGTAAAAAAGACATTACTAGGACACCGGGGTAATTTAGTCCATTCAGGATAAAAGACTTCCCGCAAACTAGCAAATTGATTCTGTATTATTATTCCGTGGTTTTGTAAGGAAGGGTAGTTGCGGGTTCCGTTTTCGTGATAACAGATTGAGGAATCTAAAGATATTGGTTTTGACATTATTTATTAGTGAGATAAAAAGTTTATTAAATAACTTAGATGAACCCCATTCGCAGTACTAATGAATGCTACACGATGTAAGGTCCAAGGTCTTCATATTTTCATTAGGCAAAGTAAAATTGGAACTTCTAATTAGAAACATCTTTAATTTTTTAATGAACTATTTTTGGGCTTAATTATATTTGGATTGCACAATCTTTTAAAATAATTTTTCTTTCGATGGAATAAGGGCTTCCAACCAACCTCATTGTACATTCATTGCGCCACAATACCCCAAAATATAGTGGAGTTAACTTTACTATTCGCACAAATCGGCCGTTTTATTGCTACGTGTAGGGGTAAATCCACCCCAAGGTATGGGGTCGATCACCCCCTATGTAGGTCACGGGGTGCCGTAGTGTTGCGCAATGGGTGTAATTTATTTATTAACGGGGTATAATGGGGTAACAGCAACAAGTGCTACATTGTTTGAATTGCGCGTGAAATTGGAAATTAGGTGTTTTTTCTGATTAGTTTTAATGTGCTTTTTTGTCGGTTGAGAGGGCTGGTGAGCAAGAAATTAAGTGAGAGATAGTGAGTTTGATTCCCACGTCGAGACAATAATATAGTTATTATGAACGGAAGTCGTGACTTTGGCATAAAGGATATTTTTCATTTTGCGGACTAGGTGTACGAACGATCAGAAATAATAATTATATTTTTATTTCCGATGATCTCATAAGACTCTTTGGCAAAATTAATATGAATTAGGGATAAAAAACCCTATTTCAATAACTAAATGGCCAGTAGATTTTTATTGACAACTAAATAGAATAATCATAACTTTTCGCCAGCGAATGCTTGTGTAGTATAAACAACAGTGTATAAAAAACAGTAGGTACATTTTTTACTCGAGAATAGCTTAATAATTTTAATATAAAAAAAAATACTAAATCCCTGTTAACATTACATTAAATTCAACTCTCCTGTAAATACAGTCTTAATTTTAACGAATGACTACCTAATAACTATACAACAAGTTATTCCACTTCCCGAATAGAGTCTTATACTACTTAGGTAGATTAAATGGGCGAAGACCGCAGTTATTTTTGAGGGCATCATAAAGGCTAGACAAATAGGTGATATGGCCTAAATCACTACACTCCTCGAGAGAGAGCGAAATGGAAGGCGTTTACAGAAAATTGTATAGAGATTTCATTGAAGCGTCAGCCTTTATTTGGCATTTTCTTTGAGAACTAACAAATTACACAGGATTACTCAAGGACTTAGTTTAGAAGTTAAATAAGTTTGGGGATCTTCGCAGCGATTTCCTTTCAATGATGGCATTTATTTTAAAACTAGATGCGGGTGAGGTCTTAAAATAGTTAGTCTTAAATCGTTTCCAGGGTATATACTCTCGGCGCTCAATGCTCTCCTGGACAGTGCACCACACTGTGATATATTTACAGAGGAGTGGAAGGTGATTTTGTTGGAATGTTTGCGGTATTGTGAATTGAATGTGTGATGTATGACTGTGCTTATAATTTAAATTAAATTTTATAAATATTTTGTTGAATTTAATATAATTTTATATATTTGTTAATTTATATTCGTTAATTTATATTTGTTTCGCTGTTTTGTGTTTATTTTTTCTTTAATTTTATGATTCTTATTGTGTATCTTATCGATTAGTGTAATTGGTTTTACCGTATTGATCGAATAAATAAATGAATAAAATAAATAAATATTTAAGCAGCAAATTGTAAAAAATAGTTCAGTGATTTAGTGTTAACATAAACTAACTTTTGGATTGTATAAGTATTTTGTAATATATTGTGTTAAAGGCGGTTTAAAAATAATCTCTCGTAATTCAACTAAAACTCCACAGCATGCGGGACGTCAAAAAAAAATCATGTCCCTCTAAAAAAAATCTAAATCATTAACCATGACCAAATATAATTTTATTAATTGAATTCTCCTGAAATCGAAAATATTATAGAAAATATTTCCATATTCATAAGTATGTGCATTGTAAGATTTTTAAGGTGTTCTAATTGTATTTTTTTTTCATCTCCTTAAAGGTCATTGGACTTTGATAATACACACGTACGTTCTTTAAGTTGTTTCTCTAAAATAACAAGGCTATTAATTCTATAATTTTTAGTATAACCGTTCTAAAGTAAACGCTGATTAGAATCTTAAGTTCAGCAATGCGGAGTTTCTCGATGTTTTTAGTAAACGGCGAATTTTACCTCAAGGCTACGAAACCGTTGCAAAGTTTGAATGCGTAGGGTGTAACCATTCAGACGGACAAACAATTGAAGTGTTTGCACTCGTTCGGTAAATGAACCCGCGGCTTTTACGTCATGGGCGAATTCATTGCCGCCGGGTCATCGGTGTCAAGTGCGTAATTACACATATCACACACTTGTGTACTAGAATGGATGGCCAGAAGTGTATTTTTAATTTTTGTCAATGATGTTTTAATTTTCACGTAGAAAGGAACGTGTCTGTTGTTATTCGGGTACATTATTGGACTTTGCTAATGATAATATCTTAAAGGAAATATGCAATAATACGGCTTTCAAGGCAAATTCTAGAAATTTGTATTCATAATGAATCATCATGAAGTTTAACAGCGAGGGAAACCACTTAAAGTGATTTGCATGCCTAGTAGTCCCCGCAAGAAAGTTAATAGTACTTGACCGTGGGCGGTAATTTTATGAAGTTACACATTGTACATGAGCTGACAGAGAATTTATATCTTAGTCATCATCATTAGACAATATACGTCCCACTGCTGGGCACGGGCCTCCTCTAGAAATGAGAGGGTTTAGACCCTAGTCTGCCACGCTGGCCTAGTGTAGGTTAGCAGACTACACACCTAAAAAAATCCTGAAAACTTTTAGGTGTGTAATTTTCACCAGGTTTAAACAAATTTGTTAAAAACTAGGAAAATGCAATCGTAACCTCCACTATTAAAGTTTCCTCAAATAATAGTAAATAACCATGCAAAAGGAATGTTTAACTAATTGCAGCAAGACTTTACGACACTGTGTAAAAGGGTTGCACATTTTACTCATAAACTATTTATAAATATTAACTATATAAATATAAACTATTTATCGTACACGGACAAATTTCACAGCGGAATTAGGGAGTTAGTTTGACGATTTTATTCTGGAAATATACTCATATCTGTTCAGATATTGACTTTCGAAGACGACAGCTAAGATTATCTCACATTCTATTAATAATAATTACTTGTTTGTTTTTATTACTTGGGTAAGTTGTTCTTCTCAAATAGGATTTTTCAATATTTATATCACACCATATGTATATATATCACACTGTTGGGCTCACAACTACGAGGATACAGGCCTTAGTCTATCACGTTTACTTAGTGAAAGTTGGCGGACAACACATCTGAGAAATTCGTAAGAATTTTCAGGTATGTAGATATTCTCGCAATGTGTTCCTTCAACGTTAAAGTAAGTGATAATTCATTATGAAGAATAATTATCCATCGCGCACCTAAACCACGAGACCATCTATGCTTTTGAGAATACACGCGGAATCTTAACATCTCCATAGCCATTTTATAGTCCCCTATTACAAATCGCAACAAATTATTGTTTTAGAAATACACATCCCCTTTTTTCTACATACAGATTCGAGAATATGTGCTAAATAAAAATCCTCAATAAATTCAATCTCCTGAAGTCCCTACAGATCCGCCCCTGTTATTCTGGGGGCGTGTTTAGGGAAAAAGCAGACGTCGGGATGTCCCCGACAGTTCGACAGGAAGCGAGACCGCCTTGTGACCTTCAAGTCTAAGATTCAGTGCCGAAAAGTAGCGATGTTTTATTGCGACAGTCTCCAATTAAGTTATTCTAATTTATTACTCAGCGTGAGAGCTACGATATGTTTTATGTATGAGATTTTCTGATTTTTCGAGGGAACCACGTTGGTCCTATATATACTAACTTATGTATGTTAAATTTACTCGGATATGTACTATATCAATACGGCGCGTAATATAAAGAAATTCTTAATTTGGGTCTCGAGTGCAGGCAAAGTAGGTATACTTAATCTAATTCTTCATTGCAATCAATATCTTCAAACATAAACATCTGTAAGAATACCTCTTATTTCTTTCTTTGGCTCATTAAAAATATATTTCATCATCATCATCATCATCATCAACAGCCTTTCACGTCCACTGTTGGACATAGGCCTCTCTCATGGCACGCCACTGGGCTGGATTTTCGGCCCTCCTCATCCAATATAATATAAAAAATATATTTACATCGTAATAATAGCATGTACCTACATATGTATGTGTCGTGCGACCTAGAGTCCTCGAGATCGATTTCCGGGACAGTCAATCTTATTGGCTTTTTTTATAAATAGCATTATAGGGTCTGCAAATTTCCTCAAAAATTAGCAAAAGTCTCGCCCCTTATTACTTTGTGAAATATGGATGCAGAAAGGCACCTAAACCTACCCCTTCGAAAAATACTGGCGTCAGATTATGTATCATGGTGCTGCCCAAAATCATCAAGAGCATAGCCTCATCTCTTCTCACTCCATACACTCAACCAAACTACTCCCAAACACAGCCTGCAAGTAACCCAAAGTGCGATAAATCCGAACCGTTTTCCGAACACGTCGGCCGGAGTTCGTTTACCTGCGATTACCAACTTGCGCACAACTTATAATTACTTTTACTCAGAGTATCGACTACCTTACTTTATATCCCTCAGCCTCGGGTAACGTTTATTTTGGGCATTATAAGAACAGACTATTGAGAGCCCGTATTCTTATAACGCACTAATCAAGACACATATCCAATGTAGGTTCTATTTATGTCATCATCAAAAAATATACGTCCCACTGCTGAGGACGGGGCCTCCTCTACCATTGAGAAGGTTTAGATGTTAGTCCACCCCGTTTGCCTAGTGCGGGTTGGAGAATACACACCTAAGAAATTTATAAGAACTTTTAGGTGTGCAGTTTTTATCATGGCACTTTTACCGTTAAAGCAAGTATTAATCATGAATACACATAACTTTGAAAAGTTAGACGAGTGTGACTGGAGTTTGAACCTGCAACCGCCGAGACTCTCGACCGTGCCTAAATCTCTAGGCCGTCAATGCTATACCACTGCTACTCTAAAAATACGATGACAATCGCCATAAACTTAAACAAAGGCTTGTCATAATTCCTATGACCTGATGAACAATGGGCTAGGAAGTTACCCACGGTCTCAGAGCCTTAATATCCAGGGGTCAACAGCCTGACAGACAACCGCCATTGTTTCAAAGGGCGCCTCTTGGTTCTTTGTGATGGTCGAACAATCTTTACAACTAATTACAAATGGTTCAATCACCTTTGAGAGGAAAATAATTGAAATTCTATGTCATATATATTTTCATAGTTGTGTTCTTTGGTTAACTTTGAAAAAGTTCTATATCTGATTTTGTACAGATCCGTAGCTAGTCACCAGTTTGTGAAACGAGCGGACGCGGGTTCGATCTCCGCGCTAAGACAAATATGTGATAAATATAAATCAAAACCAATAGTTATTAAGAGAAACTGGTACATTTTACTTCTATTTATATATGTTTAAGAATAACATAAAGGGTATTATTTAATAACTATGTGTTCAAAGTGCACATATCTGTTACATATGCCAAACTGGAGACTTCAAAAGGAATATTTGACACAAATTTTATGGAATACTATTCATTCATTCTTCTCTTATATTGGTCGTGGCGTGTCAATATATCGCATAAAGCCTTCCCCGATAAATAGTCCACACAAAAAAAATCTATTCAATCCTACCTAAATCTTATATCTTTATGTTCAAGTTAAGAAACAAAGCAAAACTTCAGACTGGCATAATTCTTTAGACGAATATAAATATAATTCATCGATTCCTACACATTAAAACTCAATTTATCTAGCATTTCAAGAGCAAATAACTACTGCTCTGTGTAATGACGCCATTACCCAATAAATGTACGTGCTGCCTTCGCGAAAACATGTCAAATCGCCATGTTGGTTTCGCTTGAAATATAGCTTCCTTCGCGATACCATCAGTGCGTATTCGTATAAATAAGGAGATAACTACGTAACATAAATATTTCATGAATAAGAAAGAAAAGTCTTGAACAGTATAGCCGGTTCGACTACATCGCCCAGATTATATAGCTGAATCAACTGATCAGTCTTATATTAGCTTTTGCAGTAGTATCAAATAATTTTATAACGATCAAGAAGCATTGGAAATAAATATTACTCTCCACCACTTAAAGTACTCGTTTTTTTTTATTTTTTTTTTTATGGGAAAGGAGGCAAACGAGCCAGTGAGCCACCTGATGTTAAGTGGTCAACACCGCCCATGAACACCCACAATACCAGAGGAATCATCGGTGCGTTGCCGGCCTTTGAGGAAGATAAAGGATCTATTTTTGAAGGTCCCTAGATCGTATCCATTTGGAAATACTGCCGACGGAAGCTGATTCCACAAAGATGTTGTGCGTGGAATGAAACACCGTTTGAACCGCACAGTCGAAGAGCGCCATTCATCCAGATGGTAGGGATGATAATTTAATTTTTGACTTGTGGTGCGGTGGTGAAATTCAGCAGCAGGTATTAACCCAAAAAGTTCATCTGAGCACTCCCCATGGTACATGCGATATAGGACACATAGAGACGCGACGTCTCTTCGCAATGAGAGGGGATCGATTTTTAATATATCTTTAATAACGATGATAATGAGTTATGTAGTGTTACAATACAGTATATGTATTTATTAACCTAAAATGAAGCCTAACATTGAAGAGGTGAACTCTTTCCAGGCCTTTCTAGAAGCACCTGTAAACACCTAATTTAAGAAATAATAGTATGAAGAGTCATTGAAACCGTTGGTTAGATGCATAAATAGAATAATCCCAGTTAAGGAAGCGAAATAAATACGTTTTATACCGGAGCATTTAGCGCTCTATAGTCTCTGCCTACCTAAACCTCAATATATATCTCAATATATATCTATGACACAGTGGCGTGCCTAGGGTGTCAAACTAAGGCAAGCCCAAATGTTTATTTAGTAGCAGCATATTTTTTTGGTACGTAGGACTAATAAATACCTACCGGTTAGTACTCACATTCACGTTTATAGCGTTATTTTATAAATAAACAATCGTTAAGTTCGTTATTCGGAACTATGTAAGGCAAGTCGGGCTTTCGGGCTTCTATGGAAGTACCGCCACTGCTATGACACAATGCATTTACCCTCAACCACCATTATAATTTTTTCCCAGAAAGAAGCTGAGGAAATACGCATTTAGGCCACAAATGGTGCGTATAATAAACACATGTCCGTTAACCCAAATATGACGGTAAGTGTGACATCGAGGCAATTAGAAGCAAACCGGGCACGAGCCATAACCTTATATGAGACATCGGGAATGCTTTCCGCGAAATGCTAACCTATAACGCAAGGGGGTCGAGAACTTTAGTATGCTCGGTGGTTCTTTGGTTTTCGTATAGACGGGTTTTGTAGCTTGTTTTATTTGAGGAGATACATAAATAATGGGATTGAGTCAAAGCATGTTGGTAAAATAAACCCATTTAAGTCCCATTTTTGGGCTTTCTCTACTATAGAGATCTTTTAGTCCTTTGTCCACTACGCTGCTTAGTGCGGGTTGGTGGACTACACACATAAGAAATTCCTTAAAACTTTTTAGGTGTGCAGGTTTCATGACGATGGTTTACTTCACCGTTGAAATAAATGATAGCTCATTGCGAAAACGCAGAGCCTCGAAAAGTCAGAACTGTGTGCCTGGGGTATTGAACCCGCAAAGGCTAACATAATTATGTATTCTAAATAATCTCTTGATAGCAAAGAGGTTTTAGCTGCAAATGATAAAATTTATTACTTGCTGCTGTCAAAAACTTTTTCGAAACTTCTTATGCCTAGTTAGATTTGATAGATATTAGTAGTATTAATTTATTATTCAAAATAAATTGGAAAAAAGTCAATTCAATTCGATAAACATGTCTAAATCAATTTTCTCGATTTTTGAACAAAAACTACCGATGTCAGCCAAATTCAATTAGCAAACTTTCACTTTGAAACGCATGCCTCGTTTGTTTATCACAGTTTTGTTCGAATTTCTTGCTTTGAGATTATATTTATGAAGTTCAAACCAAGAGTTTTTCTAAATTTGAGCTTCAGAGATTAGCATCATTGATTTACATAAATATATACACTCACATACTGGAAGGTAGAGAGAACTTCCTTTAAAATTCAAAGATAATTTTCATCAATAACCAAATACATTTAGCTTTCCGAAACAACACAAAACTAACCACAATACAAAGGTCACATAAATATTTATGTCGACGCGGGCATCAAACCCACGTTTAATTTTACAAAGCTAGTTCTTTCCACCAAAACCATGGACAACTGACAAACCTAATATAAGTCAAATCGATATGATTGCTAGTTATGATTTAGTTTATATAAAGCTAATGTAGTGTGTAATAAGCACATTTATATTTCTACAGCCAATAAACGGTCAATATTCAGAGCGCGACGCGTAGTATGTCAAGATTATCTTCAACCATTGAAATATTAGTGCTTTTCTCTGATTTTTATTGTACTTTGGCTCAAGATTACGTTTTCGATGAAAAAGTCAGTCCAAACATAAGTAGAAATTACAATTTCGTCTAGTCTACCAAAGTTTATTGACTTACAAATACAATAATTGAGTTCTAGTAAGCTCTTTTTAATTTATCATACTTAGAACTCAATTTGAGATATTTTTAATTTACTTCATTTTTTATCGAGCATTTTCATTATTAAATTAAGACGAAATCTAGAATGTTACATTGTTCTTACATTTTTTTTACGTTAAAAATAAATGTTAAAACCATTATTATTTACTACTTTATTAACTTATTATAATATCATGGCAAAAAACAGTATTAGGTGATTTCTGAACCTACTGCCATAAAATACCACATATATATTCTTTATTAAAAATCTCAAGATAAAAAGTTTTCATGGATAGCATTCATTGAAAAGTCTAATAGTTTTTTTTTTAAATAGCAAATCGTTTTAAAAATGGAATATATTATTTGCTATGCAAATTAAAAAATATGTTAAAACACTCGTCATTTTGCGCCTTTGATGACGTCATTTGACATGTGCCCAATCAAATGCTAAAAATAGACTCGTTCAAAAAACTATTTTGAAAAGGCCCGATCACTAACAGAGAAGTTTTGCAATTTCCACTGCCAAATGAGAAAGGGTTCGCAAATTGCCTCCCATATTCGGAGATCCGTCCGATTGAACCTAAATTTCACACAAAGACAGCATGAAACGAAGGGTCTTTATAGCTCTATGTAGCCCTATGGGAACAGAAAAGATTCCACTATTTAATGAGGAGGTTTCAATATAGTTTATTTTTATTATTTTTAGTCATTTTTGTAATGCCAAAATACATTTATAAGATTGCATTTTTAATGAGTTGTATAGTCTACTACTACTTATGATATCTAAACAAAACTCTGCAAAGAATTAGGAAATTAGAGGAAATTAAATTGAACCTAGACCTAAAATAAACATTTTACATTAAAAGATAGTTTTATTAACATCAAAAACGTTAAAATTAAAACGTAACAAAGTTTATTAAAACAAACTTTCCGTCAAAACAAATTGCAGTTAGTCATTCATTTGTAATTCCTTAACTGGCTACTTTGAAATGAAAATTTCATTTCATTGATACTTGAAGGATGATATCAAACAGTAAAAACATTAAAACTTAGATACGAGAGCAGTAAACGCCTTTGAAATTTAGCACTCAATAAAATTTAAAACACTCTCCTGTGAGTTCTGTACAATTTTATGCTAAAAATATATTCAGAAGGTAACAATTCCTATAGAGCACATTGAACTCGGCTATTGACAATTTGATTTGGCAGATATAGCTGAAAACACATTGTTATTTCTAACACTTTAATTACTTACAATATGAGCAAAATTCATTCTATTACGATTTCACAACCAATAAGAAAATTTTCAACCCAAAATAAAGGGCTGCTATTGGTCCTCGAACATTTATAAAAGTCTTGATATTACACGCAACCAGAATTTTTAGAAGCAGCCGTATCCATTATATAGTAGTCTCATCGTAGTTTCCGCATACTGACATTCCCTTTCGAGTCTTCTTAATCTTCAGTTATTGTGTGGTAAACGTACTCGAATACTTGATTGAGGAGATCCGAAGATTGAGCCCAGTGGCCTGCCATAGGAGAGGCCTATGTCCAACAGTATATGAATTGAAGGCTATTGATGATGATGACGAAAAATACTGCAAGCTCTATAAGGTACCAAGTCGATTCGTAGCAACCGACACAATAATCATAGGGAAGAAATTTCACACGAAGTTTACTAATCATAAAGTATCAGCAAATACTTTATTACTGCAGAAAATTCATTGTCGTCGTCCCTTTACGATGACTGTATCGTCTTAAAACACAACAACGGTTTTAAAACCTGCCCACGCGTCTTCAAGCGAAACGACAGTTTTAACTGCTTTCGAAACTACCACCACACAGACGTCTTCTCTCTAGCCATTCAATATTTGTACCTAGGTGTTAGATCGTCTAGACCAATCTAGATATCTTGATATCTAATCGAATTTTGATTTGTTACCGATAGTTGGATTGGTCCAAGGCCACTGAGCAATGTATGAGAAGGCAATATATGAATTAGGATCAAGGTAAGGTAAGTCTAAGTGGTTTGGAAGTGCGAAAGTATGAAAAAATCTCGAGAATAATTCATTGGGCAAAACTTGTTACATCAGTCATTGAAAGAGATCATCTGATAAAGGTATATCGTGGATTATATATTTTGTAATTATTAGTAACATGAAAGCTATTTATTATGGGGATATTTTGTAGATTTCATCAAGTCTAATCTTTTAGAAAATCTTTAAATAATAAGCATTGAGGAAGATTGATAACGAATTTTAAAGTTCAGTTTATTGTAGTAAGTTCTAGAACTCGCCCATCAAGACCCTTCTTTACCTCAATAGGTACCTTTAAGTATTTGTTTTTTGATTATTAGTAGATATAATGTCTACCTAACTAAACAATTTTGCCTCTGCCTCGTGGTCTCGCGATACTAGTATGTGCCGTGCGATCTAGAGGTCCTGGGTTCGATTCCCGGGTCGGGCAAAGTGTTATTGGGTTTTTCCATTAGGAAATTCTCAGTAGCAGCACGGAGTCTGGAAATGTGCCCGAAAAACGGCAATAGGCTCGCCCCCTATTACGTGGGACTGATACATACCTGGCGAAATGTGGGTGCAGAAATGCACCTCTGCCTACCCCTTCGGGGAATATAGGCGTGAGGTATGTTTGTTGGTTTGTTTCTAACGAAACAATTTATAATAACTTTGCAATTTTAGGCTGGCTCCGTTTGTTTCTCAATGTTCGTTTCTTAATTATGTTTATATACCAAAAATCATTCAAATAAGTTTAGTAATTCTTGGTTATATTCCTAACAAACCTACAAAAATACAAATCGTACCTCAGCATAGCGACCATTTTTCTAACTTTAATGCGAATGCAGCATTTAATTTAACTCGAAACTC
The DNA here is from genome assembly GCA_030295005.1 of Cephonodes hylas. Taxonomy (NCBI): domain Eukaryota; kingdom Metazoa; phylum Arthropoda; class Insecta; order Lepidoptera; family Sphingidae; genus Cephonodes; species Cephonodes hylas. The sequence continues at coordinate 12,887,821 of AP025372.1, read as the reverse complement.
ATCGCTCCAAAGTGGCTATATGTGAAAGTTGCGAGCAATTTGTCCAACTTCACGGGCTATGAGCAACTTTCCCTCGAAACTTGCATCCACCGGATCTTCAACGTTTGTCAACCATTCACTAAGTTTAGATTGAAGCGATAGAATGCCGGAAAATAGCAGCAAACTTCAATATTTCAAGAATTCTATGGTGTCAAATCTTAACTTTAATTTTATCAGGACGAAGATATTTGACAGCCCGGTGGCTTAGTTGGCGAAATAATAGCTTGGAAAACGAAAGGCCGCAATCCCCGCACTGAAATACATAAGTATTTTTTTGATTCATATTAATTTTTTTCAGGTCTGGGTGTTTTTGACACCAAACTCGTATTTATACCGAAATATATCTAAGATTTAACGTGATGATTTTACTTATAATAGTAAGTATTATGCGAAAATGAACTATAGTTAAAAAATGTTACGATATTTTTATTTTATCACATTCCATCTTAACCAAGCTACGATAAAAAGAACTTGTCAATTTACTATACCGTATAATTTCGGTAACCGAATCATTTATTATTAAATTATTAGGCCGCTGCTGCGAAGTTTTCCCAAATTAATTTACCAAACCGTAGATGTTTCAATAATTACATTAATGATTGTTAGCGAGCTTTTAAATTCATTAATACACTAAGATGCATTTCATCGAATTCAATTTTAATTAAATTCATTACATTTCTATAAACGAGAACCTATAAATATTTACAATGCTTTGAAATGACAAACGGCAACTACAACTTACAACAACTCGCCTTTAAGTTGAAAGTTCGACAGATATTTTTTAAAGAAATGAGTCATGTGTGAATTATGTGTATTACATAATATCTTCTGTATATTTGATTAATTTTAATGTTAGTCAATATGAATTTTCACTACAATATTATTGATGCAATTGCACATACCTATTTTTTACGCTGCATTACCCCAAGGTCGACTGTAATAAAATGCTTAAGGCTGTTACTTACTGTTTATAAAGCATAAATAACACAAAACAGCTTTATTAAGTCAAACCTCATTACACCCACTAATTAACTCCCATCATGTGTTTGAACAAATTTAAAACAGCCAAAAGCTCCTTGCGGAAGCTTTGTAAAGCTCGCAGGAAATATTAACAGGAAGTCGGGTTAGTGGAATTAGGGTAGGTTTTAATCTATTTACCCTACAATATGATCCCAAGGTATTTATGGGTCACTGAAGGGTAGTGACTAGTGGACCACTTCCGTTGACCAGTTGTGGGGTTTTTGTAAACACCTTTGTAGGAGCAGTTTACTGTTGGGATATATGGATGTATGATAAAGAACGGAGTATAATTAAGTAAAGGGAATTAAGAATTAAAATTGTCAGCGTAAAGAAACGTTTTGATTTACATCCTATTATATATTTAAAAAAAACGACAGACTCTTGGCGCAAGAGACCAAATACCATCTTGTGAAACTAGAGGCCGCGGGTTTGATTTTCGCTTCGTGGCAAATGCTTGCATGATTTATTAGACCGGATTTCAGTTATATTATTAACATTATTTTCATAGCTAAGGAAATATTTTTTTGTTTCAAAATGAGATCAAAGGACGATCGCTTCCAATAGGCTGTGTAATACGAATTCCTTTGTTAAATTAGACAACGACAAGCCACAGTCACAAACAGCTAGTAATTTCATGCCCGAGGCTCTCATTTCGACATGTCGGTGTCGTTTGCAAAATTTGATATTTGATGAAATTTCTGGATGGTTTGTAAAATCTAGTTTGATAAAACGATTTTAGGAGTAATTTCCGAAAAAATATAGTGTATGAAGCTGCGTTTATTTGTAATTTATTGAATACAATTTAATTCAGAGAATTCCATTGTATAAAAAAAAAATCATCCGAATTGGGAATCAAATCTGAAAGCTTTATATCCCACGACGCACATGGAACATTTAATATTTACCACCAAATGCAATATTACTGCTACGGTGCAAAAAAATATCGACTGTATAGGAAAACTTACTGAAAATTACTTTCTTGCCAAAAGGCCGGATTTTGGAATTTTTCGCGACATTCCTGATAGGGTTATTTCCGCGAAGGGTGTTGTCGGGAGCGAGAGCAGAACAGCTTCACAATAATGATGTGTCCTCGAGATTTGGATAATGCTTTTGAACTATGCACGTTATATTCATATTGTACATTTCGGCATTTTTAAACGCTTCCCGGTTTATGAAATAATATTATAGCTTTGTTAAGCTAGAGTGTAATAAATAATGTAGATATTTTTATAATACTAATACGGAAGGCAATTTGTTTGTTTGGTACGATCTTAAAACCGTCAAAAATAAACAAATTTTCTTTAGTTTTTTTTTTTTTTATTTTATTTTAAAGTAAACAGACTACACATGTTACACATTTATTGGCTTTCTTTTATCTCAAGAATATTTTCTCGGGAGATATCCTAAATATGACATGGGTGACAAAATGTATAACATCTAAATATTAATTTCACTAGTAGTCGTCGTTAGCATTATCGTATATTGAAACATAAAGTTAAGCCAACTCCGTAGGTATATTTTTACGTTATTATAGAATTTATGTTTTGGTTCTGGGTGCTTGTTAGACGGAAAAGCCTCTCATAGTTTTAGCTCTTGATACTAAAGACACAAGACTCGCATCTTAGTGTGGGTTCAGAAATATTTATATGAATTTTGTGAGTATTTATTAAACGATATGAGCCTGATGTATTTGTTCATAACTTCAATAATTGAATGAATTAGCTTTTCTTCGAACGCTCCGATCCAACCAATAATGAGTTGCCTCGGGCAGGAAATCTCTAGTTTGAACAAAGAGATTTTCATCCAATTTCCGCGGTTAGTAAACAAATTTGTTTGCAATAATCTGTTTGGTATTGCTCGTTTATTTGGAAATAATATTTACTATGCATAGACTAAGAACTTTCAAATTGAATTATCACTTGCTTTAACGGTGAAGAAAAACATCGTGATGAAACCTCCACACCTAAAAGTTCTTAGGAATTTCTAAGGTGTGTAGTCCGCCAACCCGCACTAGGCCAGCGTGGTGGACTATGTCCTGAACCCTCTCAATGGTAGAAGAGACCCGTGCTCAGCAGTGGACGTATATGGGTTGATGAAGAAGAAGAGAAAAGAGACTAAGAACAATACAGAAGGAATGTACTATATCTAAATGATAAACGCATAAACAGTAATACTATAAAGAAGTAAACCTCATCATCATCAGCTCATAAAAATTCCACTGCTGGGCACGTGCCTCCTTAATAACTGCCATAGCGAGGGTCGACAGAATACATAAACAAAAATAATATATTACTAGCGACCCGCCCCGGCTTCGCACGGGTGCAATGCTGATATTTAATGGATGTTATCATACATATAAACCATCCTCTTCAATCACTCTATCTATTACAAAAAACCGCATCAAAATCCGTTGCGTAGTTTCAAAGATTTAAGCATACAAAGGGGCATAGGGATAGAGAAAGCGACTTTGTTTTATACTATGTAGTGATTATCATAACATTGGCAATATATAAAGTGCAGTGAACTTTAAATCCAGTTCTGAAATTCCATCAGCACGATCGCATAAAGTGTGAGACAAAACGCATAATGAACGATTCTCGGCGAGTTGTTTTTGTCGTCGATTCGAAAAAATCATTTGCGATTGTTCCAACGGCGAGCTCTTATGCTGAGTGAGCTTGCGCTTCCATTGTGTAGAGGGCAGAATCAAGGCATTTGAGTGGGGGCCAAATGAAATATGTGAGGAATGGTGTTTGTCTTTAAACAACATTCGAACATGATAATTTCGCATAAGTACAATAAATAAGTAAATAAATAAAATACTTTCGAACCAAATTTTTCTTATGCTGCAAAGTTGCTAAAAATAAGAACTTTAGATAAACTCCAGTACCTTCTTCAAAATCATTAAAGTTCGGCCATTGGCTAAGTCCCGCTTACAGGTAATGTACATAAATAATGCCGTAGGCCACTTGCAACTTAATGAATCCATACTATACATATGTGTATATATCCGTACACTTAAGAGTTTAAGACCTCTCAAGGATCGAACCCATAAAAAATATTGTTGGAAACCTGCCCCCCTGTTAAACATCCCAAATGCGTCCCTGTAGAAATTCATCAGAACTCAATACGTACGAGAGAACGGTATTGGAAACTATTGAATGTTTATTTTTGCAATGAAGAGTCCTTTTGAAATTTGCATTCAATGTATCCTATTCTTCTTTTCTTATAAGAATGCTTGTTAAGATTTATTGAATACATTTCTTTATAAATGAGTTTGTCCTTGTTCTTAATTCTGATGTTACCTATTTTCTATTTCTATGCCAATATTTAGGTCTTCTTCTTCTTCTTCATCAACCCATATTCGCCCACTGCTGAGCACGGGTCTCCTCTACCATTGAGAGGGTTTAGGCCATAGTCCACCACGCTGGCCTAGTGCGGGTTGGCGGACTACACATCTAAGAAATTCCTAAGAACTCTTACGTGTGCAGATTTCATCACGATGTTTTCCTTCACCGTTATAGCAAGTGATAATTCAATGTGAATACACACATAACTTCGAAAAGTCAGAGGTGTGTGCCTGGGGTTCGAACCCGCAACCGTCGAGATTCTCGACCGCGCACCCGAACCACGAGGCCATCGCTCACTATTTAGGTCTAGTCCAACATATATATCTATGTACTAAAAGTTAGAATATATATTTAATGTAGAATGAATAGTATAGTATTTGTTTGTTTAACAAAATCATAGCTCAACAACAAACAATTATTAGTAATTCAATATCTATGTTTTTATTTCTGCACCCACGTTTCGACTAGTTATATAGTTCCACGTAATAGGGGGCGGGCTTATTCTTGTTTGTAAATATAATATCATCATCATCATCATCATCATCAACAGCCTTTAATTCGTCCACTGCTGGACATAGGCCTCTCTTATGGCACGCGACTGGGCTCGATCTTCGGCTCTCCTCATCCAACCACTGCCAGCCAAATATAATATAACTGTTGGTTATTTTTGATAGCAAATATTACATTATAGCATCTAGTGTGGAATTTACTAATGTTGAAAATGTCTTAAGAAGATTACAATATGTATTCAAGGATATGATTCAAGGATAGGATATGAACAAAATACCTGTGTTAAGTATTTTTTTTTATTTATATCCATGGAAATTGACCCTTTGCTTGATTCAGAGTTATTCTACTATTGGCATAGTCTAGAGCTTTATTTTACTAAATAAAATAAAAATCACTCAACTTAGCAATAAAATATATCCCAGTACTCCACTAAAAATACACTACAAAATTAATGAATGGAACAAACGGTCCTTATTCCCCAATAAACTTTACACCGTGAACATATCGGAATGGAATCTCTCATAAATAAATGCTAACCAGTGGAAAGATATAAAATAAAGATATGTACTAAGCATTAGAGCTCGTCGTAAATAAAAAAACGATGGCGCGTCCGAGAGATTTATTCGGTTATAATGTTGAAATTTATGATTACAGTTGTATCGAAAATCTGGGTACTACGCTCTTGTAACCATGGTATGATAAGTAAGCACGTCCTATATGACTGTTGAGTATGTTTTTAAGGCATTTAGAATTAAAATAATTCTATTTGGTCTCAAGACATACTCCTGAGGAAAATTGGGACTTGATCAAATTGATGAAATTCAACCATCATGGGACAATCATACGACACAGAATGTTTACAAACCGTTAGCGAAAATAAAGGCACGTAATTCTTATGGTGATTACAAATACAGTGACGATAAAAGCAATCCCAGAAAACTAACGTTTTCTTAACCAACACCTGTAACCTTACTCAGTTTTTTATCAGAGTCTATTTAAGCCTTGTTTAAAATCTCAAGGAACAAATTTGTGTTAATATAATACAGATATACTCAGTTTATATAAACTTAATCAGCAAGGAAAATCGAACCAAATTCAAACCTCGTAAAGTTTGCCGAACACCAAACAAACTCGAGAAGCAAAAACTAATTTCAACATTTAATTAAGTTGTATTTTTGTATTAGTAGCACAAGTTACATTCTGTTTGCAGAAACGTGCCACATTTTATTATGTCTGTGTTTGTTGTGCAAATATCAAAATAAAATGCAGCCCAGCTCCTTCGGTATTGAGTCAACGTTCTCGCGAAAAGGTCACGTGGTAGATAAGAAAACTAAAATATAATAGTTGAGAACAAATAATAACTATTGTATTCTTGGCTTCTTATTATAGTGGTGTTTGCATGTATCATTTGCAGCCTCCGTAAAACAAGAAGCTGTGAGTTCGATTTTGGCATCGAGAAAAATATTAAATCTTAAAAAAAAAGTCGTTTCTAAGGCCGCAATAGTCGAGCATTGATTTACTAGTTATATCAGCATGCCATTTGGGGGATTTGCCATGGCATGTTAGGCAGACGTAGTGTGGGACGTCCTGTAGCACGATGGTCCGACGACTTGAGAAAGGTGGCGGGAAACGGATGGATGAGGGCTGCTCAAGACCGGGATAGATCGCGCTTTCTTGGGGAGGCCTACGTTCAGCAGTGGACGGCGATAGGCTGATTGATTGATCAGCATACGCTTTTAATGAACATAATCAACCTACTGTAATAATTTTGGGCTCAGAATAATAATCATACTGACACAATAATATTCAGGTTGAAGGATCAAAATTTATATTCTAGCCCGCATTTTCCCCTCATATAATCCCTCATCCTTAAAAAGTTCTATGAAGAATTACCATTGTAGATCGTCGTTATAACGTATGTCAAGTCACCAAAGATTCAAATTTCTTGTAACTATTATCTATATTAGAATAAGTGAGGGCCTTAGTCCACAACGCTGGCCTATAGCGGACTACACAAGAAATACCTAAGAACAACAGATCCTATCCTAAGATTATCATTTTACCGTACTATTCTAAAAACGTTTAACACTAAAAAACTATGGTATTTTTTCGCCCTTTAAACCGCAGTTATATCTACCACTGGTCCAACATAGCCATAACTCGATTATAATCCTATAAATAACATGTCACTATTCGTCGAATTTTGAGGTATTTCAATGGATTGACGTTTTTATTAATTTTTCATAGGGTTCGACGAACTATGCAGCCCACGGATGGCACCTCTCAGTCGCGTTATATATGGACGTACACTACGCGGGTTAGGGGTCGTCAATAAATTACAATATATTTATCCATGTTAACCTCAACGTTTAGGGAACACGGGAAATGTGACAAAAGTGTGTTTTTATCATCTATTAGATTCACACCATAATGACCCACAGACAAGCATCGAGATTGCGACAGTACGTCGCTAAAAAAATCTTCTAGAGTAGTTATGTAAGTGTCCAAAATCTGTAAAAAGCACCAAGAACCTCAGGAATAAATTAAAAACTTAATAAAAATCTTTTATAATTCCCTAAGGACCTAAAAGAATCGGGCATGCAAAATCAGGAAATTAAGTTTAGACATTAATTACAAAATCAGACTCAACAGGCCGAACGAGTTAGATTCATCATACGATATATCATTTGATATATAACCTGCACCTACTACATTTAAAGAAGGTATATTTTTATTAAACCTAGCTACTAATTCTCCCTCTTTTAAATTCATCACAATCAGCTCATACTCCTCATTACTGGACACGGGGCCCTCTCCAATTGAGAGAGTTTAGGCCTTAGTCCAACTTATCCTTCTTAACAATTCTCTAAATTCAATTCTTAATAATAACCAAGCAAAGTCACGTGTAGGAGCTAGCAAATCCAACAAAGATCACATCAAGCCGTTGATCGGATAATCTCAAAAAACAAAACACGATTCAAATAACAGGTGTTCGTTCAACCCTTAATATTCAAATTAGCTTAAAAATTAATAGATATTTATGATATTTAAAATACAGACTATTTTTATGGGAGCAATAAACTCTTTTCACCAATATTTGACTAATTTACAGCGGCTTAAAACGAAGTAATTGACTTGTTAAAAATGTTTCATTCATAAAAATTTTAACAGTTTTTTTTTCAATCAATCAATCTTCATGAAATAATCAAGGTTGTTTTAAATGACAAGAATAAAGTTATGTTCTCACTGTAACAGAAAATTTTCCAATTTGTGATATAGAAGGGAACTATGCTTCTAACATCCGTAAAACTAAGTTATTAATAAGCATATCAAAATAGTAGAATGAAATTACTTTAATCGTGGTTACCTATAGTACAAATAAACTCTCTTATTGTAGAGGGGACCCGTGCCCAGCTGTGGGACATATATGGGTTGATGATGATGATAATTGCTAATTAGTTATCCACAAATAGCTGAAAATGGTAAGAATAACTTAGCTAGACGCGGTACACCAATATATCAATGACAGTACTTCCATAGAAGTCCAAAATCCTAGTTTGCTTTAAAAGAATTTGAATAATAATATATTTTAGCTATATTTTTTATTAAACAAAAGTAATTTGACATATAAATGAGATTATCCGAACTCCACAATAAGCAATAATCTTTTTTCTATTATAAAGTCTTCTACTCCGCCCTCTTATCTGATTTCCCACTTTCAATTCCTTAGTAGTAACCACGACAGGAATCTTCGCTCATCTAACAATCTTCTCCTTTCATGTCCCTCTCATAGCTCAAACTTTCTACATAGCTCTTTCTTCATTCTATCTGTCCTTCTTTGGAACGCACTCCCTTCAGAAATCAGGATGTTGACAAACCGCTTATCTTTTAAAATAAGGCTTAGACAACTTTTTCTCAATCGTTTGTCAGAAGTATCTTAGTATGTATGTATATGTATGAATATTTATTTTTGTAGGTATTTATGTATATTTACATATATTTATATTATATTATATTATTTATGGGTTTATGTTAGTATTTATATATAAGCATATTATTTGAAAACAAATATTTATGCACCTATCAAGTATCTCTGCACCACCCTAAGGTTGACTGGTAGAAAATGCCTTAGGCATTAAGTCCGCCTTTATACAATGTTTTGTATAAAAAGCATAAATAAATAAATAAGCAATTAACGTAAACAGTGGACTGCTATGTATGTACCGCCCCTGCAATACATATCTGCCTACGCCATTGCAGCACGGGCGAATGTGTGCATGTAAGAAATAACTAAAAAAACTTAATCCAATAAAACAAGAAAATCGGTGCGATTATTCGAAGTAATGTAAATGACTCACTATCCGATGTTTATCTAAAGTGATGCATTAAAACGATTTTATTACACTTTTACAAGCTATCAACTTGATACGCCTAAACGAGAAATTACGTCAGCTCCGACTAAGTAGGAAGACATGAGCTATAAGACTAGAGCACACATATATATACTTAGTATATACATACTAAGTATATATATTGTACGAGATTTTATATATTTACAATTTATTACAATAAAACGTAGAGCTTATATTAATTATAATGAATACTTGTATTTTTCTATAATAATTTGGACCCAGAAATGCAGTTTTGCATTATCCCTTTGGGAAATACAAACATGAGGTTTCATATTATATTATCAAAAAATAAAAAAAAACAATCAATTGCAACCAAGAACTTCTGGACCCAAAACGATTATTTTTTATTCACGCAAAAAGGAGATGATTCCATTATTGAGGTCCGCCTTTAACCAATTGCTTCATAGAGAATTTTTAATTCACTAAAATCTATACCATAGATCGAACCCGTGATCTCGCAAACAAACAACGTTAAGTTTCAAGTCCATAACCGCCTTATCAGCAACACTTTATTTCAGTCCACAATTATTTATAGTTTATTTTCTAAATTGGAATAAACGTTTTATCTAGCAAACTATCAATTTATGTAAATACCATAACATCTAATTTAAATACAACTCTAATTAAAAACAGCATAACATCTCTTCATACTACAGACTACACTTATGAAATAAAATAACACACTCTTGATTGCGAAAGAGGAGTCATACACCCACGATTCAACTGCTCTTATGGTTGTAAGATCTACGTAATATGCGACCGATTGCCGTTTACCACGCAAATTCTCAGACTCCATTTTACCATTTTCTTTGAAGGAAAACTCTTGTTTTTTTTAACTAGATTCGAACGTGGAACTGTGGTATTCAATTTATTCCATGAAAAAAATTAAAATATTAAAAAGGCAAAATGGAACCTTCTAAGTCGCTATAAACGATAAAAATATAATTTGCATGTAATAAAAAAACGCTTATGTTTAAGAATAACGCATTTTATACAACGTTCAGATTTTATTCAAACAGATTTTTGTTTACATTAACTCATCGGCTCAGACCTCTAAGAAGGATGAGATGAGTTGGACTTCACATGCGAAATAATTTAAATTAGAAATTCTCAACAGTAAACGCACCCCCTATTACGTGGAACTTAAATATTCAGATGGTACTAGTGGGTGTCAAATATTGTAATCTCAGTCATTCAAACGTAACATTTCTGCCTACGCCCAAAATACAGGCGTGAAAGTGCAAGTTTTAAATCCATATTTAGTTATTCAATCACAGTTTTTCATTAAATGCACACGTCAAAACGAAACATCAAGATTACAGATATGTAAAAATACAGTAAAATTAATTTGTAGGTGTACGAAAATCATAACTAATTCAATATACATAAAAAGACTACATCGTCTGGCCCACTGTTACGTGAAACTAATACATACCTGTCGAAATGTGGAAGCAAACATGCCCATCTGCCTACCCTTTAGGGAAATACGTATATATGTAGGCTACATTATTTCCAAAAAAAAAACTACAAAAAAATAAGGAGATTATAAATGCTATACATTTACTAAGGAAAGCAATTTACTATAAGAAATAACTACGCCTACTCACGTCAAGAAAATATTATATTTGCGAAAGCTGAGTCAAATAAGACATTATTCTTACATTTCTTCCTACTTTTGATATCTATTTAATATAAATCTTGACCAACATAGTCCATCCGTACATTTCTTACAAAAAATGTAATTAATTACATCATCTGAAATCACTTTTATATTTAAATTTAAAATTAATTAATACTAAAAGTAATAAAATAAAGATATTAAAACACATTATGAAATATTTCCTTTGGAAAATTCTCGGGCGTAAAAATCTTACAAATCTTTCCTTATTAATTCCTTTGCTAAAGACTCTTTCTCAGAATTAATCTTATTTTACGGATGTCGGGTGTTGGCTTAAATATGCCACTTGTAAAGAAAACTACATTTTAATTTACACCGTAATAAAAAAACACGAATTTTCACGACTGAATCATTTTTTATAAAAAAAAAAGTGTTAGTTAATATAAAAGCGAAACATAACATTTTATAATTAAAACTTGTAATTAAGAAGCTAATTCATGTTTAAAATAAGTTTCAAGCAAGTTAAAGACTTAAATTTAGGTGTTACATTCACTTTGACCATTAAAAGTTACGTTAGTTAAGTTAGTAAAAGGTAAATATTTTTGCTTAAAAATCTTTGACCCCTAAATAACCGCAAGAAATTAACATAATACCTAATAGAATATAAGTTATTAATACAAATTCAGTTATAAATGTAATATCTTTTACATAAAAAAAAACTGTCATTTACAAAACATAAGCCCAAAAAGGTATTAGAGTCTTCAAAATTAATTTTAAAGCCTCTTATGATATGAGCCATTTTAAATTCAATTCAGCGACTCTGATAAATTCGACACGTCGTGAATTAAATGGCAGGGCTCAGACAGTTTTATTGTGTCAGAGATTTATTACGAACACGCTAATTTGAGTCACAGCAGATTCTTTTTTAAACATATGATGCTATTTTTAAGATAAAACAGTATAAAATCAACGAGATCTCGAAATTAGAATAATGAAAATGGTACTTACGGACAAATATATTGGACATGAGTGTAGCGGGTAGACAAAACACGATCACCAAAATATCAGCAACAGCGAGGTTCACTATGAAGAAGTTAGTAACTGTTCGCATCCTTGGCGAGCGGTACACCACGGCGATCACAAAACAGTTCCCCACCAGTCCCACCACGAACACCAGCAGGTACGCCACGCAGTACACCGCCGTCATCGCCCCACTGTGCCTGTACATCAATTCCTCACCGAAACCCCCCAAATCAGACCTATTTAAGGTACCATTCCCCCTCATAGGGTAGTGACGATCTTCCATCTCCATATGGGTGGACAACGGCTCAAGATCCGGCAGCACACTGTTGTCAGGCACCAGCCTCGTATTCATCACGTCTATGAGCGAATTAGAGATGAGGTCCACGACGTGGTTCTTATGCTCGCGCGTGTGAGACCGGTTGTGGTGCCGCCAGTGGTGGCGAGTCTCGTGACTCGGATTCTGAGTGGAAAAGTTCAAAAAGTCCTCCGTGTAAAAATCACTATACGGCAAACGTAACGGCGCCATAATTATAACGTAAATGAGCACATCACATACATCAAAAGTTCTCAAATTAATTTAGTATAAAGTGTGCGAAAGTTCCGTGAGATTTGTACGGCGGCTCGTAGCGGGTCTACGGTTGTGTCCCGCGGCGGTCTCGCGCCGTCTGCCTCTACGGCGCTACGGCGCTACGGGCCGCGTAGGCTCGCTCGACGCATGTGCATTTGACGGTTGGGCCGACCCGTGCTCTTCCTGTAAGCCTTGGCACGTTGTAATAGGGCATATTATTCTGTGTCATATGTTACAAGGAAGTGTTTGTAGCAAATTGAGGGTCGACGAAAATGCACCAGAGAGGCCGATAACGTTAACATTTCATGCATACTAATAGCTTGGGGTAATGGAATTATTTTTTTTTCCATGTTGGTGCACCCGGGAGTGCGGTCACACACAGTCCCGCGGCACATAGGGAATAAAGAATTAAGTGTAAAAGACTGACGACGGCGTTAAATTAATAATCCAGTCATCAAATACACACCTTTTAGAGATCTAAATAATTAAAAAAAAATGAAACGCAAAAGTATAATTTATTTTAACTTTTAAAGGACAAATAAAGACACAAAAGCCAACTGACTAACGTTGAGATCGAAAAATAATAATTATGACTCCAATCAAATGTTTTATCCAATAAAAAAATCGTAATCGCAAAAAGCAAGTTTTTGCCAAATCCAAAAAAATATATTCAATTACCTAAACACTATTGCAAACAGAGCCGATCCAACTAACGATGGACAATAAGTGAAGGCGTTTAAGGCATCTAGTCCAAGGCCAGAATGGTCCCGTCCCGAGCGATAAAGGCGCCGCCACACACGCCCAGCGGAAACGACATCTATTCCGCCGGGAGGCTGCTATTTCCAGAGAATATTCTGCTTACATTGTGTAACATATGTTACTGTATGTCTTGGGGAATATAATATGTGCTCGATCCTCCCGATTGTCTTGTGTATGATTCTTAGATTAGGAAATGTTATTGGGTGCTATTTTGGGACCTGTCGATAGTCGAAAAATGTGCATGTCGTTATGAAATAAAGTTTCATTTCATATTTATAGTGTTAATATGATAAAAAATGTAATATGGCTTAAACGCAAAATTATAGTAAAAAGTAAATGAATGTTACTAAAAGATGATGGATGTGGATATGTGCTTAAGACTCGGAGAAATAATGCAGGCGTAAGCATATAATTTCTCGCCAATCTCCTGTTAGGGCAGACAGAGACTATAGACCGCCAAATGCCATCGATCCAAACACAGTCCTTTCTATTCCTCAACTGATACTATACCCTTCATACATGTATATCGTTTTCGAAGACTCTTTGTTGTAACGATCTTAATTAAATCAGTTATTATATACTTATAGATGCGTTAGTTGATGCATGCAATAAAATAGATGTGAATAAAATAAACAAAGCACAAAATCACGAATTAACCATTCAAAACTGCAAAAATATTATTAGTTGATAATACTCCCATAGTTCCTTCACTCTGTACATTCCATAACTTTCCCGTAAAACCAATTCCAATTAATATATTTTGCAGTTTTCAAAGTTTTAATAACGTAGAATGGCAACCCAATCAGTCTAGACTTGACTGTCTTAGTCGTTGTAAAACTATTTTTCTAGAAATCAATGACTCTTGGACAATTTGTTCTTTTCTAATTTCTAATTTCAAACATTCTGCTCCAAAAGTTGATGAAGTATTGAAAAATTTAATTGGCATTGCCGACGATTCGCTCAGATGTTTTAGTATTCTGCGAAAATATTATTGTATTCATTGAAAAATTAACGTCTTTTAAGATAAAATATCAAGTATAATTAAGTTGGGCTTAAGTCCATTTTTACACAATAGGCTCTTAAACCTAGATAAACCTCTGCAGTTTTTAACACTAATGGAATATATGGGAAATCTTTATAACTATCCCAAAAGTCTAACAAAAACAAAAGGAACAACGTTACAACGTGCAACGCAGAAAAATAAAGTTTAATATTTTCGATTTTTTAACTATATTAATATAATTTTTATTTAGTACTGTAGAGAACAGTTCCAGGGGAAAAAATATAGACTAACAATGCAAAACTAACAACAAATATCCTACAAATTCTACTCAACTTTAACCACCCTGTCATAACTCGAAATAGATAAGGAACAGCAACATGAAAACATACCTAAGCTCCCAACAAAGTGATGTACTGCTTAATAATTTCTTTCTCAATTTTAAAACGACTTCAATGATAAAATAAAGTAAAATAAAAGATGCGATATTCCTTACTTGTATTATTGATACTGATATTTGATACATGGATTACTTGACTCAAAGATATTTCTGCACAGACAAATATCTTACAATTTTCCTTATTTTATCTACCGTTCAAATATTTGTAGGACATTCCAGATTTGTTTCTGGCATTGTTTCCGAATCATGGTTTGCTATTTTTTATAATTTTCTTATATATAATATTGTGTTGTATTATTGTATATTAACTATATATTCATAAATAAATAAATAAATACACCCAACAGTCACATACATAGTCCTGACCCCACACTAAGATACGAGTCTTGTGTCGTGGGTATCAAAAACTACGAGAGACTTTTCGGTCTCACAAACATTTGTCTCGGTGCGGGGATCGAACCCGCGGCCGCTCGTTTCGCAAGCTGGTGTCTAGCCCACTGCGCCACGGGGCTGTCATTAATCAAATATATGTATGCAGTCAAATCTATGAATGTGTCCTCTATTTATTTTTTTTCCACCAATCGGCGTTTCAATTAGACCACACTAGATTTAACATCATGTACTCATGCAATCACTTCATCTTTTTAAAAAAAGGAATCCGACCTTTAAATAATGTGAACTTAACTCTATCACGTACATATTTAAATAACTTTTCATATTTGCTCTCGGTTCCATGTGTCCCTTCTGTAATTTTTATTTTATTCTATAGATAGTTGAACTGATAGTAACAATAACTTTGCAAACATGACAAAACCATTCGTTGTATTAACTCCAAATCAAATCGCAGATAGTGTATTAATGATATTTTATTAGCTATTGCTTACCGTCGCCGTCTCGTAAAATTTTAGCTTCGAATCAATAACCTCGGAAGCTGAAATGCGTCTTTGATGTAGAATAATTTCTACTGGAAATGATAAATGTATTTTTTTTATATTTTGCGGTTTAAAAAAAATAAGAACTAAATTATGCTCAAATTAAATTTTGCTTTTTGAACATGAAATAACTTTTTTAACTTTTTTGGATAGCATGGGAAATAAAAAATCAAATTTTACAAAAGTCAAAAATTTATATTCTTTTTATTTATCTCACAAACTAAATATAATTACAACATTTTGCCATTAAAATACCCAAAAAATAAGCTATACTATATTTTCCCGCTATTGGTAACACATCCAGCCAATCTATTATCTTTAGCAAGAAACAACTATAAATAGAAAACACTAAATCGGCGAAGAACTCGGATCACATTCGTTCGCAGACAAAATAAAAAGGCACCGTAAGTCCAACATGCTGTTGGCCATTTTATATTACGATTTTTTAAAGGCCAAATGTTCAGTTTTTTTTTACTGACAGGCAGTTGACCTTATATGTTATGTTGGTAAAAATAAAGTATTAATGATTTCATAAAAAATCACCACTCTATACGTTTTATCAAAGGAAGGTATAATGTAAACTATGTAGACAGGTATTAGTTACGATGATTACAAACACTTTGACGTTAAAAAAATCCCGACAAAAAAAAGTTTTGTTGGGAAAACTTATTTTTTTATTTATAGTCGAAATGTTTATAACTTCACGCTATTTGTAATTACCGTGATGGCTATATCCTTGCTTAATTTTCGATCACGGTTTTTGTTCACCTGTATACTATATATTACATCCTGAACGTTCCAAATTTCGAATTACATTTCCAAAACGTCTTTAAAACAATGCCAACTGCACCTCAGCACCAATTTAGATCCCAATTCTAATTCCATTTATCTAAGTTACCTATAGAAGGTAGTATTAATAAGCGGTTAATTACCAGAGTATCAATACCTCAGGTGAAGCTTAGCCTTAGAAGGTCACGCGCAGACACACGCCTCGCCGCGTCGCACCCTTATACAGCTCTCGTAACACTTCACGCTAATCAATTCACACCGTGTTAATTTAGTATATGGTTAATTAATATTTTGTTTATAACGTGAAAAGTTTAATAATGCACTCATCTATCGATATCAACGCATAATTATGTAGGTACATCCCGCTTCGAAAAGTCAGAGGTATGAATGTTTGAATCCGCAAATCAACTGGCTTTATAAAACTCAAAAAAATATTTGAATGCCCCCAATTATTTTACAAAGAGACATACGTACAGTGTACACCCCTATTTCTTAGTAGTGTAGTCCACACATCCTCATTAGGTCAACAGTCCAGACCCCTCCGTATTGTAAAGGAGGTTTTAAGCGTTATGACATAGACAGGCTGTCATAGATATATAAGTAATCCTCGATCCAAATAAAAAAATAAAGTCTAACTATTTTTATCATGTACCTGTTTGATGTACGTGTACCCCAGGTCATTGGCACAGAATAAATCAAAAATGTTGTATTTCATACATTAAACCGAATGCATTTGAAAAGCCAAAGATTTGCATGTCAAACACACGGACTTTAACTCTGATATATGATTTTTTGTCCGTCGCCTAAATCGAGGGTGTAAACGAACTATTCAAATCGAATATTAAACAATACAAATACCTTTCTAAATATTTTTGCAAATACTATAGCTGACAATCTAATGATGTATTTTTGCGCAAAATGTAACGGAAAAAATATAAAAACTAAATTAAAATTGAACATCATCCCATCATAACAAATATCAAATCGCTCTACTAAGCTATTTTTGACTTATCCTCCTAGTCTACAAATAGTAAAACTTATAATTAACTTTAGGAAAAATCATTCTCAAAGGACAACGACATTACCGCCATCTATCCGTGCACAAAAGAACTTTACAACAGTTTCCAGCATTCCGCCAAAGACGGGGCCATAAAAAATTATCGAAAAATGTTGGGCCCCATACAATACAGAATGGAGTTTGATAAATGTAATTTTTCGTCAGGTGAACAACAATGCGGGGTCAACGGCCGGCACACAATAGTGGCACGTTGTAAACTGTGCAAATTTTACTACTGACCCCTGACGCCCAATGGAAAACGTTATTGTAACCGTTTGAGTGGGTGGCAGATATACACCTTATTTTGGGGTTCCATACGCAAAATCATAGATTTATATCTCAGAAATACTGAGTATTTTTTTGGAAAATCTTTTAAATGTACAAAACTGGTAGTGTATTCGCAATAATTTATTACGTAGGCCATCGTGGTTTCATCATCATCATCATCATCAACAGCCTTTAATTCGTCCACTGCTGGACATAGGCCTCTCTTATGGCACGCGACTGGGCTCGATCTTCGGCTCTCTTCATCCAATCACTGCCATCCACCTTGCGGATATCGTCACCCCACCTAGCCAGAGGGTCGTGGTTTACTTAT
This sequence comes from Cephonodes hylas, assembly GCA_030295005.1. NCBI lineage: Eukaryota > Metazoa > Arthropoda > Insecta > Lepidoptera > Sphingidae > Cephonodes > Cephonodes hylas. The sequence continues at coordinate 12,869,749 of AP025372.1, read as the reverse complement.
GCCTTAATCCTCTCAATTGTATAGGAGCCCCACGCCCAGCTGTGGGACGTATTTGGGATGACGAATACACGTAATTCCAGCCCACGGGATGTATTAAAAGTATTTGGTTCGGGTCTGGGTGTTTGTGAAATCGAAAATTTCCGCGTAGTTTCTGTTAGCCACGACACTATATCTTAGTGTGGGTTCATAACTATGACTGTTGGGTGTATTCATTTATTCGTAATTTCATATCAAGAGACGCTCCTATTGTCTTTCTCTGCCTACGACATGGCGTCCATCAGCGTGAATATATAGCATCATAACTCTACAGATCAATACAACATTCCATCGGACTCAAGTATTCAAGCTACCTGACAAATGAATTTCCACGAACAATTAATACGAGAGGAATAGCTATGAATTCTATTTATCAGTTAACGTCGAACTTGTGATATTGCTTGAGCACCCATTAAAACGGCAACAATAACTAAGGATACAATACAATACGCTGCTGGTAATATTCTCCCTTTGTTAAAAGGAATTAGGTTAATCTACAATTTGCAGCAAAACTGTTGGAAGGAATTTCGTCCTCGATGCCAATTTTAGGTTGAAATCCCTGAAAAACTAAAAGTAAAGTTTTGCCATATTCCAAGATCAAATGAGTACCTATCGTTTTGAAGGTGATCAGCAAAAATGTAACAACTCTTGAGAGATCTTAGTCTTTTGTCGTTAGGTAAACTATATGTAGATACCTATATTTAGACCCCAATGCTACAAAAATATGCGGCTATAATTACTTAACCAATCAATTATCATCACGTAAGTATACCTACATATGTCGGAATGTATTTTTTTAAATTCAATTTAATCATTGAACTATCCTAACTTTGAATTCGTATAACAAGACTAATTTTAATAAGTAGGTATTTCTTGTTTTTTCCTGATACCGTCTTCATACAAGAAAACGATAAAACGACTTAATGTTTTATAGGTATGCAACAGCAGTTTAGGAAATATTAGATCAGTGACTCTGGATTAGTTGTTCATACGACTTACCGCCGTGTCTCGACGTCGTAAACGAACAAATCTTTATTTCAAAATATATTGCGGTTTTCTTAATTCGTATCGATATGTTTATAATACCGTTTTATGGCACATATATTTTATTGACAGAAATGTAATGAAAAATAAATAATAACGTCTTACGGCTTGCATTACAAATAAAATGCTGCAGTCTACTCAACATTTTATTAAATACTTTGGTAAAAATACTTCCACATGAATATATTGAATCGTTCCCAGAAATATTGTAATGTAAAATAATTCCGTATTCTAGAATTTCCTAGAAACTCTAAGAGAAAACATCGGCTGAATAATTCGAATTCGAATTAATAGTACACTCTAGGAAATTATACATTCAATTGATAAGTTCAGTGAGATATTTGCTCGGGGAAACTATTGAAATTCTTAGAAGTAAAACCGAATATCTATACTAATATTATAAAGCTCTACTAATATTATCAGCAGTGATGGCCTCGAGGTTTGGGCGCGCGGTCGAGAATCTCGGCGGTCGCGGGTTCGAACCCCAGGCACACACCTCTGACTTTTCGAAGTTATGTGTGTATTCAAAATTGAATTATCACTTGCTTTAACGGTGAAGGAAAACATCGTGATAAAACCTGCACACCTAAGAGTTCTTAGGAATTTCTTAGGTGTGTAGTCCGCCAACCCGCACTAGGCCAGCGTGGTGGACTATGGCCTAAACCCTCTCAATGGTAGAGGAGACCCGTGCTCAGCAGTGGGCGTATATGGGTTGATGAAGATTATAAAGCTGAAGAGTTTGTTTGTTTGAACGCTAGGATCTCAGGAACTACTGGTCCGATTTGAAAAATTCTTTCACTGTTAGATAGCACATTTATCGAGGAAGGTTATAGGCTATATATCATCACGCTACGACGAATAGGAGCGGAGCAGCAATAAAGAATGTTTCAAAATCGGGGACTTTTTCCTTTTTGTGAGCTTCCGCTGCGTACGCTGCAGAAACGGTTAAAGTTTCGCTAAAATAATGTATGACAGAATTGTTCCCCTTTAAAAATTCTAAAAAAAAATCCGCGACAGCATATGTCTATCTTTTAAGGTTGGCTCACTATAACGTTTTTTATTCTAACCAAATTTATTTTCAATTAAGCGTTATTTGTGAAGGTGTTTTTACAAAAATGATATTAATCCTTATCCAAATAAATACGTTATTCATTACAAGTATTTAATACAAAATAAATTTGTCCCTTACATCATTTGATTTCAATGAGTATTTTAGAAGATATCGCAGTTTCAAAATAATGATCAAGCGCACAATAATGATATTCAAGGCGTCGACCGACGCGTTACGGTTTCACGTTGAAACAATTTGACCGATTTGTATGATTTTTGTATATTTAAGTAAATGGGGCTAACTTATTTTCTTTTTGACCCAACCCTGTAGTCCACGCAGACGGAGTTGCGGGCAAAAGCTATTATTGATAAAAACAAAGCTTCTGCATTCGTAAAATTAGAAATTTAAACGTCGCACAAATACTGCGTGTTATTGATATGGGTATTCATTTGATGTAAAATTTGTAAAATGTGATGTAATAAATTATACCAGACAAAATAGACGTCTTTAGTCTAATTAACATTCAGTCATTGTATCTTGTGTCATGGGTATCAGAAACTATAAAAAACTTGCCGGTCTCACAAACTAATATTTGTGTACCACAGAAACATAGGTTTAGGTGCGGGAAACGAACCCGCGGCCTCTCGATTCGCACGTTGGTGTGTAGCCAACAGCAGTCGGGGTTATCAAACATTAAAAAAATAATAATACATTAATATAATTGTATTATTAAAAGGTAAAGTTGTTTAAGGGATGCATGTAATTAACTAGACATTTAAAAGCAGACTGCACTCTAAAACAAAAGACGGTTACGCGACCCCTCCTTGTTATTGAGCAAATAAGTCGTCTACTTACACGTGAAATGTATCGAAGCATGAAAGCTAGTTGCAACAGACACGTGGAAACGGGATCTAGAGCACACGACCACATCAATCATTTTATAAATATACCTGTAGCGATACTTCAATAGAACATTAAGTACACGTTGTGTAATGTGTCTTTTATAATTGTTGATTGTGAGGTCAGGACATACCCATTTCTCTTCACTCTAGTCACTTAGAAAAAAAATATTTAAAAAAATTTCGACACCAGTGTACCACAAACAATAACTTAGGCATTAAGTCCACTTTTACAATTACTGTATTATATTAAGTGTAAACTAACAAAAAATTATAGCCGTATTTATTATCTAGGCTTCTGTAATAATAACAGCCTTTTCAGAACCGATTTACAATTAAAAAAAACACTTTAGTAAACAAATTAGGTAAACAACATTTTCAAAGCAAATTAATAGCACGTAATCTGATATTCGACCCTCCGCTTGTAAACAAAGAGTGGAGCATTAAGCTTCACAGTGCAGGGATGCATGACTGTTTCTATTTCTTTTGTATTTAGTATTTATTATATAATTTAGTACATATTCGTAAGCAGTGATAGCCTCAAGGTGTAGATGGTTGAGGACCTCGGCGGTTGCGGGTTCAAACCCCAGGCAGACACTTCTGAATTTTCGAAGTCATGTGAGTATTTACAATGAATGATCACTTACTTTAACGGTGAAGGAAAACATCGTGATGAAACCTACACATCTAAAAGTTCTTAGAAATTTCTTAGGTGTGTAGTCCGCCAACCTGCATTGGAATCTTCTTCTTCTTCTTCATCAACCCATATACGCCCACTGCTGAGCACGGGTCTCCTCTACCATTGAGAGGGTTTAGGCCATAGTCCACCACGCTGGCCTAGTGCGGGTTGGCGGACTACACACCTAAGAAATTCCTAAGAACTTTTAGGTGTGCAGGTTTTATCACGATGTTTTCCTTCACCGTTACAGCAAGTGATAATTCAATTTGAATACACACATAACTTTCGAAAAGTCAGAGGTGTGTGCCTGGGGTTTGAACCCGCGACCGCCGAGATTCTCGACCGCGCGCCTAAACCTCGAGGCCATCACTGCTTTTTAACCGACTTCAAAAAAGGAGGTTCTCAGTTCGATTGTTTTGTATGTATGTATGTATGTTTGTCCGCGATTATCTCGCGTTTGGCTAAAGCTATTTGGATGCGGTTTTTTTTAATAGATAGAGTGATTCAATAGGAAGGTTATAGGCTATATAACATCACGCTAAAACCAATAGGAGCGGAGCAGCAATAAAGAATGTTTAAAAATCGGGGATATTTTTTTCCTTTTGAAAGCTTCCGCCGCGTGCGCTGCCGAAACGGTTAAAGTTACACTAAAATAATGTATGACAGAATTGTTCTCCTTTAAGTGTTCTAAAAAGAAGTCCGCGACAGCATATGCCTATCTTTTAAGATTGGTTCACTGTAACCTCTTTTATGCCAACCAAATTTGTCCTAAAATAAAGCATTGTTTATGAAGTTGTTTTTATAAAGATTATGTTAATCCTTATCCAAATAAACGCGTTATTCATTATAAGTATTTGATTTAAAAGAAATTTGCCCTTTACATCATTTGATTTCAATTAGTATCTTAGAAGATATCGCAGTTTTAAAATAATTATCAAGCGCGCAATAATGATGCACAAGGCGCCGACCGGCGTGTTACGGTTTCACGTTTAAACAATTTGACCGATTTGTATGATTTTTGTATATTTAAGTAAATGGGGCTCTGTGGAGTAAAATACTACAACTTGTGTTCTATCTGAACCCAAACCTGTAGTCCACGCAGACGGAGTTGCGGGCAAAAGCTATGTATAATAACATCCATTAAATATCAGCATTGCACCCGTGCAAAGCCGGGGCGGGTCGCTAGTTTAATTATAATTAATATAAAACAAACAATATATCATTAAATATCAAAACAAGGAAAGGTTACTAAAAATTGTGTATCACTACATAGTATATCACTATTCACCAAAAAAACTTAAAGTAAATTCCTATTCCAACTAAAAGAACTTAAATCACTAAAAAGTATGAAATAAAAAATGAAATACAAAAAAATCTAATTAAAAAAAATGAAAAACAAAAAAATCAAATTAAAAACAAAACAAAAATTCTTAAGTACTTAAACTATATTTTTTTTATGTAAAAAGGAACCGCCTTCAAAAAACCAACTGAAAAGAAAAAAATAATTTTTATTATGAACACCTGTATTTCAATTTTGCATAAGCAAAATCATGTAAGTATATAATCAATCAATCAACAAATAAGAATATAAATTAATAATTAACGTTTATATGTAAGTATTACTTCTACTTTTTGAAGTCGGTGCCAAACCAACAAAACCAAAATGTTTATGTTTAGTATGACATATGCTGGTGGGGGGGGGGCGTACTCCACCCGGGCGGAGCCATTAATAATAATAAACCAGCGTTCTTCTTTGTCATGAAAATTTGTTTGGCACCGATTTCAAAAAGTAGAAGTAATACTTACATATAAACGTTAATTATTAATTTATATTCTTATTTGTTGATTGATTGATTATATACTTACATGATTTTGCTTATGCAAAATTGAAATACAGGTGTTCATAATAAAAATTATTTTTTTCTTTTCAGTTGGTTTTTTGAAGGCGGTTCCTTTTTACATAAAAAAAATATAGTTTAAGTACTTAAGAATTTTTGTTTTGTTTTTAATTTGATTTTTTTGTTTTTCATTTTTTTTAATTATTAATTGCATTGGAATAGGGTGGTTAAATTGATTAAAGTGGATGAATGATATATGAAAGAATATGGATAGGTACTATTATATTGTTGCTCGCTCTTTCAAGATATTGTATATTCCTAACTTAATAATATATTTCAACAAAACAACGTTATATATAAATTTATATATTATTCACGGTCTAACGTTGTATACCTTTGGGACGGGACTCAGTTAATGCCAAAATAAAGTGCTGGATACATTTTTAAAATCTTTTAATCTGTATAACTGAACTGACTTTCGTATTGATTTTGTAACATAAATTGCTTTTTATGGTAATGTACTTGGTTGATTTCCTCGTCAGCTAATATTTTTGTAATTATTTTCTTAAAAAAAAATATTGTGTCACTTATTGCTAACTAAAACAGACGAGACATAAACATAAGTGATATACTAAATAATAAATCAAGTCGCCCCATTTTAAGTTTGTCATGGGCGTGTATTTAATTAGCGAAAATAAATACGCTAATTACATTATAATTCTTCGAAACTACGCTAAAAAAAATAGAAATGTTAATAATTATTAATACCATACACACAAATCTGTTTACATAAAATGAACGCATAAATTACGTCCTACTGTTGTGCACGGACCTCCTTTATCATTGAAAGGGGGCCTTTAATCCACCACGCTAGCTAGTGCGAGTTGCGGGAGTACCCACACACCTATTCCTTAGAACTTTCATGAGTATAGGTTACCTTACGACGTTTTCCTTTATTGATAAAGCAAGTGATATCAATCAATAATCAGCCTATCGCCGTCCACTGCTGATCGTAGGCCTCCCCAAGAAAGCGCCAACCATCCCGGTCTTGAGCAGCCCTCATCCATCCGTTTTCCGCCACCTTTCTCAAGTCGTCGGTCCATCGTGCTACAGTGATAATAAGCAAGTGATAATTCATTGTGAATTAGAAAAATCAGAGGTGTGTGCCTGGGGTTTGAAACGACTGCCGAGATTCACGACCTCGCACCAATACCTCAAAGTGATCACTGCTAAAGTACCATAGTAATAATTCTTGAAAACTTCGAAAAGTCTAAAGTTTCTTCCTGGGGTTTCAAACCGTGACCACCTAGATTTTCAACCGCGCGCCCAAACCTCAATCACTACTTTCTAAGTCTACAGTAGCATACAGTCCAAAAATAAAAAAAACTCCAGACAGATACCCATAGATGAATGATAGGTTCCTTGACACGGAATGTTTATAGCACCAGAGCGAGGTCTGATCCGGTCCGGCTTAGTGGAAACAATTCCAGCCGAGACACTCGCCGCGAATTTAAATGCGTCACAGATTGAAATAACTTTTTATTTATTTAGCTGAGTGTTTGAGATTCGCGAATGAAATATGGGGACAATAAGGCTTAGCTATTTTTAGTGTGTTTAAGGAAAATAATGATAGATAAGTGGACGAAAGTGTTAGCGTTTTGTAAATATATATAGCGCTTGGGACGGAGGAAAAAATTATCTACATGAAGTAGGTACAACCCTTTACAAATTATTATAAAAGTAAAGGCATAAACCCTCACAATTGTAGAGGAGGCCTGTGCCCTGAAAGTGCGGCATATATGGGGTGATGACGATGTGTGTGGTTTACTAACATTTGTTTTGGGTTTTGATGTTTTTGAGACCAAAAAGTCTCCCATAGTTGCTGATGTCCACAGTACAGGAATTGTATGCTTGTGGACTCAGAAATATGTATGTGACTGTTGGATGTATCTATTTATCACATAAACTTGTTTGCCTATGTGTCTAATAGCTGTTACCAAAGATATTCTAACAATATGAAGCGCAAAAGAAACACAAGAATAGTGGTAATATTTACAGCCTTTTAAACGTCTCCCGACGAGTGCTCTCAAGTTGTTTGTGCAGGATACGGCAAACATTTGGAAGGTCGTAGCCCCAGCTCAGGTTACTGGGAAGTGTCAGAGATGTATTAGACGATCACTCATAAAGATATATCGCTAATTAACTTGAAAGCATGAAGTTCATTGTCATAGTCAATTAGATATAATATGACGTCATTAGACTTGCAGTTATTCCGTTTTTGAAAGGCTAAATAGTTGGACTTGTGCCAGATAGGTACAATAAATTTATTTGTAATTTTGTCTCAAGGTGTGGCTCGTTTACAAACTATGTCAATCTACATTATAAAAATTATGGCTTACGAACCTAACATAACACTCCAATGGTTTAAAATAATAGCTTGTAACTAGTTTCTATAGCAAAATTCATCAAAATCAAAAAGGTCGACCTGAGAGCGTAACAAATGAATTCACAACTGTATTTATGGTCATTATAAGATAGATAAATAAATAAATAAATACACCCAACAGTCACATACATAGTCCTGACCCCACACTAAGATACAAGTCTTGTGTCGTGGGTAACAGAAACTACGAGAGACTTTTCGGTCTCACAAACACCCAGACCCGAAACAAATATTTGTGGTTCACACAAACATTTGTCCCGGTGCGGGGATCGAACCCGCGGCCGCTCGTTTCGCCAGCTGGTGTCTAGCCAACTGGGCCACGGGGCTGTCAAAATAAGGATTTCAATTTTTTAATTCAATCCATCATCGTTAGGAAAACATCGTTAGGAGATCTGCACACATAAAAGCTCTTAGGAATTTCATAGTCCCTCAACCCGCACTTGGGCAGCGTGGTGGATTGAGGCTTAAACCCTCTCACTTATAGTGGAGACTGGTGCCCAGCAGTGGGATGTATATGGGCTGACGATGATGACTTAGCATCTAATATTCATCACACTTCCCTCAAAGCAGTAACACTCCAAGATAAGAAAGCAAGTTCCAATCAAGTTTCAATACGTGATCACCGGTTCGAAGCCGAGAGTGTATCTGATTGAGACACAATTGGGCACCTGTGAACGAACTCGCTGATCGTAAACGTAAAGACGTGGGGTGTAAATATGCGTAATGAGTATTGTAACGCGAAGGGGGCACGTAGGGTTGACTACGGTTTTGTATTGAAAATTTTGTATTGGTGATTTCATGTCTCAATTTGAAAATTTCTCCAATTTGTCCAATGCTTTGTAATAAATACACAGCCAACAGGCACATACATGTATTGGACCACACACTAAGATACAAATCCGTGTCGTGGGTGTCAGAAACTTCGAGAGACTTTTCGCTCTCACAACCATCCAAACACACAAACATTTATCTTGGTGTGGGCATCGAATCCGCTTCTCGTTTTGCAAAGTGGTTGCTGAGTAACTGTGCCAAAGGACTGTTATAGAATAGGATGAAGCAAATTTATTTAGGGTTAGATTAAGTAAGATTCTTCTTAGGCAAATGAAAATGTCTGTATTCTTAGAAGTGTGTATATAATATTCCAAAATTTCATACAGAATATATTTTCTTAATATCAATATCATCTCAAAGAATACATTTTCAGGTATTAGCCGATGTACGAAGCAGCCCTAAGCCTGGGGTCGATGGCCGGCTGCTGAGTTACGGCCCTCCAACCGTCCTGATGACGTTTGTACAGGAGATACACATCGGATAACTTCCATAACTCATATACTTCGCTTGTTTATAATAAGTAATAATGCTTCTTTGAACTTTGTTGAGGAGGTTCTCCTGTCAAGGCAATATCTACTGGAAATATTTGACTTTTGAGAAAGTTATGATTCTTCGTTTTTTTTAAGGATTAAATTTTATTTTGCATAAAATACACAGGATGTATTCAGACCGTGATAGGAAACTAACGCAGGTAATCTAAAGCGATTACAAAGCCCTTAGCGTTAAAAAAATCCGATAAAAACTAATAATTGTGGTGTTTTGGCTCTGGTTTGCACCACATCTCTTCTAGTTTCCATGTAAACCAGAACACATTTATGTAAATACGTTTATCATACGAATCTCACGAACATTTCAAGCTCCTAGTTGAAAGCCATCAGTAAAACACTTCCTTACACAGCGAGATCACCCGCCGTTCGCCACCCTTCATGGGAAATCACGTTTTATAACCCATAAACTTATTTTGACAGCCCCGTGGCGCAGTTGGCTAGACACCAGCTTGCGAAACGAGCGGCCGCGGGTTCGATTCCCGCACCGAGACAAATGTTTGTGTGATCCACAAATATTTGTTTCGGGTCTGGGTGTTTGTGAGACCGAAAAGTCTCTCGTAGTTTCTGATACCCACGACACAAGACAAGACAAGACACGACGACAAGACTCGTATCTTAGTGTGGGGTCAGGACTATGTATGTGACTGTTGGGTGTATTGTACAGCCTCAAGCCGAGATTTGACGAACGTATCCTTAGGACGTCTGACTTAAATTGTATTAAACCAAAACAGTCTCATTATGGGGTTGTTTTAACACGTCTTCATCAGCCCATACATGTTCAGCTTGACTCGGGTATCCTCTACAACTTAGATTAGGACTTAGTCGGTGATGAAAGTGATGACGTTGGCAAAATGCGGGATTAAAGAAATTTCTAGGTTTGTTTGGTGTCTTCGCGATATATCTGCATACTGTTTTATTAATAAAGTTTAATGTGTACCTGGGTTTAAAGCCGCCCATTGCCAAGATTTTTTTCGCGACAGCACCTAAACCTCGAGATCATGACAATTTTCTAACACTAGTAGGTAATTAGCTGAAAGAAGTCAACCTCTATAGCGCAGTTGGTAAGACTAGCCTACTTACCTGCCTGTCCTGTCCTGACATACCTGTCCTTTGGTGAACAGCAATTTGACACGTAAATGAGAATATCCTGACCCCACAATAATTATATATAATTAACGCGCAACACTTTTAGGTTTAACAAACCTATCATACAGTTAATTGATTTTTAAAGAAATCAAACCAGTGAATTATTTTATACCAAACTTTAAAACGATTTATGACCATTTAAAGGTATAAAGAGAAATAGATTGCACGTCGCCGGTTCAATTATAGCTAGAAAAATTTTTAGCCACTCAATTAGATGCTCAGATAGCGAACTAATCTGTGTGACGGATCATGCACTCGAACACGCTTTGACGACTTTTAATTCATTCACATGCCACTGGTATCGTTTAAACATCGGTATATATTCAAATAGTCTGGATGCATTACATGTAAAGGTATAAAAAACCACAATCGCAAACTAAGACAGGTTAAAGTTACGGTGATTACTTATCCATTGACGTCAAAAAAAATCCCGACAAAAAATAAACATTTTTACGTTTTTTCTAGCAACCATAAATATTAAATGTTTGAGATGAGTATGAAAATGTCAAAAATTTTATTGTAAATTGGCCACCAATATTTTTTTTTACATTCTTTCTTTCACTAAGCGTTAATTTAATCGCAGACGAAAAGACTTTTCTATTTAAACCTCACCAATTATGAAGTATATACGTAATACGTATCCAAGTATAAGAAAGCGTCTGTAACTGATTCCAGACTTTTCCAGAATTCCTTAAATCAACCAGTAACAGTCACTGTACATAACCTTGCACTAGGAATCATCGACCGCAATCTTCCCTGCCTAATCGAAAGCCCAACATACAATTAAACTATGAAACGTGTACTACAAAACTCTCTAGTGATTTCGATGTTTTCTCGCGAGGGAATTGCATCGGTACATCGTATATTAAAAAACTTTTACAGGTCATTAAACTGTAACAGATTGGCGGGGGGCAAAGCCCTTGCATCCGAGCCACTTGGAAGTTGGGAATATTTATTGTTGGGAGTTTATTAGGGCTTCTGGAAGGGAACGAAATGCCTTAATGCCAGTTGGCCGGAGCTAATTCGATGTTCAAACTGAAATTACTGGCTGAAAATATAAACACTTCATACTTTTGTTAATTTTAAACTTGACGTTGGAATATTATTGTCCAGTCAAGTGCTTTTCAAAACCTGCATTCAGTTTGTTGATTGAAGGATATTTTAAATGATTATCGCCAATAAAACCTGAAAAAGAATGAGTTATTCTTTTACTATCAGGTGCAAGGTTTCGGGTCCAATTTCCTGATGATAATTGTTCTTTTTGTTGAAACATTCTCAAAAGCAGAAATATACCTACATAAGCAATGGCAATACGGTCAACTTGGCCGCGGGTTCGATCCTCGCACCAAGACAATTTTTTATGTGATCCACAAATATTTGAGACCGAAAAGTCTCTTGTAGTTTCTGATACCCACGACACAAACCTCATATCTTAATGTGGGGTCAGGTATATGTGTGTGACTGTTGGGTGTATTTATAAATATTTTTTAAAGACAGTTTAAATCGCCGCCTCGGAATTTTCTACCAAAATAACAAAGCAGTATTTATTTGAGCAATCATCTCTAATAAATCTGTCTCGATGAATACAGTACTGTGGAGACGACGTTTTTTTAAAATCCATTAGTGAAGGCAGCTGAGAGCACGCCCAAATATAATTTTATGCAAATATTATCCTATTTGTATTGTACTCTAACGTTTTATCGCAAAAGGGATAAGGAATGTGTTTTCAAAATAATTCCTAAAATAAATACAGGTGTGTTTCAAAGTTTCTAATGCATTCTATAATACAATTATATTTTGTAGACTGACTAGATTTTTTGGTGACGACAAAATTGGAGTGGCGATGTCGCATGCTGTAAATATTTTCACTTATTACAACCAAAAATAACGAAACGCGTGTCTATAATCATCATCATCATATCAGCCATTAGTGGTCCACTGCTGGACATAGGCCTCCCCCAATGACTTCCACCGGGAACGGTCGGAAGCCGCCTGCAGCCAGCGACGTCCCGCGACCTTGACAAGGTCGTCGGACCACCTTGTCGGGGGACGTCCCACGCTGCGCTTGCCAGTACGTGGCCTCCACTGGAGAACTTTCTGGCCCCATCGGCCATCAGTTCTCCGCGCCATGTGGCCGGCCCATTGCCACTTCAACGAGCTAATCCGTTGGGCTATGTCGGTTACTTTAGTTCTCCTACGGATCTCCTCATTTCTGATTCGATCACGTAGGGAAACCCCGAGCATAGCCCTCTCCATAGCTCGTTGAGTGACCCTGAGCCGTCCCATGACGCCTTTAGTGAGAGGCCACGTCTCAGTGCCGTAAGTCATCACTGGTAACACACAACTATTGAAGACTTTTGTCTTCAGGCACTGAGGTATTTTGGACGAGAAGACGTCTCCTAACTTTCCGAACGCTGCCCAACCGAGTTGGATTCGACGATTGACCTCTCTCTCGAAGTTGGACCTGCCTAACCGGACCACTTGTCCCAAATAGACATATTCGTCTACAACTTCGAGAGTCGAGCCCCCAACTGCGATTGGGGTGGGCACAACATGGACATTCGACATGATTTTCGTCTTGTCCATGTTCATTTTAAGACCCACCTGTTGGGAGACTCGATTGAGTGTCTATAATAATTTGTATAAAAAATGGTAAAAGCTTTTTTCTGAAATTCTTTTACACCAAGTACATGTATTTGGTCTCTATGCAACGTTTTCCCCGAATTCCAGATATTCAGACTAAACAGATTTGGTTATGCAATTTCTTTTACATCAGTCAAAGCAAATAATTTCATATCGTTAAGACTTCACAAGAGTATCACTAACCCAACATCCATCTATAAAATATATTGATTACTATGAACAACATAAACTAAATAAATACTGCCTTATGTGCGATAAGGTTCTTTATTAGATATCCCCAGAAGCTCAATGAAAACCCAGTGTGCGTCAAATATTTTCATACTTAAATTAAACATCCAAACAACCTTCAAGACGAATCCGAATAAAGACATATACGAACCAATAAAATGTGAAGCCTCCGAGTTATAACCGCATTACATTTCATCGGGTTTACATCAACGATCCGTGGTAAAGTTTCCATGCATCCGAAACTAGGTCAAGGTGCAAACTGTAAAGATTTAATGACCGCCGCTTTTTGGAAGCGAACTTCGGACCTCAGGGCTTTATTAGTTTATTTACGAGACAGGCAGGTATTTCAGGCCCCTTGGGAATCATTAATGACGCGTGGTCCCGGGGATTACGGAATGTAAGATTAAGCGAAGTTGATTTAGGCACGGAATTGTTTAAAGGGCGAAAATTTTGTGAAGCTATGGCGTTTGTGAGTAATGCCATAGAAAATTAAATTTAACTTTTAGATACTGGCATTAATGAATGATTATTTATTAATACAATAGTCCATGGCTACACTAAAATTTAAAGCACCTTAGATAGCTACTTGTGTTTCCCAATAAAATATATGATGAGCGACGATACATTGCAGATTAAAGAAATTTTTAATTTTTTTAACGAGGCTCCTAGCGACATCTATGAGACGTAAATGCAAGCAAGGGTACAGCGACATTTTAAGAATTTTTAGACATCTTTGAAAGTACCGCCATTGATCGTAAAATATGGTCAGCAATACAAATTTCGTTATTCCTGACGCAAAGAAAATTGAGCGTTTTATTTCGGGCTGCGTCATTAAGTGTTACAAAAGTTTAAAAATAAAAATTTTATTGTGAGACTCGAGGACATGCGTCTTTGTGTCGAGACTATTTTTATCAGAAAAAAATCTTCTCTTACAAACGTGACACCAAGGGAGAGTTAATATAAAGAGTAAAGTAAAGAGGCAATATAAAGAATAACATTAAGAGTAAATCCTGTGCAATTATCTTCGTTCAGTGTGACTGACAATCTGAAGCTAAGCCTTAGTCTATCATACAACCTTAATATTTAGATTTTAGACAATAACTAAACTATTGGCAGTTAACATTATTGTTCCTTGCAGAGTTAATATGAAAAGATATATAAAAAAAACCTATTGTTACAAAAATAGGATATTATCGGCATTAATTTTATATTTCTTTCTTTGTTGAAAATATACAGATATATTCAGCTTTGATAAATAGTATTGGGCAGACCCAATTTAAAACCCAAGTTTATAACTAAAGAAAAGAGAATTTTTTCCAATGTTAATTCGAGTATATAACATGTATTAAACTGAAGATTGCCTGCGTAACTTTCTCGACTGCACGAACGACGTCGCTTTCAGCCATTGAGGATATTTCCCATAAAACTGCGGATGTGCTCATGTGCCATAAAATAGACAGTAAAATGTATCCCGACAATTACGCCACGGTTAACATAGCCTACCCAATGCAACATCTATCAATTCAGCCACAAAAACAAAACATATAAATGTATAGGTATAGGATAACTGGTGAGATACAATACTTATAGTATATGCAATAATGTAATCAGAAATAAAAAACACGAGTAAATATTAAATTAACTACCAAGTAAACATAGCCAAAAATTGGAAAATTAATTGCGTAAATAGCGGACATAGCATAAAATTGATTCATTTAATGAGGTTTTAGATTTGGAACTGCGACTGTTTTGATTGTGTGTCCATAAATAATATCTATTTTGTGCCCCATTAAAATTAAAAATAAAACATAGAACGTATATAGATGCATCTAGCTTACGCGGAGCAACTTGTATCTTTATTATATTTTTAATCAACATGATACCTCCTCTTACCAATTGCCTACATTATTTATCATAAGCAAATATCTTAATTTAATCTTTTATTTCTTATCTGTGCACTGCGGCAGCTTTGACATTAGGTGACAGTGACACGTCCAACACAGACGAACTTCACTCCGCCTAGTTACGACCTCCATTCATCCTTCGTCGCATATCGCTTGCGATTTTAACACCATTTTCAAGTAGTGTAACAGTGAAAAGCACAAGTAAACCTATTTACAGGGTTATAAGTGTTATTAGTTTAGTTTTTAAGTGAATTATAACTGAAAATGGCGTTGAAATCGTCGCCGGTTGTATTCGGTCTCCTGGCGCGCCTGTCTCGTCGTAGTTTTTCAACATCGAAGGCTTTGGCATCGAAGCCGGTAACCGTTCGTGATGCCTTGAACCAGGCCATCGACGAGGAGATGGAGAAAGACGAAAGAGTATTCGTATTAGGTGAGGAAGTCGCGCAATACGATGGAGCATACAAAGTAACCAGGTTAGTTTTGGCTGTATAACCTTTCTGCCTTGCATTTGCGTCCACTATTAATTAAAAATATTATAGTTCAATTTGGCCATACTTACTCGTCGTTTTGAATATGATAAAATATCGGAAAGATTTCATTGAATTGGAAAAATGTTTCTAATGTTACATAACATTGAAATGTTTCAAGATCTCAAGTTCAGTGTTATCTCACGATGCAGTGAAAGCGTTATCGTACCAACCATCTCCTTCGATAATTGAAAACATGTTTACATTTGTATAACTTCCTATTTATATATTGACTGAAAGGTTAAATACATATCAATCAAGGTATTTCAATAGATTAATATCATGTTCCCTTTTAAAAGTTGGTTACATAGCAAAAATTTTACCTATTTATACTTGTGGTAATGTAATATAGCCTACATTAACAAATAAATTTACATTTTACTTTACCAATTTATTACCATACTATATTGTAATGCTTTATTAACCTAACTTCTATTTAGAAAAGCGAAAATGTTTATACCTATTACAGTCCATACCTATTTCTCACTGCTCATAATAAAGAATTAAATTTTAAAAAATCCTTAACTGTCATAATAGCCAAAATCACAAACAATATTTGTGATTCATATAAATATTTGGCCTTAAGTGAAGATCATATTGCTACAACAAAATTTAATAATTTTCATTCTCATAGATGTATGGATAGCATAAAGCACATAGATATATCAATAATACATCATACTAATTGAAGATAGTTTACATTAATAAAGGAGTATATTAATCAAGGAGGAGTGCTATGCAATATACACAGCAGAATGAAAATCTTGCAATTTTAAATTGCAATCAAGACAAATTTATCATCTAGTTGTTGTCAACATATTGTACATTGTTAAGGGATGACATTAAAAAAATGTGGATTAAATAAATTTTATGACATTTGGATCACCTGTATTACTTAATAAGCTTAATTCAATACAAGAAGAAATGAGATAGGGTAATTAATTAATTTAAGTCCCTATAATGAACACCGTTGAAAAATGTACTCACATAAAGTTTTATTGTTAAAAGTTACCATAAATTTAATAACATGGACAGATTCTAGCCACCTTTTAATTAATAGTATTGTGGACTAATCAACATTAAATTGATTTCCCCTCTTGTGGTCTACAAATCAGTAACATTTTAATACATAACTGACAATTTCTTGTTGCTGTTACAATTCTTCATAAGTTATGATCTAAAATAGTTTTATAAAATAATTTTTAAGTTTCGCCATCATTATGTCAAAGTAAAATTGTTGACATAAGTTTTAGTTGTTAAATTTACTTTTATAAGTAATACCCTAATATCCAACTCATAGAGCAAATAGGTTTCAAGATCTTTTAGGCCCAATTGTTATCAATTAAAAGCCTAAAGTAAATAATATGGAAATTTTATCATCCAATTTTAATGCTGCAGTATTAAATTTTATCTTATATTAAATTGATGTTATTACTGAAACAAAATTATTGCAGATACTTCATAAATACTTCAAACAAACCACTTACTTATTCATTAATTAAATCCATGTATTTCTAGCATAGAAATGCACATTCTATGTGTAGTATAGACGCACAATAAAAAACCCATGTCTCTGATATTTCATTTAGATTTGTTCAACCAAAATAAAATTATACATATATGGAAAAACATATTATATAAATACATATGGAATCATTGAAAATTTCAATTGTCATTCTGTAGAGTTTTTTGAGTTTTTAGCCCTGTAGACCTAAAATTGGTTTCAATTGCCTAATTCTCAAAGCCATATGAATAATATGTAACTTTTATTCCAGGGGTCTATGGAAGAAGTATGGTGACAAAAGAGTGATTGACACTCCCATCACAGAAGCCGGCTTTGCCGGTATAGCCGTTGGTGCAGCGTTCGCTGGACTAAAGCCAATTTGCGAGTTCATGACCTTTAACTTCTCCATGCAGGCTATTGACCATGTAAGTTATAAAAGAATTACAGTTTGACAAATATGCTAAGGACTATGGATGTACCAAAAAATTAATTAAAATTGGCAAAAGGTTAGAAATTGATTAGGTGTTGGATGTGTGACATAAATTGGGTCTTTAAGAAGTCTTGAATTCGATAGCTCCATCAAATAGTATAATAGAGAATTTTTCTTAAGAAATGTTCCGTAAATGGCAGTGAAACCCACTACATAACTATTTTAATACAATACATGTATGAAGCTATAGTTGTATCTAATAACAATGTCTTTCAAAATGAGTAGGTAAAAAAAGAAATTTAATTTTCGGTTACAGTAGTTCCGCAGTAGTATTTAAAAGCTTTAATAGTCAAACAGCTTCTATGTTTTATGTCAAGGATGAGATACTTAAATATGAATCAACAATAAGATAAAATTTAGGATTTATGTGATTTTATAGAATTTGATAAAAACATTATGTGATTTAATTATGAGACGTATTTCCTATCTTTTTTGATAGCGTGTCTATATCTAAAGCTTGGGCTGTATATGTGAAGATATGGAATACAAAAACAAACAATGCGTAAAATAGACGAAGGATTTTTTAAAGAATCATATTTTCACATATTGATTAAATGAATTTTTAAGTATTTATTTATGGGTCATTAAAAAAAATATTCAACATAACTTTTCGCAATGGAAGACGAAGAAAATGGCAGAAAAATGCAATTTACTTGCCTATTTTTATAAACTTAAGTAAATGGAGAAACTTGGGTGTAGTGTAGAACCACCGCCGATTCCTTAGGGGATTGTCGATTTAGGCGAGATGTTGCTTTTTAACACTGGCAAGGAATCATAATGTATGGTCACGCCATTTGATTCATTTTTTAAATGACCGCGATCGAAATTTAAAACAGATAATAATTACTATGAAATAAACACATTGACACAAACAATCCCGAAAGAAAAAAGACAAAATGTGACGTTTTCCTAATACTTTGCAATATTAAAAAATAGCAATAGCATTTATTTTTTAGACTTTATAAATCGCATGAACTACATAATTAGCCTATGAACTACTACCTGTCTAGTTCCGTAGTATTATCGTAGTAACTATTACTGGACTTGGTCCTTATTCCATTTACTGTTTTAGTACGGATAGGGGAAGCAAATTTCCTCAACGTTTTCCTTCACCAATACATTCTATCCTAAGGTGATAAACTCAGCGGCGAAGACCTACTACATGTCCGCGGGCACCGTGCCGGTGCCGATCGTGTTCCGCGGCCCCAACGGCGCGGCGGCCGGCGTGGCGGCGCAGCACTCGCAGTGCTTCGGCGCCTGGTACAGCCACTGTCCCGGGCTCAAGGTGCTCATGCCTTATACTTCCGAGGACGCTAAAGGTACGACAAAAAAAATTTCTTTTGTTTTTTTTTTCCTTTTCGTGTATCATTTTGACAGAGTCCGCAGTGTAACTGGCTAAAAAAAAATAAGACCGATAGGCCGAAGGTTTGGCTCCTATAACAAGAAAAACGTTGGCAATATTTGTAAAAACTAAAAGTCTCACGTAGCTTCTGATATCCACAAGACTTTTATTTTTGTGGGGCCATAACTAGTTAATATGATTATACAGTCTTAGTTAATATGATTATAGAATTTAAAACAAGGAATACTAGACATTTTTTTTTCAAACTATTTAGGAAGAGCTAGGTATTAGGTACCAACAACATTTCCCTCACAGCATGTTAATCATAAACCCATCATTAAATATAAACATGATAAGTATTAACAAGATGTTTGTATCCAATTTCAGGTCTTCTAAAGGCAGCCATCAGAGACCCCGATCCAGTGGTAGTGTTGGAAGATGAGATTCTGTATGGCGTACCATTCCCCATGTCAGACGAAGCGCTGTCCTCAGACTTTGTGGTGCCTATTGGTGAGTAGTATATTATTTAACATATGAGACTGGTTTATAAAGAGATTTGTTGAAGTTTTTTTTTGGAACGTTTTTAAAAATCATATACCCCTTCTATGCACTTTAACATATGACTATGACACTTTAATATATGTATCTATAGTTCATTAAATTTCCTGTTCTGTGATGCATACATAGTACATATTATGTACGCTCACAAAAATTGGTCTCTAGTCGAAATAATACAACAAAAATCTTGTAAATTCTAGTGCTCACGACATAGGATTGGTAGACAGAAATATTAACCAACAGGTCACTTTTATATCTGTCACAACCAGTACTTACTTTAAAAATGGCAATGAACTGAAGTAAAATGTTCCTCAATTACCTTTTATGTTTATTTATCTTTTCTCTAGCTTTATATTCTTAAAATATGGGAGAGTTATTTAAACAATTGTACATTTAACATTGTCAGGCAAGGCGAAAGTGGAGCGCGTGGGCAACCACATCACGCTGGTGTGTGCCGGCCGGGGAACCGACACCGCGCTGCAGGCCGCCAACGAACTCGCGGGGAAAGGTTCTCACTACACTTGTTTCAGAATCAAAGTCAAAGCATCTTTATTCAAGTTGACTTTCACAAATGCTTTTAAATCATCATTTTAAAAACTATACAGGGTGTATTTAGACCGTGATCGAAAACTGAGGCAGGTAATAGCGATGGTGATTACAAACCCCCTGACATTAAAGAAAATCCCGACAAAAAATAAAATTTTTGAGGTTTTCCATACAAACCGCATACTTTTAACACCGATGGTTGTATGGAAAACGTAATTTTTTTTATTTTTTATCGGGATTTTTAATATCGCCACTGGGTTTGTGATCACCCTCGCTATTACCTGCCTCAGTTTTCGATCACGGTCTGAATACACCCTGTATAGTCCTAATCTACAACTGAAAAGATTTAGGCCTGGTTAAAGATGGGGTCAAACCTTCCATAATATTCGAAATTTTATTTGAAACTAAAATTTGAGTTGAAAAAAGTTTTGCAATTATTCTTTGCAGCATGTACTTCAGTTCGTTTTGTTTTGGAGACAATAATATACCATTTATAGTATCAATTCTTGTTTTAAAAATAAAAATTAATTATTATAGAAATAAGTACCATAGAGTCGTATGACTTTGGCCCAATATTCAGCAATATTTTCATTTTCACCATACAATTGAAAGGAGTTTGTCTATATTTTTATTTTATTGAATTAGTTGAATTATTGGGGATATAAGGAAACCATACACATAAATATTTGGTAGCCATTTACAAGATTTAGTATATATATTTTTTGTCAAACTTTGGGTCAAAGTCATCCTAGGGCTTGGGTGACTTTGGCCCACTCACTTTCTTGTTCTGAAATCGCAAGGTTTTTGCTGCTGGGACAAACTAAACTCCATAAAATAAATCTACTGGTGAGAAAATACAAATCTACATCAAATAGAGTAACATTTTTTTAAATTTTTAGTTAAAAAAAATTTATACTTATGTTAACAAATGCGTTTTATTTTATGGCGCTCTCAACAGTCTTCCAAAAAAGAAATCAAAATGGAAATACAAAGTAAAAAACAGCTTACAAGGCTTACAAAGCTTACAGCACATACAAGGTAATTTTAACGTTTATTGTTAGAAGATTTTTAAATTGACATTAAGAGTAGATAAGAAAATAATACTGATATCAAAATACCATAAAACTATAGCATTGTTAGTTATAGTATTGTGGGGTCATGTCCATTTTAATTTGTGATTCATCTTCGAACTCGACGTCGTCATCAGGTAATTCTTGAGTAGACGAGACTTCGCTCATCCAAGAGCTACAACTTGTAATAGAGTCACGGCTCTGTTGTCGTCTTTTCTTAAGCTTGGCGAGTGGTTTTAGCGTCAAACCTGATAAAGTTGCTTCTGCAATGTCTGCTGCACTAATTAACTAACCAGCAAGGACGTTCAGTTTCTTTTTTAGCATTTTTTTATATAGGCAGCTTTCATTTCGTGCTTGTTCCAACTTTTCCATGGGCCAAAGTGAAACAAAAATGGATTAAAATTCTGACCAAATCACTTTTTCGCAATATCACAAAAATAGTTAAATTGCTTTATAAAAAAAGTGCGATGCCGAGGGTCACTGACACAAGTACCACACTTTTAACCAAATATTTAGAAGGAAACTCACCTGAATTATTAGTTATAGACGAAAGTTTGCACTACAAAATTTGGCTCCATAAACAAACTTTTCGAAAACAGCTAAATCAACCAATCAGAGTAGGGACCACAAGCTCGAAACACTGTTTTACTGACAACTTGTGCTTGTTGTCTGCTGATTTTAATGCGTACTTTTTCGAAACAGACTGCAGGAGAGGTGTGGCGCGAATTCCAAACTTTTACCTATTTTGGGCCAAAGTCACCCCCTAGGGCCAAAGTCATACGAATTTACAGTACTTATTTTTATTAAAACTATATAATTTTTCACTTTCTTAATCCCCAAATGAAAGCTAAAATATCTTTTTTTTTTTCACCACCAGGAATCGAATGTGAAGTGATCAACCTGCGCTCCATCCGGCCACTAGACTTCGAGACCATCGCGCAGTCCATCTCCAAGACTCACCACCTCATCACCGTGGAACAGGGGTGGCCACAGTCCGGTAATTATTAACAACAAGTACCTTATTTACTTAGAGAAGAATACTTGAAGAAAGTAATTTAGATTAAGAACGGATTCTAGATCTTAATATTTGTTTACAAAATATTATGATTCCCAATCATTTTTAAAAATATATTGATTTATAATATGTCAAGTTTTCTAATCGCTCGATGTACCTTGAAAGGAATTATTTTTAATAACTGTGACTTGTGTTGGCCTGTAACAGGTGTACTAGGCGCATGCGTTTGAATGCCACATATGTTGCGTTAAACGTTTAACGCAACCTTGGAAGTTGCATTACAAGTTACACTTACAAAGAATATTTACCAAAAAATACGCACCGACAATTCCTCTGGTATTGTGGGTGTCCATGGGCCATGTTGACCACTTAACCCTAGAGTGGGCGCGCTATGAGCATTTTGCCGGCGAACATAGGTTTGAAAAGTCATTGCAAAATATTGCGTTCCCTAAAATCTCTTATTTACTAAAGTTCTTTCGAACTGAAATTAATGAAAACGTTGATTTATCATTACTTATTAGCGTAATATTTAAATGCTAAGAAAAATAATAAATTAAATGGCTTTATTCCCAGTTAAAATAATCAATGAAAACAGGCGGTAAAATCCTCCCGACGCGCCCACTGACGTCACGAAAAAAGGGCGCGTCCACTCTTGGGTTAATCTCTGCATCACCCTAAGGTTGACAATTAGAGAATCCCTCTGCCATTATGTTAGCCTTTATACGCTATGTGTAAAAAGCGTAAATAAATAATAATGTGTTGATAATTATGATGATGGCCTAAAACCCTCTCAATGGTAGAGGAGACCCGTGCTCAGCAGTGGGCTTATATGGGTTGATGAAGAAGAAGAATTATGATGATGACGACGGTGTTGATAATGACTATGATGATGTTGATAATGATCTTGATGATGATGATAAAAACGATGATAATGCTAATAATGACTATGATGATCTTGATAATGACGATGTTAATGCTGATAACGATGGCGGTGTTGATAATGACAATGATGATCTATTCAGCGATCATGATGGTAATGATAATGATCACGATGATGATCTTGATAATTACTATGATGTTGAAAATGACTATGATGATTTTGATAATGGCTATATTGATAAGTATACGCATGTCGTCCCCGGCAGGTATCGGCGCGGAGATCTGCGCGCGCGTGATGGAGTCGCCGTCGTTCTTCGAGCTGGACGCGCCGGCGTGGCGAGTGAGCGGCGCCGACGTGCCCATGCCGTACGCGCGCGCGCTCGAGACACTCGCGCTGCCGCGGCCCGGCGACGTGGTCGCCGCCGCCGCCGCCGTGCTCGGGAACAAGTAACTACCACGCGTATATCTTTATTATCACTTGCTACACTAAACGGGGGGGTCATGTCACATACCAAAAAAGGGGGAGGGGGGACCTGTGTTAATACATGCGTTCTATTACATATATCTTCATCATGTCGCATTTCAATGAAGAGGGGAGGGGCTGCTGTAATATATACGTTCTGTTACATTTACGTCAAACCTCTTTAAAGTAAAAGGCGAGGGGCAACCTGCCTTAATACATGCATTACATTTGCATCAAGTCACCTTCCACTGAACAGAGACGGGGCGGGGGGAGGGAACTGCTGTAAAACATGCGTTCTTTTATATTGAGTCATGTCACCTTACACTAAAAATGGATTGAACAACCTGCACTAATACATATATTCTGCTACATTTATATCAAATCATCTTACATTAAATGGGACGGGGAGTATACATTATGCTTCACCAAACAAGCTTCCCATAAAGAAAGGGGGAATTCTAGCCTCCTAATATAACACTTAATGACCATAAATAGGATCATTAGGAATTCACACTGAGTTATCACAGCACGACCCTAAATGAATCCTAGCCAAGAACTGGCCATGTAGGGCCTACCATGCGCTAGTTTACAAAATCTAAGTAGCCCCGTTTGGTAGCTCGGTTTTCCCCCACTAATCAATAAGAATTTAATTAATTATAAACAATGTATTAAACGGATACAAAATTTAAACAGAATCATGAAAAAAATTACCAATTTTTTATTATTATCACGTTTCATACGAACTTGGTTACGTCATTTACCCCTAGGTGGCGCTTTGTATAAAAAGTTTTTTTCTAATCTAGTAATTATAGTACAAGTAGTATAATAATAAATTATTATAACTTTCGTTACATTCAGGATTGAGAAACTTAAATAAATTCTCAGTCAAGAGGATAAAAATATCAAAAGGTATCCTAATTATTATGTATACCGGCTAGAAAAAAATAAATGTATATGGAATGCTCCCGAAACTAAAAGTATTTACAAACATATAACGTTTTTGTAGTCCAATATTTTTTGTAGTGTTTTATTAGCAAAAATATTTTTTTCTAATTTTTGTAGAATTTTTCACAATAAATACGACTGGATTTTATTTTTGGAAGCAATTCAAATATTTTAGTATTTACCCCATTTAGTTTTTGTTTATGTATAAAGAAAGACTATAGTCCTAACCCTATAATAATATTGATTGTTGTAAAATTAATATATTGATGTTGCGATACAAAAATAATATTTTTGTAATCTGTAAAAAAAATGTTTTATTTCAGAATCAGCGAAGCGCAAGCGCAGTAATTTCCGGAATCTCCATAATATTGAATAGTGAAGGAAGCCTTATAAAATCAGAAACATTGTAAATATTTATTTATTTTTAACGTATTTCTGAACACCGCGGTGCACTCTGCTTCGTCGCCAATGTGATTTATGTATAGTATAAATGAATGATGAAATAATGTTGATTATAGACAATTTTGTTATTAGAGAATTTTGTTTTTATTGAACGCCATCTAGCGGATATTTTTGTAACTAAGATCAACTACAGCTAGCAGTAGCAATTCGAAATAATACCGCTAGGTGGCGCTTTATCCACTTTTTGTAAATAAGTTTGTTATTTACCTCAGTACTAATATTTCTAACAGTATTTCTTAAGTAAATCGTTAGATGACGACTTTTTATTTTATTTATTTGAGTAATTCACTTGTTTTAAAATAACCATCACCTTTCATGAAAACGCATGATGTCGCTATACTTACTGTGCCCACGAAGTTAATTATTATTATTTTCTAGAAGTTGGAACTTTGTTTTGTTTTTCCTAGTTTTCGATTTTTTTTTAAATTACATAATTTGTTTTGGTTTTACCACTAAACTGACCTGTACGCTTGGGACTTGAGGTAACGAATCTTGGCGGTCACTCGTTCAAACCCCAGGAATACCTACATCATCTCTGACTTTCCAAAGTTATGTGTGTATTCACACTGAATGATCACTTACTTAAACAGTGAAGCGAAACATCGTGATGAAACCTGAATACCTAAAACTTTTCAACAATTCCTTAACTGTGTAGTCCGCCAACTCGCTGCCAAAGCGTGTGGACTAAGGGCAAAACCCTTTACTTTAAGAGAAGGCCCATGCCCACCAGTAAAATGTATATGAGCTGATGATATCACTTAAACGGTGAAGGAAAACATCCTAAGGTTAACCTGCACACCTAACAGTTTTTAAGAATTTCTTAAGCGTATACCAACTCACCAACTTCCTTAGTTTACTAAGACCACTCTTACTGCCCAGCAGTAGTACCTAGCTGATGAAATCTATAGTTCGTTATCCATTGCTGTGCATGTAGGCAGTGCCGGAACTAGGGCGGTACCAGCAGTGTCAGGCACAGGGCGCAGACCCTGGAGGGGCGCAGAAATGACCAGACTAATATCTAGTTTTATCTCATGCATGGTAGCTAAGCCTGGTTAGAGCATTTTTCAGGAGCGCAGATTTAAAGGCTCGCACCGGGTGCATAAAAGGCTAGTTACGGCACTGCATGTAGGCTACTAGCAGCAGTGATAGCCTCGAGGTTTGGGCGCGCGGTCCATACTCGATGGTCGCGGGTTCGAACCCCAAGCACACACCTCTGACTTTTCGAAGTTATGTGTTTATTCACTTTGAATTATCATTTGCTTTAACGGTGAAGGAAAACATCGTGATGAAACCTGCACACCTAAAAGTTCTTAGGAATTTCTTAGGTGTGTAGTCCGCCAACCCGCACTAGGCCAGCGTGGTGGACTATGGCCTAAACCCTCTCAATGGTAGAGGAGACCCGTGCCCAGCAGTGGGCGTATATGGGTTGATGAAGAAGGAGATGTGGGCTACTGCAGCGAGCAGTGTATCTCGCGGGATCCAATGTTTAACGCGCGACCGATCCATCAAACTGTCAACGTGGTGCCGGCTGCGTACTATTGTAGTGGCTTCATTGTTCGATTTTATCGCGTTTAAGGAATTTTTGAGATGTGGAAACTTATTAAGCTGTTTAAAAAGTTAAATGCGAGGAGAAAGAAATACATATATACCCAACAGGCAAATATTATGTAGTTTTGGCACTAAGATTCTTGTGTCTTGTATCAGAAACAGATTAAATATTTGTGTCGGTGCGGGAATGTAACCCTCGGCCTCTCGTTTCCCAAACTGGTGTATAGCCTACTACGCCACAGGGCTGTTATGTTTCAAGCGACAAATCTTAAAATAAACAGAAAAAAATGCATTAATTTTTTTCTCAGTAGATATCATTAGACATACAGTTTAATTGATATTAGAAGGCACATGATTATTTTAAGAGTGTAGATTTGAAGGCCATGAAATGTAAAATGAAAAACAAATGGAATAAATTTAATTTACGGGTACACATGTTAATGTAAGTAATAGACGGAGAGACGGGAAACAAAGAATTTACGGAGCTAGCCGGTTTAAAAAATAATTTGAGAAGCGATATAATAAATGCGAATATTCTTCTGTTTTTATTTTTAAATAGCGTGTGGAGTGGCATTAAGTGGCTAGGATATAATTAGGTAATATGTAACAGTTTTATAAAAAACCTCGTTCATATGAACAACGGAGATATTCACGTTGTTAGCAGATATCATATACAAAGACTTCATTGAAATACATAACAGAGTATGTACGTGCTAAATATCTCAATATCCAAACAAAACCGTTGACATTTTGGAGAGGAAAAAAAATGGAGCCACCGAAAATGTCAATCTTCAATATTAGTGAATGAAAGTATAATTTCTGCTTACCGTCACCCCACAATGTGGGTGATTTGAGAGGCGATCCATCACTGCGCTGGGACAACGAAAGACAGATTTTTGTGAATAAACCTACGCGCAGTGATGGCTGTTTATCGATGGCAAGCAGTCGATAGTTTAGGTGTATTTGCTGTTTTATCGATTAACTAGTTGCTGCTTAAAGTCCGTATACGGAAATTGGTCTCAAAATACATTTTTCACTTCGTTTGTGAAATATTTTTCATTAATGGTGTGATTTTATGTAACCTATAGCCTTCCTCGATTAATGGGACTATTAAACACAAATAAATACACTAAGCAGTAACATACATAGTTACTAAGCTACGAATTTTGTCGTGGATATCAGAATATTCGAGAGACTTTTCGGTCTCACAAACACCTAGACCCGAAACAAATACTTATGTGTGAGACACACAAACATTTGCCTCGGTGGATCGAACTCGTAGCCTCTCGTTTGGCAAGCTGACTGCGCCACGAGATAGTAAACAAAAATCGATTAAAAAATCGAAATTTGGTCTAGTAGGACCAAAAAAAATAATCTTTGAAAAGTAAAGCACATTTTTTCGTAACACATTATGTAAAATAATAGTATTTTGCTATGCGTGTGTGCATCTATATGTAGAGAACGTATCTTTCGTTACACGATATATATGCATTCCGTACATTGATTACACTACATTCCTACGTGCGATGAATTTAATGGATATGCATTTAACTTCAACTAGCATTAAAACACCATTATACACACAGTTATTTCAATATACAGGGTGTATTTAGACCGTGATCGAAAACCGAGGCAGGTAATAGCGATGGTGATTACAAACCCCTGGCATTAAAGAAAATCCCGACAAAAAATAAAAATTTTGAGGTTTTCCATACAAACCACATACTTTTAACACCGATGGTTGTAGGGAAAACGTAAAAAATTTTATTTTTTATCGGAATTTTTAATATCGCCACTGGGTTTGTGATCACCCTCGCTATTACCTGCCTCAGTTTTCGATCACGGTCTAAATACACCCTGTAGATGAGGCTCGTGCCCAGCAGTAGTAAGGAGGCTGATGCTGATGAATATGATACCGAAAATCAATTTAGTGTAGCAAATTAATGTCTAAAAAACTATTAATGTACATGTAAATGATTTGATGGCAAAAGCAGATAAGTGTTTCACGTCTTAATATACTTTTTAGATAAGTAGTTATTGAAATGTTTGTGTAATAATATTTCTACTTAGAAACAGATATTCATCTAAATATTTGAAAAAGTATTAAACTGAACGTATTAATATTTAGTCTTCATAACATCGCAATAGTTGTTTTACATTTCTTGTGTAATGAATCCTGCGTAGGGATACTGAGTACATAAGGGTAAGAAGAATATGCAGAAAAATATTTATCACGTACTTTAACGTTTAAGGAAAATATCGTATGGGAACCTCCACACGTAAAAGTTTTTAGGAATTTCTTAGGAGTGTAGTCCGCCAACCAAATCCAGGCCAGCGTGGTGGATTAAGACCTAATCCATCTCCGACTCCAAATATCCTGAAAAGTGATGAAATCATTGTTTTTGCTGTCAATTCTTAGTGCATTTTGTTGGTTTTTCAATGCTCTATTTTGTCGTGCATAAAACACTGCTAATATTTCCATACTGATTTTCATATTCAATTCATAACATGAAGTTTATCGATAATTTCACAACACCAGAGGCTATATTGCATTTGCTAATAATAAAAATGGATTTGGTCGGCGCTTCTCCTGCGAATTTATCGAGCTCGGCGTATCGCGACGCGTTGATTCTCCTGTAATTGATCGGCGGGTTTGAACGAAACTCTCGCTAATTTAATGTCACGGGGTAAGAAATTTGCCGCAGATGCAATTCAAAATGTTGAAAGATAGAATTCAGTTTACAATCACTGGTTGTAGTTCTTTATGTTAAGGTTGGATAGCGATATTTCTGTTTATTATTACAAGAAATTCTCAATTTTTTCCCTGAAGCTTGTTGCTTGAAGTTAATATATCGCACGCTTAATAATATAGTGAGCTAATTCAAAAAGCCGAGTCTAAGGTAAGTAAATGGGAAAAAATGTTACTTCGTCAAATACATTTTGTAGAAAAAAAAATCATTTTTTTTTTAATATGTAAACTAAATAGTAACATTACATACATTACAATTTGATTATTTAATCCGAATATATTTAATCACAAAGTGAATGAAGGTGAAAACACAAAATTTTCAATTAGGTCACTATATTTTTAAGCGTGCGACATGTATATAAAATATTTTTCTTAAGTACTCCTTTATAAGTATATACCTAAACATAATCTAAGCTACAAGCACACGCAATAATGTTCAGAAAAGTCTGTACACAAGTTTATTTCTGTCCCATCGCGCGCCTGAAGTTATGTTTAGAAGTTTGGTCCAATCCATCAACTTGCGAACCGCGAAAGTTTGCAAGTGTTCTGTGTTATAACATAATAAACTGACAAAAAGTTGTCAGACAGCGTTTACGGACTGGTAGGTACTAATAATAAACAAAGCGGGAAAATGTTTGGAAATAAGTTTATATATTTTTATAAAAATGTTCAGTAGAACATGAAGTAATGACCTTTACTATTCCATATTTTTTTCGCCACGTAGAGATTAGTGGTACAATCAAGTTACTACAAAACTACTTGACAGGTAAGGTCTGGTAACTTTGTAGTCATAGATTTTGCAAAAAATACTGTCAATTTTTAATTTTGTGGCAATCATATTTCAATACGAAGGTGTAGAGTTTTTCTTAACCTTCTAATTAATTCACGAAATCTATTACCTATTTTAGTTATCGAGTATGCGCTGAAATAACTTTATTGTTAGAAAAATCATCCTATCGCTGTCCACTGCTGAATTTAGGCCCCTCCAAGTAGGCCCCAAGCATCTCGGTCATGAGCAGCCCAATTAAACCCCACACTCCTCAAATAGTCGGTCCATCGTGCTGCAGGACGTCCCACACTACGTCTCCACTCCAACACTTGTCTGCTCCACCGACCGTCCGACCGTCGGCAGATATGGCCGGCCCATTTCCACTTTAGCGTGCTAATCTTGAGGGCAATATTAACGGCTCCTGTTCTCTCACTAATCATTTCATTATAAATTCTATCCACCAGAGAAATTCCAAGCATATTCAGTTAAGCCATCAAGTACCTATAGTCTGTTACATTCAGACCGTCACAATTATATTGATATTATTTTCTTTCTAGTCGATCTCCGAATCTCCTTTCATTTATAACGGTCACAAGCGTTTAAAAGTTTAGTTTTATAATTAAAAGCAAAATTAGTCTTCAATCATTAATTAATCTCCAAATAATCTTCCTATATAAACCGCAGAAGGCCGTCAATTCGTTGTCAAGCCGAGGGAGATTAAATCAAAACTTTAAACCCTCGTTGAGTGTGAAAACGTTTAAACAAGCTGTTTAGGGTGCGGCTTAATTCAATAGAGTGGCCGGATGGGGTAGTGGAGACCGCCAATTGTATGGATCAGCGGGATTTTAAAACGCAAAGGGGCATCCGTAACACGAAGTGATGGGATACAAGATGGCGGAATAATTTTATTTAAAATGTTAGGAGATCCGTTTCGAAGAAGAAATAAGTGACGGTGAAATAGAATTAGAGTATATCATTATCATCACCATCGCCATCATCATCAGTATCATAAATCATTACCATTATCATCAGGATCACCAGCCCAAATACGTCCTTTCTCTACAGCTGGTGAGCAAGGGTTTAATCTGGTCAGTATGTATAATGTTTCTATCTACGCATACCTACGTTTATTTCAAGCTTCGTCAGGTAAAGTTAAAGTCCCATGTATAGGAAGGCTCATCGACATCGTTTAGACGCATTTACAGATTCCGAAACATTACTGAGAATATCGGACGGATGGATGGATTTGGAAGAGAAACTGGCTCCTCTTGATCTTGCGTATACTTATACTACAGGACTAATAAGATAGTTAATATGCTATTATGTGAAATCCCCTAAGATATCTACAAATATATGTTTGAGCTCTGACGTTACCATAATCTTCTCATAGTAAGTACACAAAAATTATGATTTACAATTTAAATATGTATAGTGTATAGGTACTTAACGAAATATTAATGACCTACGGTAATATTACAAAATTTACTTCCTCGTCAATAAATATTTTTAATAGCACCTGCTCAAAAATTTATACGAGTGTGATATTAAAGGTCTTGGCCATGAACTACAAAAGCTACATATGTACTGATTTAGGTAATAAAAAATACATCAACAAATACTCTCACGACTTTAACGCTCAAGGGGCAAGCAGAGGTATATTTCTACCCGTTCTTCCTGCGGAAGTATTTAATAGTGGTGAATCTATTACCGTTTTTAAACGCGCCTAATTTCTACTGACATGTTTCTAATAAAAATACCTTATTGCCGGACCCGGTAATCGAACGCGGAACTTCATAATCGTTCTATACGTACCTATATATTTTCCCCAAGGCTAACTAATGGTTCTTTTACTTATAGTCATTTTAATTCAAATTCCAACCCGCACTAGGCCAGCTTGGTGGACTAAGCCAAGTGAGCTAAGGCCTAAATCACTCTCAGTGAAGGCCCGTGCCCAGCAATGCGACGTATACAGAGTATAATCGGACCACGATCGTAAACTGAGTCCGCTAATAGATAAGGTGATTGTAAACTCCTTGGCATTAAATAAAATCCTGTCAATTTTTTTTGACGTTTTCCAACCAAATACATTTCATACCTATGATTGTTAGGAAAACGTATTTTTTGTCAGGATTTTCATTAACACCAGAGGGTTTATAATCAACTTGGCTATAACCTGCGTTAGTTTCCGTTCACGGTCTGAATACACCCTGCATGGGCTGATGAAGAATTCCCATATAAGAAAGAAGATTCATATGGTTTCTAAAGCTCTTACCTTGTCTTGTATTCTCCATGGTTTAACGGCCTTGTGGTACATAGCCTTAAACTTTACGTAAACGCATGATTTGTTCTCGTTGATTGATTAACCGGTGTTGAAAGTTGGAGCCGTGTGGCTTCCGCATACCGAACACACTAATTATTCTTTGTTATAATTTTACAACTGTCTTGGTACATTTATAGTTCACTAGCTTTTGCCCGCGACTCCGTCCGCGTAGACTCTAGGGTTAAGTGCAGAGAGATTTTACACGGGATTACATTTTCCAGGATAAAATTATCCCATGTTAATTCTGTGAGCCCTACCTACCTCTATACCACAAATCATTCAAATCGGTTTGGTAGATCCAGACATACCCATTTCAACGGGAATACTTCATTTTCCGGGCTAAAAACTATCCCATGTCAATTCAGTGAGCTCTACCTCTCTCTATACCAAATTTCATTCAAACCGCTTTGGTAGATGACAAAATACCCATTTCCACGAGAATACTACATTTTCTGGAATAAAAAGTATCCTATGATCTATCCTGATGTATAAGCTATATTATTGTAAAGTTTCATTAAAATCCATTTAGTAGTTTTTACGTGAAAGCGTAACAGACAGACAGACAGAGTTACTTACGCATTTATAATATTAGTATGGATTAATAGTTTTATTGTGCAGTTGTTAATAAAGTTGAGAAAAATTATAAAGTTGAAATAAAGTTCTCAACTTGCCTTGCATGTAGTTCTTAGGATACAAGTCCTTTGTCGTGGGTAACAGAAACTACGAGACTTTTCGGTCTCATAAGCAGCCAGACCCGAAACAAATGTATGCGGTTCGCACAAATATTTGTCTGTCTCTCTCATTTCGCAATTATTATTTGTTATTATTTTATAAGTGACTGTGTTGGTACATTTATTGTCCATTAATAGTTTTATTCTGTCGTTGTTACTAAAGTTAATTAAGGTAATAAAAGTGCAATAAAGACACTTAACAGTTACTTTGTTGTGAAAACAGAAGTTATCGTACTTTTAGATCGCATAGACGGGATAAACATTAAATTTTTGTCAGGAAATTTGATATGGTATAAGTGTTTAAAATGATTTAAGTGTTATTACGAATCTTTTGTATGGGAATATGAAAAAAGTATTGGTTTTAGACGCTTTCAGGCAACTTTTTAAATTTTTCTCTCCGTAAGAACCATCCTTGAACTTCAAGGAATATGATAAAAAAAAGAATAATCGAAATCGGTTCAGCTGTTCTCGTGATTTGCGCTTAGCAACACATTTAGCGATCCATTATTATATCATAGATATGCTTACTAACATACACACACTCGTTCCCGAAAGTGGCTTAAGTCCCAACAGCCGTTTTCAACACATTACTTTCCGGAGCTGAACCTAAGATCTTACGATCGCAGGGCACACAGCGCAAAACCAACGTAGGAATTTGTAATGTAATATGTTCCGGTATTTTCATCCGTCGTGCTACCGAAACACCTGTATAATTTGCCAGTATATCGAGTGTTAAGTATAATTTCACAAGCAGCTTTCCTAATCAGTAATTCGATAAGTTTAATGTTAAAATATTGTGTTTCTTTGTCGCAATACCGCTACCTGATAGTAATGTTAAGAAACGGCATGTGATTTATATGTATTTAGAATTTCTACATATGTATGCCGTTTGTTTAAGTTCTTATTGATCCTATTGCTGGGCAAGAATCTCCTCTACATTTGAGAGAAAATACTCCCTTATCCAACAAAATAATTAATGCAACGAACATTTTTCAGTTTCAATGATACGTTAGCGTTTCCTTATTTTTTATTATAATCGAATCAAAGTTTAGAAAAAAATAAAAACTTAATGAATACTATGATATTAACTTATTTGGTACAATGATTCAAAATATTATATTTATAGATCACACAAACATTAGTCTCTTTGCGGAGATCAAACCCGCAGTCTCCCGTTTCACTGCGCCGCGGAGGCTGTGACATATAAATTTTACATGTATGTATGTACGGGGAGCTGAGCCCCAATCGGACGGAGATATTTGCTGTTTACACATTTATTTGTGAGAAATTTCTTGGCGGTACGGCTGGGCGAAATTACACCAACATTTAAATATATCTCCCTGAATAATAATTTTATTTGTTTTTTATTTAGACACACTTCAACTTAAAAAAAAAAACTAGAAAATTGATTTAAAGATGCCAGAAAATATCCTTTAAAAAAATAATAAATCTTACATTCTTTTCGCCCTCGACAAAAGTCTGTATCATAGATTTCGAAACGTACTGTGTGTTATTGAGTTTTCATATTAGAAAACCCTCTCAATGATAGAGGAGACCCGTGCTCAGCAGTGGGCGTATATGGATTGATGAAGAAGAAGAGAAGATTAGAAAATCGACATAGTTTAAAACTATTCACAAAACCTGGATGCAGAAATACACCCTATCTATCTACTGTCAATAGATACAGCTGTGCGTGTGTAACGAAATCTTGTTAAATTTGTCGTCCTAAATTAAAAGATAATTCTATGCCTACAATTAATATTATCTGCACGGCGATATCACTTAGCATACTACAATTATTTACTTAAATATTAATAGTTAAAACATATCCTGTCCCATTCGTATTTTAAAGAATTATACTGTATTTAGCAGTGAAGTATTAATTAACCTATATAGAAACTGGATGTTTTTGCCACATCGGCTCACAGTTGGTAACTAGCTTTAAGATAACAGTAATTATGAAAGACTGTTAATTGCAATGTTTGTTTCAATCGACAACTTGATTCTGCGTTTCACCACTTAGACTGCCTTTCTGTTTGACAGTCAGGAATTTGTGAATATGAAATATGGGGATTATCCTATAATTTTCGTAGATTATTTAATAATTATTAATCTATCGAAATTACAAACTGGTTGATTTATTGCGTTTAAATACTAAGTTCTACACACATAAAAGTTTTATGCTACGCATACATTTTATTGTATTTTAATTTGAAAGATCGCGGAACGAACTATTTTCATATGTGATTTTTCTATTCCCAGCTGTTTAAGGATAGTTGAACACGTCTATAATGTAATAATTTATTTATGACCAAGTAATGCAACCCTAGATATAACTAACTGAATATAAAACTTAAGAGCAAAATAAAGACCTTTTATTGTTTTTTTGTCTATAGGTATTTTATAACCATATCTGCTACAACTTTCTCCCGTCCGTACAGTATAGGCCTTGCTAATGGCACGTGACAGGGCCGGTGATGGATCGGGTCCCGTGCCCCCCGCCCGTGCCTCCCGCCTTGCACGCCATCCGCCGGCCCCGGCAAAATTACACGACTTTTTCATATACATGCCAGGATTCTATGAGTATGTATAAAAACAATTATGGAATAGAAAATGATAAGACAAAATAAAAGACTAACGGTATTTTCTACTGAAATGTACTCGATAGTCGATATACATCTATTTTCTGTCTCTTTGATACAAGCTATGGTGGAAGAGACCGTAGGATAACCTAATATGGACACAGTAAACTGTTTAGTTATCAGCGCAATGTCCACCCCACAGCTTAATAAGATCTTTTTTTACAACTGAGCAGGTTTAAGGCCTACACCACCACGCATCTAGTGGGGGTTGGCGGACTACACACCTAAGAAACTCTAAGGGACTTTTAGATTTGCAGGTTCCCTCACGATGCTTTCCTGCATCGTTTCATTAAGTGATAATTCAACGTAAATACACACATGACTTCGAAAAGTCTGAGATAGAGTTTGAACGCGCAACCGCCTAGATTCTCAACCGCGCCTAAACCTCGAGGCCATCACTGCTAAGTAATTCTTACCCGTTGATTGGCCTACCGTTGGTCACCATCGTCATGGTCTTGAGGTATACAATAATAATTAAAAGACGTATAACCAAGTGCTAACACGTAGGCCACGATATTCTCGGAAGCCACAAGGCTCAGTTGCGAATCACTTGCGAAATAATTATGGGGTAATGCACACTGTTATTAAAGTGTTTATTAATGACTAGCGGTCTCGACTTTGACGGGTGACTTTTTATGAAAATAAACCTATATTTTTACCCAGATAGGGTGTGAGGGTTTCTTAGGTGTGTAGTCCGACAACCCGCACTAGGCCAGCGTGGTGGACTGAGGCCTAAACCCTCTCAATGGTGTAGGAGGCCCGTGCTCAACACTGGGACGTATAGGAATACTGAGCAGCTGAATACGATTAGAAGGGTAATAGACAGTATTTTATTTCGGGACGAGTGTGGTCGCTTGGTTTGATTGAATTGTAGTAAACCCAATACAGATTTGCGTTACCTGGCAATCAAACCCCCCACAACACATTTGTATCGCAAAACCACTACAACAAAAATTTTACGGAGATTCATGCCCAGTATTATCCTACACACAGATTAAAACATATTTGTTTCGACATATTTTTTGATGTCTGATCTTAATCTTCGTCAGTATAAAAGTTAAAACTCAAAGTCATACTCTCTATTTAGTCACTTGTGGCGCAAACTTCTAAGCAATAACGTTATATATATAATTTGCTTTACTATGTTGATACAAATATTATTATGACTTTGTCCACTGAAGTAAGTAAAACTTATCATGACATGTGGATGTTGATTAAGCCGTGTGAAGTAAAAAATTTTGCTTTATTGTTTATGTTATATATTCCACCTTCTTGACGACAATTACACTTATAAAAGTTGAGCCATTTTTATTTAATAAAAGTATTTTATTGAAAGGATTCGAAAGAATGTTTTTTTCCCAAAACAAAAGGACTTTTACAACCGGATTTTTTCAGAAAATTCCCTTAAAGCGTAACAGCTGTTTTAGAGATTAGCATTATTAAAAAAATACCTCCTCGTTCTACGTTCAATCAATAAAGAGTTGTATTATGAATAACATTTCAATAATAAGAATTCACATAAGAATTAAACATTTCAATCATGTCAAACAAAAAGATAATAATGCATTACTTAGAGGAAAGCTTTGACATTCGACTATCATGTCATTTTTCAAAATTTATGACTGGCTAGTAAATTAAAATAAAAACCAGGGCTTGAGGCGAAGTTCATTGAACCGAGGTCGTCTGTAATTGCAGACAGGTGGGCCCAAATGATCAGGAAATGACATTTCTCCAGGTTCGTTCATATCACAAATTTAATGGTAAATAAATTAAACATTAAGGACGTAGCCGAGTGCTTTTCGTGGCGCTTCCGTGTATGTTTGGCGACCTTCGTATGACGTTGGGACTGACCCACTGAGGAGACGTGGATTCGATTTCCGTGATGGAATGTTGCATTCTTTAGCTAAATATTTTATGTATTGTATTTTTGTATATTTTTTTCGTAGGGGTAGAGTGAATTGTTAACATTATATTTTTTATTTTAAAATCGGTTATTCGTTTTGTAACATACATGAATGCATAGATTCATTTACTGCAGCCTGTACATATTCATGAAACTATGCCAAGTGAAATTGCCGGTTGCGACTTTATTATAAACTCATATAAAAACACACATAAAATTAGAAGATTGTACACCTTCAAAATCAATAACAGAAAGAGAACACAAAAGTTAAATTATCAGGAATTATTTAAAACGTAAAAAGACCGTGATCGAGAACTTAGACAGGTTAGCTTCAAATAACATCCATATGCCCCTAAAAATCCCAAAACATATTTTTTTCCTTGAAGTTAGGAAGACGACAATTTATGTTTTGGCATTTAGTTATGTGTTCGTAATCACCGTAATTTTACCTGTCTTGGTTTTCGATCTCTGTATTTATACTGAATAGAGTTCTACATTAGAAATTCCCACATCAAACATCAGTGTTGTCACCCGGAAGGATTGTCCGATATCGTTAACATTTCCTTAAAATTGAACCAAAAATCATTATAAAGAGTTATTCTAGTTATTTGTTCACGTGCAATTATTACTCGCCATGACCCAATTGACCACGAGTGGCGTCCTTGTCAGTTCGCAATACTATATAATCTGCGATCGGTATACGCGTGGGCGGCCATATTGTCTAACATTTGGATATTAAGCCATAAATGAACCACTTAATGCTAAGGGTATTGTGCAGGTAAATTTATGGTTTCCAAGAATAATGAGGTGTAATATATAGTAATAGAACTCAGCGGGCGGGTTCAAACCCCAGGCATATATTTATTTATTTATTTATGCTTTATATACAATGTGTATAAAGGCGGACATAATGCCTGAGGCATTCTCTAACTGTCAACCTTAGGGTGATGCAGAGATTAAAGGTAGGTGCATAAATAGCGTAAAGAATAAAACTCTAAACAAAAACTAATAAAGAAATATAACAACTAGATAAACATACACATCTAAAATAACATAATATAAATACATACATATACTTATATGAAATATAATATATACTTACATATATAAAAGGGAAAAAGAACAGAAGTCGTACAACACACATATTATTTAAGTCAAAGTCAAAGTCAAAGTCAAATTTCCTTTATTCAAATAGACTTTCACAAGCACTTTTGAATCGTCAATATTTTATGCTATTTTTTAAAACTAGTGCCGCTTCGAAACGTGTTATCGCTGTGGAGAAGAAACGGCAAGAAACTCCCTCAGCAACACGAAATGTCATTTTTTTTATTATTATTTTTTTTTAAATAAATTCAACTCATATTACAATATTAACTCATATTATAACTCATATTATAAAATATGTCAAAGGATATAAATTGAAGCAACACCTCCTCTGATCAGTTTATTTGCTCCCAGGGGTTAGGATCCTCAATATAATCTGAAATTTTATAATAAGCTTTTTTAAATAGCTTATCTTTAATTGATTTTTTGAATTTTTCCAAGGGAAGCTCCCTAATGCCCTTCGGGAGTTTGTTATAGAAGCGAATACATTGCCCCATAAAAGAGTTATTAATTTTTCGGAGACGAGTTACATGTTGTACAAGATTACATTTGTTCCTAGTGTTTTTATTATGTACATCACATATTTTCTTAAATGTATCAGGATTTTTTTGGACGTATAGAAGATTTTCATATATAAATTGACAGGTGACGGTAAGAATATTTATTTCCTTAAATTTTTCCCTAAGTGAAGCCCTGGGACGTAAATTATAAATAGCCCTAATGGCTCTTTTTTGCAAAACAAAAACGGTGTTAATGTCCGCAGCAGCTCCCCACAACATAATACCATAAGACATAAGGCTATGGAAATAGCTAAAATAAACCATTCTTGCCGTTTCCTCGTCTGTCAGACGTCTGATCTTTTTCACTGCATAAGCCGCGGAACTTAGTTTACCTGCCAATTGTTGAATGTGCGGTCCCCACTGGAGTTTTGCGTCCACCGTAATGCCCAGAAATGTGGTTGACGCAACAGGATCCAGTTCTTCACCATTAATTTGCACAGTGGTTTTTAATTGTTTAACATTGGGCATTGTGAATTTTATACATTTAGTTTTTTTTGCATTTAAAAGAAGATTATTATTACTAAACCACTGAACAACTTTACGTAGTGCATTGTTTACTTCGTCAAAATTATCAAGACGTCTTTTAACATTAAATATTAAAGATGTATCATCCGCAAACAATACAATATCGCTTTTATCCCCTACATAGTAAGGCAAGTCATTTATGTATACTAGAAACAAAAAAGGTCCAAGAATTGAACCCTGTGGCACTCCCATGGTAACCGACGATCCTGGAGAAAGTTTCCCATTTACATCAACCCTCTGAACTCTATTATTCAAATAGGATGTCAGAAGATTGAGGGCTACATCTTTAATGCCATAATGGTGAAGTTTCCTGACAAGAATGTCATGTCTGACACAGTCAAAGGCTTTGGACAAGTCGCAGAAAACGCCAATAGCATCACGCGACTCCTCCCAAGCCCTGAACACAGTTTTTAAAAGTTCAACCCCTGCATCGATAGTTGATCTACCCTTAGTAAATCCAAACTGTTTCCGATGAAGTAAGTTATTTGTATTGAAAAATTTCAATAATTGATTAAGTATAATTTTTTCAAATAACTTACTAAGAGTTATTAACTTTTATTTTGAATGCCAAGCGAGTTGTAGCCGACCTGATTTCGAGGGGGAGTGCATTCCATAGGAGAATGGATTGTATGAAATAGGAAGAGTGAACAATATCGGAGGTGTGGGGGGAACACTTAAGGAGGAGATTGCTTGAAGAGCGAAGGTTTTTGGTACGGTTGCTACCCAGATACTGAAATATACTTCTGACTTTTTAAAGTTATCAGTGAATTCACAATGAATTGTAACGTACTTTAAGTGAAGAAAAACAACGCAAGGAAGTCTTCACGCCTGAAAAAGTATTTAGGAATTTCTTAAATGTGTCATCCGAAACGCACTAGGTCTGATTTGTTCACTAAAAAACACCCCTTTCAGCTGTAGAGAAGGCCCGACTGTGGCAGTATTTTCCTTCATATGATTTAAAAGTCGATTTAGGTGTGTTTTATCTTCCACAGAGCTGAGACGGCAAAAATTCATTACGAACATCACAAATCTACTTTAAGATTATTTTACGGCTATAATACTTACATAAGGTCTTAAGCTTCACCGGTAAATTTCGTGCCCTAATTGGCCCAAATACCCAAAAAAAACATCTCCGATAAACATAATTATTCACAACCTTCCATTATTAAATTAAAAAATATTAATAAT
This sequence comes from Cephonodes hylas, assembly GCA_030295005.1. Classification (NCBI taxonomy): domain Eukaryota; kingdom Metazoa; phylum Arthropoda; class Insecta; order Lepidoptera; family Sphingidae; genus Cephonodes; species Cephonodes hylas. The sequence continues at coordinate 12,828,619 of AP025372.1, read as the reverse complement.
TGTAATCACGCAATGCGAATGAAACTTTACATATTTTTAGTGAAAATATTCATTGGACCACATCGATGAGGCAAAGTGCCGATTATAATCATTTGTGATGCGTGTAAAAAGTATTATTTTTACAACATACCCGGGGTCCACAAAAAATATCTACTGCCGAAAACATGATAGAAACTACAAAAATGCATCAAAATAACATTATAATCACATGTATGCAATGATCGCAAAATCATGTTACAACTACTTTCAAATTCAATCCAAGTGATTCAAGAAGTAGATGAAATCAAGGTTTGAAATCTCAGCAGTCACAAGACCAAACCACAGACCCTTCTAAGTTATGTACAATACAATATCACGTACTTTAGCACAAGAAGATATGTTGAGGATGCTGTCATACTGAAAAGTTCTCCACATAAAATATTTACCAGCAATAACTTCGACGGTAAACGAAAACATTTAATGCGAGGAAACCTGCATACTTAAAAGTTCCTAGGAATTGCTTAGGTTCGTAGTTCTATACTAAGCTAGCGTGGTGGACTAAAACTCAAACCCTCTCAGCTATAGAGGAAGCGCCTGCCCAGCAACGTGACGGTGATGACGATGTATATGAACTAAACTAGCGACCTGACCCGGCTTCGCACGGGTGCAATGCTGATATTTAATGGATGTTATCATACATATAAACCATCCTCTTGAATCAATCTATCTATTAAAAAAAACCGCATTAAAATCCGTTGCGTAGTTTCAAAGATTTAAGCATACAAAGGGACATAGGGACAGAGTAAGCGACTTTGTTTTATACTATGTAGTGGTGAAGATTTTTTAAACCTACAACCTGGTTGAGAATTGGGAGGCTTAGAGACACAATGTATCTAATACACAATACCACACAAACAGACAAGTAGCTCATTTATATTCTATGTGATTGCAGATTAGCTGATAAACATAAAATTTCACTCGCGTGTGTTGGGTAATGGCACACTATCAAAATAAATTACCTTGTTACGTGTGGCGAAAAATATTCTAATCCTTTTTACAATGTAAAGGCATTTGCACTAGTTCCGGCCGAGTTTTGGGGTTTAAGATTATGTCATTCTTTAAATTGCAACGCGTAACGTGATGACACAATAGGACGAGAGAATTACTTCGAGAAAAGTGCCGTATGTCGTTTTTTTACATACATACGCTAGTATTTATTAACTTATAGGCAGAAATGCTTTTATACACTTATATTATGTCATCGAGGACACCTTGTTTTGTTTTAAATACACAGCATACAGCTAAGCAACACAGTTTAAGCTGGTATGGAGTATGTCTTCAAAAATAAATAACAATATAAAAATAAAAAATGCAAGTCTTTTAGGGAGGATCTTCTCGAGCATGGGTCCTATTTAGGCTGCTGATGATGATAATGAAGAAAAATATGGTTTGTGTCCAATCTTAAACTAACAGCAAAAAGCTAGCCCCTATCATGTTGTTCTTGACGATGATTCACGAAATATGGATGCAGAGATCATCCACCTGTGACTACTTACGGTTATGAGCTTGTATGAATTTTTTCTCTTGTAACTTATAAATAGTTAAATTCACTCATAGGCTGTTCCCAACACGCAACAAACTTACGTAAATCTCTTCCGGGGATTTTTCACTCTTCGTGCAGTTAAATACACCTTACCATCAGCCAATTGCTCTTTCAGCATCTTACCTGACCATAAACGGAACATAAGCTAGATGCTCACGCTACTATCCTCGAAGAGGTAGGCATATATGAAATTCTGCACCCTTCTTCATCTTCTTCTTCATCAACCCATTATACGCCCACTGCTGAGCACGGGTCTCCTCTACCAATGAGAGGGTTTAGGCCATAGTCCACCACGCTGGCCTAGTGCGGGTTGGCGGACTACACACCTAAGAAATTTCTAAGAACTTTCAGGTGTGCAGGTTTTATCACGATGTTTTCCTTCACCGTTAAAGCAAGTGATTATTCAATGTGAATACACACATAATTTCGAAAAGTCATAGGTGTGTGCCTGGGATTCGAACCCGCGACCGCCGAGATTCTCGACCGAGCGCCTAAACCTCGAGGCCATCCCTGCTATTCTGCACCCACTTGTCACTAATTGCACTTTCCTTGGTGGTGATTTTTTTCAGAGTCCCACGTTAGAGATGGCGAAATTTTAAACCTCCGTGCTGTTACTAAGAATTAAAAATTGAATTTCACAATCCGAGCGCCAGACCCGGAATTGGAACTATAGGAGTCTAGATCATTCTGTAAATACTTAGACCACGAGACTATTTACATTAGCATACGTTCCTATCGCATCTACTTTTACTGAAAGCCTCAGGTCGTCACTTGCCTTGTGACAAAGGCTAACTGCACATTCGAATTGTCTTCTCGTAACTCTTGAATCGGTACGAGGCCATATATTTGTCACATGATTAAGATATCTAGTCCGTATCGATATAAGTGTGACATCGAGATGTCCTGGGTTCGACTTCCGAATATGACTAAATTTACTTAAATTTGGAATGAGCTTTTAACACTTATATAAATAAGTAACTTATATAAATAACACTTATATTAATAATAAAATAATGTCTCTGATGATTGTGTTTTTAAGGTGAATTTGTCAAATAGTTATCAGTCCCTACTTTTCCGTTTTTCGATCATATTCCTTAGAGTAAGTACTCGTAACGGTCTCACCAAGTAACTCTTTTTTGACCTTCAATCACACTCCAGCTACGTTACTTCTTCTTCATCAGCCCATATACGACCCACTGCTGTTTACCTGCCTTCTCTATAACTGAGAAGCCTGAGTCTATCACGCTACTTTGCGCGTTGGTGGACTACACGCCTAAACAATTCCTAAGAAAGATATTTTCTTTTACCGCTGAAGTGAGATTATTAATTGTCAACTTACACGTCACATTACCTCGAAATGTCAGAAGTGTGCTTGCTATCTTTGAAACAGATCGAGATACTCAACCTGGTTAAAAAGGCTTGGTTAAAGAAGCCAATACATTACTAATTTCCGTAAACTAACCCCAGAAATTCATTAAACATATTAAAATTTAGGATGTCTTCCGATCAGCAACCTGATTGCTGTCCACAATCTGGTTACAGTTGATAAATAGTAGCGGGCGGCATGCGATGCTTACTCTGTACCGGTCGCCACTCCACATCGCCCGCTTGCGTCGGCCGCGCGTGTCGCATTTGAATAATTTCTTATCGGAACTATTTTGCCTTAGTGCAGTGACTGTGCTAATATGCTTAGGTTTTTGGTAAGTTTACAAGAATTTTTTAAATGTTGCTAATATTTTGAAAGTGAAATATACGATTGTGTTAATTGTTTCAAAAGCCAATCACTTCCTTTTCCGTGCATTTTTTTAATGCATTCAACAAAAAAATTGTGATTGTATTTTATACGGTAGAAGGGTTGCTTATGGCTAGACTTTTGTTATTATTTTTTTTATAATTATAAAAAGACTTGTTTATTAAACTTTCCCATTGTGTATGTTGCTATTGTTTAGTAGTTAAGACGTTCCTTCACATAAGACGCCGGTTCGTATCAATTATCATTATTCGATGTTAATTGTGACCGCTTGGATGGCACCTAAGTCTGGATTAAATAATTATAGTGCTTGAAAATTTTAAGCCATTGTAAATAAATAAAAAATACATTCAACAGTCGCCTAAAATGTTACTACAAGTCAAGTGTGTGTCAAAAACTAAAGGCTTCAATCTCAGAAACACCAAGACCGAACCATTATTTGTAAATACCACCAATGGTCACTCAACGTGGAGATCGAACCCGCTACCTTTCCATTTACTAACCAGTGTCTAACCGCACCATGGAGGTTATCGTTCTAGCAATTTTTAATTAAGTCTATCCAAGGAGGTTGTAATATTTTTTGCTAAGTAATAATTAACTAGACATCGTAGACTGCATAATATTAATCAAACTGACAGCTTAATTAATAAATATCTAATGACAATTTGTATATAATAGTTATATGAATATGTATTATCTTGTTTGATGTCAAGAGAAGGCAAGCGCATAAGATAAGTGTGATGAGATTTTTGAAAGTAACGAACATACAGGGTGTATTCAGACCGTGATCGGAAATTAAGCCAGCTAATATCTAAGATGATTGCAAAACAACGCTAGGGGCATTGATGAAAATTCCACACCAACAAATCACATACATTTAAAACCCATGGTTGTATGGAAAACGTCAAGTTTTTTATTCTTTGTCGGGATTTTCTTTAACACTAGGGAATTTGTAAAAGCAGTGATGGCCTCGAGGTTTAGGCGCGCGGTCGAGAATCTCGGCGGTCGCGGGTTCGAACCCCAGGCACACACCTCTGACTTTTCGAAGTTATGTGTGTATTCAAATTGAATTATCACTTGCTTTAACGGTGAAGGAAACCATCATGATGAAACTCGCACACCTAAAAGTTCTAAGGAATTTCTTAGGTGTGTAGTCCGCCAACCCGCGCTAGGCCAGCGTGGTGGACTATGGCCTAAACCCTCTCAATGGTAGAGGAGACCCGAGCTCAGCAGTGGGCGTATATGGGTTGATGAAGAAGAAGAAGAATTTGTAATCACCTTAGCTATCACGGACTGAAAACACCTGTACAGTATGGCAATAATTTAAAAGAAATCGTTTCTTGTATAGACTCTGCCTACTCCCATGTGATCTTCATCATCAGCCCATATACGTCCCACTGCTAGGAATGGGCCTCCTTTACCTTTGCGAAGGTTTGGGCCTATTCTACCTCGATGGCCTAGTGCGGGTTGGCGGACTGCACACCTAAGAAATTCCTAAGAACTTTTTTGGTGTATAGGTTACATCACGATGTTTTCCTTCACCGTTAAACCATTGTTATTGTGAATAATCTCACGGAATATAAACGTGAATATTACGTGATACTCCTAGATTTCCCTATAATTTTCTACTTCAACTTTGACAAATATAAAACTATTTTATCAACTAAAAGACTAATATTTTTAGCTATGAACTGGCGCCGGTTCAGATTTCTTATGTGTCAATAATATGTTCTTAAACAATGAATAGTTAAGCCCACGTCTCATCATAAAAAGTTATAATTTTTCGCTTTATGTCTCTTTCGTCTTTGAAATGTTTCCGTCATACAGTTATCATAAAAATGCTTTTAATATTACGCCATAGAAGTACGCAAACGACATACTTTCAATCTCGCAAAAAAAATTAAAAGTAAGTTATACAACCGATGGCAGTCACGTGCTATGTCATTAAAAACACATTTTAATGTTTAATTCTTAAATGTTATTAATGGTCGCGGTAAGATCATGCGGTCGAAGATTCAAATTCCCACTCACATTTTTTTAGTAAAACTATTTTGTCGGCATAGCGTCAAGTTTTAAGTGTTCGGTCGACTCAGAATCTCGGCGGTTGCGGCTTCAAATCCCAGGCTCCGAACTCTACGTTTCAGTTTAACTGTTTAAGAAAGTCTAGGCCTGTGTGGTAGAAGATCTCTTAGACGTGGAGTTGACTCAATAAACTATTCAAAATACGAGCAACTTTTCCATATTATTTGCGGATTTCTAAAAACAATAATATACAGATACTGTGTACACTCACGCCTATATATGTACCGTCTATATATCTGAGGAGAAAGGTAAAAATATAAAACAAACATATTTCAAATGTCAGATAATGGCCGCTAGTCTATTAAACTCTACCAAGAACATTTCCAAAATCCCTATAGTTTTAAGAAGATCAAGAATTTTTAAAAATATTGACATTGTCTTCGAGTACATATCGTATCCAAGGAATGTTAGTCATGCGAAGCTTTTTTACCGCGAAACTTTGCACCTCGAAGGGCGTAAATATAAAAATTAACCCAGATATTAATGACCGAAAAGACAGATTTTATGAGACTTAAAATTCGTACATTATGGATATACTTGGTAGTGTATTTAATGTTATTATTACGGAGAAACGATTGACTGTGTCATAAAATATTCAATCTGAGGACGCAAAACACTTTCTCAAGAAGCCCATCAGTAACTTTCGTAATTCTGTTATGTAAATATATGTCGATAAAATGTTTACTTCAATGTTGCAAAATCTTTTGAATTAAATCAAGATAATTGGGTCAAGTGAGATGAACATTTTTAGCCATTAATAATTCTGTTTGAATAATATTCATAAGACGTAGACAAAGAATGCTTCAGGTAATAAGTTTATCTTTACGTGTTATATGTGTAGGGTATGTTAATAAAGCAATCTCCTTTCTCTGAAACAAAAACGAAGAAAATCAATAATAATAATGTAAATAACTACAGGTTTTTTGGATTTGTCATGCCATTTTTATACATTTTATGCATATGGATATCTATAACAAGTTTTCTATAAGGTTATATAACTTTCTGTTATTATTGTTTTATTGTTATTTGAGAATTATATGACATTTAGCTTCATCACCACGCTAATGATATTCATAGACAGGCAGCTATGTAAATATTTGAATGCATTAATATATTTCGTCTTGTAATACACGTTTTGATTAAGCCTTGAAAATCTAATATCATTCTGAATGACGCATCTGTTTATGCAAAATTATGCTATTTTAAACAAAACTAAACGCTCTTTACAAAAATAGAAAATAACAGCCATATAAATAGCATATCATCATCATCAACCCATATACGTCCACTGCTGAGCACGGGTCTCCTCTACCATTGAGAGGGTTTAGGCCATAGTCCACCACGCTGGCCTAGTGCGGGTTGGCGGACTACACACCTAAGAAATTCTTAAGAACTTTTAGGTGTGCAGGTTTTATCACGATGTTTTCCTTCACCGTTAAAGCAAGTGATAATTCTTTGTGAATTACACACATAACTTCGAAAAGTCAGAGGTGTGTGCTTGGGGTTCGAACCCGCGACCGCCGAGATTCTCGACCGCGTGCCTAAACCTCAAGGCCATCACTGCTTATAAATAGCATATACAGTACATATGATAATGAGTGTGTTTTAACTAGAGAAGGATACTCAGTTGGTATTAAGGAACCTCGAGAGAAACCCAAAAGAGATACGTCAGGTTTTCTTTTCAGAGATGGCCAGAATAATTAGTGATTCGGGTAAAGGTTATATTGGAGTCCCTGAAAAGAAAAGTTCAGGTAATTATTTCCTTCAAGAATTCCATACATTTAATACCAATGGTTGTATGGAAATCGTCAATTTTTTTTATTTATTTTTTTATTTTTGGTTTTTTTTTAACGCCAGGGGGTTTGTAATCACCGTAGCTCCTATCTGCCTAAGTTTTCGTTCACACTCTGAATACACCCTGTATGTATCTCGAGCAATATACGCTCTGCTACTGAGCGCGGGGCTACTCAAAATAATGCCATTAACAATAATTAACTTTCATATCTTCTTTGACGACATTAATCTATCCTTTTTTGGTTTTTCTGCCTCGACCCCTTTTACGATTATGGTTTTACGAGCGATATTACATTAGTACATAATTTTTATTTTTTCATAAATATGGTTTAATGAAGAGAAATCTGATGCCTTGGCCCTAATTAATAACACCATTTTACACTATTTTAACATTGCACAATTATTTATTAAGTGTAAACTTATATTGTAACCAAAAGTTTATTGCTACTATTTAGTTAACTAAATACTAATCTAATTAGAAACTTGTAAATGATACTGTTATGAAACCTAAATTAAGTATTTTTGATCATTAGTCACGCTTCGAAGCTGAGTTTTGTAGCGAAATTTGATAAATGGATAAATAGGATAGTGGCCTTCTTTGTGGACATTGTCATTCTTACATAATATTAAACCTGTCATGATAATCAGTTAAAGTGATTTGCAATCCTGCATAATAACTGGTGACCGTTCTAATAAATTATCTACAATCACAATAAAATTCTATTGACGCCTCTATACTAGCACTTAAAGTTTAGTTATTAGATCGAAACGTGCGTAGGAAAAAAGGTGATGAATATTAAAGTGGATGGATAGGCAAGATGAGGAAGGCCAGCGAAAAGATGGATGGACTGCGTGACTGACCATATGAAAGAGAAAGGGATGAAAGAAGAAATGATGGTTGATAAGCATGTGTGGAAGAATAAAACATACTGCGCCGATCCCAAATAAAAATTGGGAACAGGGCAGTAAAATGATCATGATGATCTACGGATAAAGATACTCATATCAAATTTCGCCTGGTGACCACAGTCATTAGGGTTTAGTCTAGTCACTCAACAAACCAATATTAAAAAGGTACACATACTACAATTAAAGAGAAATTGCACGGTTTCGAACCTGCAGCATTAATCATGGGTGCCGCACTACTAAGCAATGAGGTCGGTTGTTATTACCAGACCTGCAATGTGCGAATACCTGATTTTTTTAAGTACTTGTAAATATTGCACCTTGCAGAGCATTGACAGCCACGGGGCGCATTTGGCTAGAAACCAGCTTGCGAAAGGAGAGGCCGAGGGTTCGATCCCCGCGCCGAGACAAATGTTTGTGTGATCGACAAATTTGTTTCGGACCTGGGTGTTATTAAGACCGAAAAGTCTCTCGTAGTTTCTGGTACCTACGACACAAGACTCGTATCTTAATTTGGGGTCAGGACTATGTGTGTGACTGTTGGGTGTATTTATTTATTTATTGTTGAAGGAGTAGCTCTATTCCGATATTAATCCACATACGTCTCATTGCTGGTCTGTGTCAATAATTAACTGTTAGATCTTATGATTATTCAGACTTGTATTAAGTCCGATCTTCATATTCATAAGTCATAAGAAATTTATTATTACGGATTATGCAAGGTCCCTTTGCAGTGATGGCCTCGAGGTTTAGGCGCGTGGTCGAGAATCTCGGCGGTCGCGGGTTCGAACCCCAGGCACACACCTCTAACTTTTCGAAGTTATGTGTGTATTCACATTGAATTATCACTTGCTTTAACGATGAAGGAAAACATCGTGATAAAACCTGCACATCTAAAAAGTTCTTAGGAATTTCTTAGGTGTGTAGTCCGCCAACCCGCACTAGGCCAGCGTGGTGGTCTATGGCCTAAACCCTCTCAATGGTAGAGGAGACCCGTGCCCAACAGTGGGCATATATGGGTTGTTGAAGAAGAAGAAGAAGATACGTCTCATTGCTGGTCTGTTTCAATAATTAACTGTTAGATCTTATGGTTCTTCAGACTTGTGTTAAGTCCTGTCTTCATAAACATAAGAAATTCATTACGGATTATGCAAGGTCCCTTTGAATGTTTCTCTTTACTGTTGGAGTACCTACCTTATAATTTAGAGTTCATTTTAGTCACTTCTTTCTTTATTCTACGAAGTAAGTTTGCTTTTTAGCTTAGTCTTATTGAGATGAGTTGGTCGCTTATTTTTATGTGTTTTTTATATTATAATGTCAAGTTATAAGTTCAAGTTACTGTTTCACTCGTAACACTTCAAAAACCATATCAGTAAAGTTTATTTTGGGTGTTATTTGTATCAAAGCCGGCAAAATGAAAGAATGGATATATCCATTCTTAAAAGGTAACCAGACAGTTTCCACATCAGCTAAAATAATTATATATGCTGAAACCCACTGATATACCATAATACAATAAAAAACTGATTGCTGACAATAATAATACTTTGTTTTATTAAGTTATTATCCTGCAATGAGTACACTAGGCAATTTCATTGCAAATTAATGACAATTACATCTTGTGCAAAATGTGGGTAATCGTTTTGCTCTTTTGTAATATTTATCACTTCTTGTCCACTGTTTAAGTGATATTCATCGAAACAAAAAAAGTTACTTGTAAATCGTCATCATCACCCCACACAAGTCCCACTGCTGGGCACGGGCCTCCTCTACCTTTGAGAGGGTTTAGCCCTTAGCCCATCTGCCATCACGCTGGCCTAGTTTGGGTTGCCATACTGTATTATAACAACCCATATATGCGGAATTACATTCTATAAGGGATAGGCAGGGACTATCAAATGCGACAAATCACTCAGACTTCCTTTATGGTGGGTGTTCATATTAGCTAGAAAATCGATCACATTACGTAAAGTGTAGAGAAAGCCAAAGTGATGAGCAATTTTCTGGATCAGTCTGAGTATTTTTAGGATGTATTAGGCCGGCGTAATTGCGAATTTTAATAATAAATCAAAATAAAAAAGTAATTGCAACAGTAAAATATTCACTATTCTAAAAATAGTGATAGTCGACCTCGAGGTTAGGTCTAGGCACGTGGTCGAGAATTTTGGCGATCGCGGTATCAAGCATACTTGTCTAAGACCTTAAACTATCTCAATGTTTTCTTATTAAGTAATTTCTTCGTAAAAGTATTTTGACAATGCATCAAATGCAGTATTACCACGCCATTATAAAAAATACTAAGCTGGACAAAAGTCTGACCACTGTCTAAAGCCTCACACCAACTATATGGTCCAAAACATGTTTTTGATCACGTACATACTCCTTGGTGAAAGGAAGGTCGTTCATTCACGGATCTTCATCGGCCTCCTACGTGTCACCTGCGGCCATCAAAATCAGATTAGGTGCATGGAATTCGATTCCCTGTGTTAAATAACGTATTGTTTTCACGGAATCAAACCGATATTTATTAACGGGGGAAGTGATAAAAGCGTGGCTACTGAATGGTCTTTGAGGTCACCATAAGATACCGGTGTGGGTGTTTTATGGATGCGTTGTTAAATTTTTAAGTAAAATATTTATCGTCCATGAATTTAAGTCATGATGGCCTCGAGGTTTAGGCACGCGGTCGAAAATCTCAACGCTTGTTGGTTCGAACCCCAGACACACACCTTTGACGTTTTGAAGTAATGTATGTATTCACTTAGAATTACTTACAATATGTTATTTCTTTGCTAAAACAAAACGCTAATAAATCATTAAATACACAACTTTCCAAACTCAAACCTCTCGATTCGAACCTGCGACCGCATATATAACAATTCGGTTGAAAGCTAGATCGCCTGTTCGTATTTAACGTGTAAATAGACTAAAACAACTAGAAAACTGATTAGTACAACTCAACCTAAAAAAGTCACTTGCTTCATGCTATGCTAATCAACTATTAGGAGCCTAACAGACAAACTGGATGTTTTTTCTAAAATTTAATTGTTCACTTTAAAATTCACAAAATAACCGGGTGGGCATCTAATTTAATTCAATTGATTTAAAAGAAATCACGGGGAAAAGATTGCTACTATCTACCATTACTTTAGCAAATATATTATCAGCCCATAACTGATTATCCACAAACCAGTTAAAAAAAATACCGACAAAAAAAATACGTTTTCCATCGGCATTAAATGTATGCGGTTTCTATAAAAAAACGTAATTTTTTTTTGTTGTGATTTTCTTTAACGCCAATGGGTATGTTATCACCTTATGTTATCACTATTACCTGTCTTAATTTCCGATCACGGTCTGAATACATCCTGTATATATTATTTACATTGGTCCTAAATATTGAAAAAATAAATTCTTTATATAAATACAATAATACTTGAGAAAAAATATGGTTAGTATGTAGGTTCTTTTACACATTGCTGACCGCAAACAGTAGTTTCCGTGATAGAATTTATCGCGGTCAATTATTCAACTATTGAGTGCAAGAATGCGTAAGATTCGTATAAAAACAAAATATAAATATTTCGTAGTGAAAAAGTAACCGAATTCCGTTTAAGGCCAAGTTTATCCTAGAACAAATATTGAATACGAATTTTTCTAAAATGATCTACCTATGGAAATAATATAAATGCAAAATGATTGGACCTGTTTTTCTGTTTCTCTTTCGCATAAAAAATCTAATGGACCAATTTTAAAAATTTTTGGATTGGTATTATTTAAAAATGTATATGATAGAAATTTAGAAAAGCCCATACGGTAATTAAGGTATTTTATAAAAGAGTAGGCCAGTGTACCTAAGACTAAGACCTAACCCTCTCAATCGTAGAGAAGGCCCGTGCCCAACAGTGGGACGTATTAGGCTAATGATTATGTTTAAAACGTATCCTATATTAACATTAATAAAATATCAAAAGATACTAAAAGTATTTCCTGAATTAATTTCGTGGCTACCACAATGTCGAGTTTAAAGTTACATTATCAATTACACTTGCACATTACCATACCAGATATACGATACTCAACAATACGAAAACTGATCCTGTAAAGTGAACGGTTAAAACTGACACCTTAAATTGTCTAAATAAAGATATTATGTCAAACATAATATCGACCTATGCATAGAATAAGGTTACTTATGACTATAACACCAAAGTATTTTTATGTCTTTATAGAGTTAAACTTGTTTATATATTGCACTAGTGAAGTAATAATAAGCAGAACTTGTAGTTGTTGTTTGAAGAACAGAAAAAGTTACCGATAATTTTGTGCCCCAATTAAGTTTAAATCGCTGAGAAAGAGAAGTTGTGCAAAATCACATATAACTTTATTCTATGCATAGGTCGATAAATACATTAAATCATAATTATGATAAGGTAAAGTAATTACTACTTTGAATGTAATGAAAATAAGATCAAAAACGAAAAAATAATCATTCTTACTCCGTACTCTGTTATAATTATTTCGTTTATATCAGAGAAAAATAAATCTACCACAGCAATAAATAAAACTAACTCAAAACATGGTTAAATAACCATAAATAAAAAAAATAACGTAGAAAAGATTTCCCCATAGAACTCCACACCTTATCCTTATCTTTTCACTTTCAGGTACCACTAACGCTGCTCGCGACAGTGTCATCAGTGCACATACGGGCAGCTTCCCCCCAATACCAGTCCGTGGCATCAGAATCCCAGCTCAAGTTCGCGATCGAGAACGAATATGACCAGACGGGGCCTGGAGCGAAACAGCCTGAGTACGCTTATAACACTTACGCAAACCTAGAAGATGCCCTAGTAGGCTACCTCGACGACCCTGACACCAAACTCCCTGAAGGAGAGAGAGAAAAAGCCGTCCAGAAACTGGTGAACCCTGCACCCTTCTACCCTGGACAACTCATCGAGAGGTTCCATCCGAAATCCGTGGAAGAATACACTGGGTACAAACAGACTGAGCGTCCTCAAGTCAGACCAAGTGAGAAGAAAGTGCCGTTCTACTACCAACAATCGGGAGCAGCTCCCGGTCTTTCCGCGTACGAGGACAACGGTTTGAGTCTTTTCAAGAGTTTTGAGAAGAAACCTTCGGAACAGTTCAATTTCCACAAGGTCCAGGCTGTGAAGAGCAGCCCGTTAAGCGTGGCGCACTACACCAGAGAAGCTGACTACTCCCACCAAGATCAGTTCCATTCTCACCCGAAGTACACCTTCTCGTATGGAGTTCATGTGAGTACACTTTGAATTTTTTTGTATTTTATCATCATCAGCCCATGTACGTCTCTCCGCTGAGCCCGGATCTCTGCACCTGGGATGTTTTAGATCTTAGTTCACCACGCTGGCGTAGTACGTGTTGGCGTACCATAAGTTTTTTACCCCGTTTTTAGTTAATTTCTAAGCGTTACTATGAGGATTTTGCAATGAAAAATATAACTATAATTCTCTGCCCGACCAAAGAATCATATTCAGAATCTAGTTAGTATCCTAATCCCTTGTACTGAGATATCAACTAGGCAGCCAAGACAGTTCATTATAACAACACTAATAACTGGTATAGATATAAACAACGATACAAAATATTACAGATCAATGTTTTCAAAATACGACCTATTATGACATGCGCAGTTGAGTACTGTGCGTTTTTATTAGTAAACTTTGAACTAAATTACATAAATATCTTGACTTGGAAATTCTAGACCTTTTCAAAAGTATAGTCAGTCTGTCAAGTTCAGTATGTCACGCAAAGAGTAAGACTGTTTACATATAATTGAAAAGCTTTCTTACTGCTTAAACACTTTATAAGTTTATAACCCTCGAGATAAAACATGCGATTACCCATCTCGATACTAACAGTGTATATGTGTTTATTATTATTATTATCAAATCTTAGGCACGTGAACGATGAAGCAAAACATCGTGAAGACCTACGTTAGAGCTCTCCAAATTTAATTTAGCATGTGGATTCCACCAACAAGTACTAGGCTAGCATAGGTGATTCAGACTTAAACAGAAACCTTTGCGGAAAAAGGGTTATTATTAACTGTACCTTGAACATCATTTTTATCAGATCAGATACGTCCCGTTGCTGAGCAAGGGACTCCTCTCCCATTCAGAGGGTTTTGGCCTTAGTCCACCACGCTGGCCTAATGCCAGTTTTAGGTGTGCGGGTTTAATCACGATATTTTCCTTTATTGTTAAAGCAAGTGATAATTTATTCTGAATTCATACATAACTTGGAAAAGTCAGACATAAGTTTGAACCTGCGACCGCCGAGATTCTCGACCGAGCTCCTAAACCTCGATGCCACCATTTTGTTGTGCCTTGTACATCATATACCAACTCTTGGTGAAACAAACAATTAAGCAATGTTAGGCGTGGTCAGTACTCGATGAACGACCGCGAAATAAGGCCGTACAAGGCCTTTGCAGTTTGGAGGGCAAGTGCCACTGTTAATTGTTACCACAATTGGATTAGCCAATCTGTTTTAACGCATTGGCCTTTAAACTCCTACGTAGATTTACATTTCTGTTTATGGCAAGAAATTTATGAAGTATAATATTTTATACTTGATATTTATGACTATTTCCTTGCTCTATTTCTAATTTTATTTGTTATCGGCGCAGTATGTTTTATCTTTCAATCATGCCTATCAGTCATCATGTCAAAAAGTTTCGAAATCAATTGGAATGGTCAACAAATACAATTATTTAAAAGATTTTAATAAAAAATTGAATACATGTTACGTAAAATTATAATTGCTTCTTTGGCCTTAATGAATTTTATGAACCTTTCACCTTAGCTGTTTTATAAAAAAATTAGAATAGATTGCAAATTAAAGTTATCATATCTGTAATTTTGACTTTTCAAATGTCTTAATGCAGGGCTTCCCAAACTGTGCGTCGCGGCAACGTCCGAGGGGCGTCGCGAGACGATCGGCAAACATTCGCTGTCCGTATTTTTCTGATAACCTCATATTACGCTAACTACTGCTGTATTTATTTCCAGTAAAGTAGGTAGTTTTGATGATGGGGGGGGGGTGCGTTGCAAGAAAAATAATAATTCTGTAGGGCGTCATAGTGTAAATAAGTTTGGGAACCCCTGTCTTAATGAATAAATTTATATATAACTTAAAAATAAAAGAAGATTCTGACAGCCCAGTGGAGCAGTTGTCTAAACACACCAGTTTGAGAAATAAGCGGCCGCAGGATCAATGCCCGTTTGGGTGATCCACAATTATTTTCCTTCGAATCTGAGTACCTATTTGTACCCACGACACTAGTCTCAATATTAGGTCAGAAATATATGTAAACTTTGCGTGTATTGTTATATTGAATAAAACTGATTAATAATATACACTATACAGTATCTTAATAATTATAAACCACCTCATCTTATCATCACTGACCTCACATCTAGCCTATTTACTCCTCACCAACAAGAAGGTGTTATCCAATCTATTTGAGTTACGGTGTGAAATTCCGTTTGAATACCGTGAGAAACATTGAGCACAAGGAACAAGGTCTGATGGCGTAATCACAATATTTTACTCAGTGAAAGTGTTTGCTTATAAGAACAGCGAAATCGAGAAAAGCCTTATTGATACACTTTTTATGGTTTTTATACATACATGTACCCGCAGTAGGCCAGCGTGGTGAACTAAGGCCAACTGTCAATGGTAGAGGCCCGTCGTTTTGCTGAGTTTTAAGTGGAAGCTAGTAGAGTTCCCCGGATTACATTTCAAGATTATGTACTGGGAAAATTATAAAGGACTTGAATAGCACTTGGCCGACTCGGAAATCGAACTGGATATATGTAGATCGCACATACTCAATCTGTGGGTACTTTTTACAATGATTTTTTAAGTACAGCACTAGAGGTACCACAATATTTTCATCATATAATTAAAAATGATGGTTATAGATACAAATGTAGATATTACTCATTGTACTGTTCGGCATATTAATTATGTTTGATTTTGATTAATACCGATCATTTGTTACAAAAGTCTGACAGTAATTTCGTAATTGTTACATATCTAACGTTCTTTTTAACTACGCAGTATGAATTAACCGAGGCACTGAACCAATAATCAAACACGTTTAAAATCGAAACTGTAATAAACATTTCAAACATGCGCACGCGCAGCTAACAACAAATAATTAACTTTAATGACATGATTGAAATTAGGTGAACAGAAAACAAATAAAATTTATTGCGCTAATCTATAACTAGGATTTGAATTTGAGAACGCTTGTGGTAGTGCTTATATCAATCTACATACGACGAAAGAGGAACTAAACTTATCAGATGACTGCCTCATGATCTCGACTTGGGTTGGTCAGTTTTATTGGGTTTTCCAAGAGGAAATTCTCTGTAGCAGAATAGATACAATCTGTGTACCCGAAAAAGCCAATAGTCTGGTCGCTTAAAATTTTGAATCAAGATGACTATTTTTATACTCTACTCCCTTGCTTTGCAACCCTCGAAATAATTATTGCCTTTTTTCTTTGTTATCTTACAGAAGTAAATCCTTCTTGACTTTAAATAAATGGAAATTCCTTAGTTCATCGAATGTTTGCCGTTTCCCACCAAGACAAATAGTAATTGTATTAATAATAATCACCATAATTAGATCATTAACGTAACATTTTGGTCCTTCGCTAATAGTATGACATACGATAATCCGCCATATTACATATCAAAGAAATTATTCGGTGAGCACTTTTATGAAAGTATCCGCATGATAATTACTTCCATCATTATCATAATCATCATCATCATCATCATGGGTTAATAGGTTCCACTGCTGGGCACGAGCCTCCTCCACAACTAAGAGAGTTAAGGCCTGAGTCCTATATGCTGGCCTAGTGCGGGTACAAAATTCCTAAGAACTTTTAAGTGTGCAGGTTTCCTCACGATGTTTTCCTTTACCGTTAAAATACCTGGTAATCCATTTTAAATACTTGTATTACCTTAATTTAATATAATTACAATGTATTAATTAATGCCATTAGTTATTGTTTAATTATCCAAGACGATACATCCGCCGTGTCAAAACTTTACGTCAAGGTTCCCAAGAATTGGCAAACAAATGGAAAGTGGTCCGAACCTTCGTCTTACAACAGCGCTAGTCCTTTGTTTTTAAATAATTGCGTAGGCCTGTATTCTCAGGTTCAATTATGGAATTCAAAGTTGTATACAGGGTGTATTTAGACCGTGATCGAAAACTGAGGGAGGTAATAGCGAGGGTGGTCACAAACCCAGTGGCGATATTAAAAATCCCGACCAAAAATAAAAATTTTGACGTTTTCCATACAACCATTGGTGTTAAAAGTATGTGGTTTGTATGGAAAACCTCAAAAATTTTATTTTTTGTCGGGATTTTCTTTAATGCCAGGGGGTTTGTAATCACTATCGCTATTACCTGCCTCAGTTTTCGATCACGGTCTAAATACTACCTGTATATGATGCAATAATAAACCATCTTTATCAGCCCACATACGTCACACTGCGTCCACCATTGGGAGAGTCTAGGCCTTAGGCCACCACGTAAGCCTAGTCCGGGTTGGCACTTGGCGGGATACACTGGGCGCGTCGTAATTAACGACACAATAATACGACTGATAAAAAAATTACTAGTTTTCGGGGCTAGGTCGTTTACGGATATGATAACCAGATCTATGTTTAAAATAAATAAAAAAATACACCCAACAGTCACATATATAGCTCTGACCCCACACTAGGTTACAAGACCTGTGTCGTGGGTATCAGACACTACGAGAGACTTTTTCGGTCTCACAAACACCCAGACCCGAAACAAATATTTGTGGTTTACACAAACATTTGTCTCGGTGCGGGGATCGAACCCGCGGCCTCTCATTTCGCAAGCTGGTGTCTAGCCAACTGCGCCACGGGGGCTGACGTTTGTCGAACAATTATTTTTTTGAGTCTGTAAAATACCAATGATACAGCAAAAAACTTTATGATAACAACGTTAACAAAAAGTGTATCCACTAGTTTGATCATAGAAAGATAAATTTTGTTTCTTTCTTTCTAAACTACTGATATCTTTAAATCTCTATCTACGTAACACCACTGTAATATAATGTATGGACAAGTTATGTAACGTTGAAATAACCTTGATCTTGTCGTGACATTTACTTGTGTCGAATCGACGATAGTAAAAGCGAAATTAATTCTAGCTACATTGATATTATTACGTTCTAAAAATAAGCGCTTCGTAGACTCGTGGTACTAGTATGTGCCATACGATCTAAAGGTCCTGGGATCTATTCTCAGGTTGGGGAAATTTAGGCTGTTGCGATTTTCCATTAGGAAATTTTCAGTAGCAGCCCAGAGTCTGGAAGTATGTCCAAATAATCGCAATTGGCTGACCCTCTATTACGCAGGACTGATTCCTAGTGAAATGTGGGTGCAGAAATGCAATTTGTCTGCCCCTTCGGAGAATACAAGTGAGAACTGTAAGGTTTTTGGATATGTAGGTACCAATTAGTGCATAAGAAATTCACTGCGGAAACACAGATGAATTTTTACAACAATAAGATAAGATGTGTATAGTTAAGTCTTAAATACCAACCGAGCTAATAGCCGTTTTTTCATAAAACTGCCCGAACTAGGAATCAAACCGATTATTTCTCTATCGCATGACAGCTAGGGAATGCAATCCCGATCCCGCGAGATCGGGATCCCGCGGGATCCCGAGTAATTTTTCGGGATCAATCCCGACACATCATATGACGAGATCCCGTTCGAGATTGACGGGATTGGGCGGCAGTAGTCAGGATTTATTTCAGTGTGGAGGAACAAGGGGGCGATTTTTGCAGTTTGCATATAATTGCTTCGCCACCCTATTGCCAACCAGTTTTGAGTCGGAGAGGGCATTCTCAGTAGCGGGTTACATTGCAAAGGACATTAGATGCCGTTTAGCAGATTTTTTTTAAGGAATTGTTTTTTAAGGAGTCATTTTCAATTATATCATTTTTAGGAGTCATTTATTCCTTTGAAATATGTTTATTATTTTGATTACATAATTTCCTTAAAACCTGATAATTATTTTTGTTTGGTAAGATTAAAGAATGAAGGTTTTTATTTTCTTTCCAGTAATATTTATTTATATACTTTTTGTACACTAAACAATAAAGTAAATATAAAACATTAATGAAGCATAACGAATACAATATAGACACAATAGGCGGTCTTATCGCTAGCTGCGATCTCTTCCAGGCAACCTACGCCACTGGAATGAAAGGTCGTAGTTCTGGCAGTTGTCTTCAGAATTGTAAAAAAGAAATAGAAAAAAAACTAATAATGCATATCAATAACAACTACATACATAAATATACATGAATGTAAAAAGAAGATATGTTAACTTAGAATTGAATAGAAGATACTGGTGTAAAGATTGCATGAGTAATTTACAGAAATCAAAACAATACTATTAATAAAAGAATATAAATACTAAACGACATTCATATACGAATACGAATTTACTAAATAAAATATAAAGTTAAGAATAGTAAGCTCTGAGAAGTTTTTTAAAAGTGGAAAGCGATTTAGCTTTACGAATTGTTAGTGGCAATTCATTCCACAAACTTGCAAAATGGACTGTAAAAGAATTATTAAGAAATTTGTTGCCATGCTGAGGAATTTCAAGTGTTGAAATTTCTAAGGACCTAAGCGGTCGTGCATGTGTAGCGCTTAGAAAACGGAACCTATCTTTAAGACAACGGGGAGCAGTGGGATTGAATAAAATTTGAAAGAGTAGCAAAAGAATACGAGTATTCCGGCGAAGGCGCATAGATACCCACTTGAGTTTATCACGAAATTCAGAGACGTGGTCCTATTTTTAATGTTATTTTACTTAAGCTCACTATCACAAACAAGCAGTTATTAGTTTTTTTTTTAGTCATCCAAATTAATTATTTTTTTGAAACTAGACGGGATCCCGAAAATTCCGGGATCCCGCGGGATTGATATTTCTAATCCCGCGGGATCTCGAATTTGCAATCTCGAGTCGGGATTGCATTCCCTAATGACAGCCTACTTATACCACAGGTCGAGACAGCCATTTATAAAAAAAAATGTTGATGATATAAAACATAATTTATTATCGTGACTTTTGTTATGTAAGCAGATAAGTAATGTAGGAATACCTGTGCTTTAACACAAAAATCCGCTCAAACTGGTTGTAATGACTTCCGTGAATCGGCTGTTTATGTGAGTCCAGTTTTGCATAATAATTATTATTGCTGAAGCTTTCTCACCAGTTTACATGGATTCGAAAATATTTACTCACAGGTTTTTCTCATATTTATTTGTAATTTTAAAGTTAAACTGCAATGTAAGGTATCTGCTACGATCTCACGTTTAAATCGCTGCGCTGGTACGATTTTTATAAATTTTGTTAGTTTGATAGAAAAGACTGGATAAACTTAAGGATTTGTTATACCTATGAATTGCCACCTAGCAAAAGGGATTTACTAGTTAATTAATAAGCAATTCTTCAGACAAAATTAAGATAAAAGTCTAGTGGCTTTCCGTACGCAAAGTCCGCCTTCAAATATTTATCGGAGATTGAACCCAAACCCTTATTTCAAGAACTAATATCTGTAACATTGCGTCACTAAAGCTGACATTCATTTATCATTGTCAATACACCTATCATGTCACAAAATAAAGATGGTCAATTTGTTACATTTGTAAAATGTCTTCCTAAGTATGTTTGGAAAGGTCGCTTAAATTATGCATGCAATATAAATCGTTTGACAATTCAGAAAGATCTGTGAGATGACAATAAAATGGCCCATCTCAATCATTGTGTCTAGTTATGTAGGCATACGATTTGCATCAGGTTTCTTGACTGATTGTGCTTGCTTCACGGTATTTTCACTTTGTCTTGCTTGAATATAAAAATATTATTATCAGTGCATAAACATATGTCCCACCGCTGGGCACTAAACAATTTCAAATGTGAAGTAACTTCATCATCTATTATCATTTATTTTTAAAGTAGTAGTAATATGCAAATTATTAATTTTTTACAAGACTTTAAACACTCCATATTTGATTATTTTTATGCGTCTATGAATTGCGAATCGTATAAAAGCTATGATCACGCTATCTTTCTTTGGATTAAAACTCTTGTTACACCTTTGATACTTAATGTACTTTCATCCATTTCTCTAAAAGGGCAGGCAGATTTCTAAAAATATTTGTTAAAATGGCCAAACTCTTAACACTACAAAAAAAATCCTAGCCTAGCTAATGAACCCATGACCACTCAATTACATAGCCTCTAATCTACACCAATTACTGCCAAAACAAATCACATCTCGCGAATAACCCAGCTTAGTGCGCCGACAACAAGCATCAGTAATCGAAAACGGCGTAACAGACCAGCAAATGGTCAAGTTTAAACGGTGAAAGTGGATCGCGCTCGAGTCTGGGGAAAGTCTTTGCACGAACAATGCCACGGTCTTACCGGCAAACAACTTTGATAAAAAATACCATAACGTATGCCTATGCAAGGTGTTTTCTGAATGTGATTGGAAGCTAGTGCAGGTACTAACTGCGGTAATTACTAATTCATAAGCATAAAAAAATCTACAGACTAATTCATTAGTATACTTAAATAAATGAACGCACATGATTTTTTGACGCTTATTCAGACTTCGGCTATTACTGAGATTACCCTAATGAGAAACTATAACACTTTTCCTAAACCGGGAATCAAATACAGGACGTCTAGATCGCGTAAGGCTAGAACCAATCAAGCGAATTTACAGATACTTAAGTCATCATCATCCACTTGCCCTTTTCCCAAGTCTATTTGGGGTCGGCGCAGCATGTTTTTTCCTTCTAAATATCTCTGTCAGCTGTCATGTCTTCAGTCATCCCTTTCTCTTTCATATCCCCTTTCACGCATTCCATCCATCTTTTCTTTGGCCTTCCTCTGCTAGCCCATCCTTCGACACTCATACTCATCATTTTTTTTCCAACATACGTTTTATCCCTCCTCATAATTCCTTCAAACTTCCTCTAACATAGTCATTCCTCACTCCGTCCATTCGTGTCACCCCCTACATCCATGCAGTCGCATGCAGTCGCCTTTCGTCCGTCTTCTTACCGATACTTAACTATACAATGTAATATATTTATCTATAGATATTTAACGTTACATTATATAACCAGAATACAGGCTTCCTCTGCTCTTATTTTATTTTTTAATGGCGTCTTATAATTAATAATTAAAGTGGGCGCTGACAAATGAAAGTACGCATAGCTTGTTTTAATAACTGAATGAATGTTTGCATAATATTTGTATACATAGATTGATATATTCATTTCGAAGTATAATCGCAACGTTCAATTTTTTTTTAATACAACCGGATGTTAAAATATCACAAATGGTTATTAATTAAATAATTGGTCCTAGATAATTGAGACTATTATGTAGGAACTGGTTAATTTGTATAAAACTCTAGAAATCTGTATATTTTTAAGACAATTAGTTGTAAGTATTTTGACACACTTTTATTAGCTTCATACGTAGGTATGTATGTAACTGAAACTTTAAGGATCTTAATATGCCATATGAACTCTAAATTTGGCAAACTTCTCAAGGTTTTATGATAATTAAATGGTATATAAGTGATATTTAATAAATTAATCAATAATAGTTTACGAAAAAAAACACGCCCTTATAGGAAATCCAATTAAAAACGAAGAAAAAAAAATAAGCAAACATGTTTTTAAGGACATATTTTTTCCTTAATTATTTGTTTTTCAAGTTATTTACCTAGTTATATTTTGAATAAAATTATGTTTTCTTAACTATTATTTATTTCTGTAGTGTGATATGCGGTTTGATGACCTGTTGAAAATTCGCGTTAATATTAGGTATATAAACTTACTGAAATTAACATTTATTCAGGAAGTTAGAGAAAATTCTAATAGATAATTATGCCGGTAAGAGGAAACTAGTTCCATAACAGAGTTATCCTATCCGGTATCATAAAATACTATTTCTGTACTTTTGAATAATTTATTGTAGCCTTTCAATTGACGGTTGATTTATTCAATGATTTATTAGTATCATCGTAAAATCAATAAAATTACCTTCTTCTTCTTCATCAACCCATATACGCCCACTGCTGAGCACGGGTCTCCTCTACCATTGAGAGGGTTTTAAATTACCTTACATATATACATAGAAGTAGTTACTGTCCGGATACGAATATTATTCCTTCAAACAAAATATATAAACTTATGCAATTTTTTAGTGATACGAAAAATACTTCTGTATGCATTAATAGAATGTTCATTCAGTGTCGTGGCGTGGCGAATCGGTTACGTTTGTTGATTATTTCCTGCATTCAAATCCTGGTGATTATGCATTTGTACCTACCTCAGGATTTTGGTCATTTTCCACCTAACAATCACGTACACAGTTCTGACCCCACATTAAGATTAAATCTTGTGTCGGACATCCTGACCTGAAACAAAAATTTATGGGTCACACAAATATTTGTCTCGGTGCGGGGATCGAACCCAAGGCCTCTCGTTTTGCAATCTGGTGTCAAGTCAACTGCGCCACGGGGCTGTCAAAATTTCAAATAAAATTTCAGCAAGAGGGATTTTAGGAATGGAATTCCTCGCTAAAGACTGTTTAAAACTCTATATGTCTGTTATAAATACAACAGACAGATTAATACAAATTAAATATATAGATCCACAACAATTCATTAAGCGTTTTAACCTTGTACTTGTCACTCAGGCAATTAGTATAAGTTGACGTTTTGACGTTTTAAACAATGCCGATAAGGGTCTAAGAATAAAAGTATTTAGTAACGATTTCATCAAGGTACATTGCGTGTAGTATTGGCCAGTCCTTAAACTTGAAGCCTTTATCATTTATAAATATTGATTTATTAATTAAGCTGCATTTATGAACAGAAAATCTGCGCCTAAACAAATGTCCAAAACTGACATAATTACATCACTGATCAAAGCGTCAATCGATGGTAGATACACAATATGATCTATACAATATTTGATATCTAGTACACATTTGTAATGGCTAGTCTAGTTCACCAAGATCATCATCATCATAAAAGTGATACTATAACTAAATTGAAATATTATTTAGGTTTAGTTTACTTGTCTTCTTCTCCTCTTCTTCATCAACCCATATACGCCCACTGCTGAGCACGGGTCTCCTCTACCATTGAGAGGGTTTAGGCCATAGTCCGCCACGCTGGCCTAGTGCGGGGTGGCGGACTACACACCTAAGAAATTCCTAAGAACTCTTAGGTGTGCAGGTTTCATCACGATGTTTTCCTTCACCGTTAAAGCAAGTGATAATTCAATGTGAATACACACATAACTTCGAAAAGTCAGAGGTGTGTGCCTGGAGTTCGAACCCGCGACCGCCGAGATTCTCGCCCGCGCGCCCAAACCTCGAGGCCATCACTGCATGTTTACTTGTATAACTATTTTATTTCTACCCAGACCCAAACTAGCTATCAAACAATTTTTTAACACTGCGGAGATCAAACCTGCCACCTCACCTTTCGTAACCTAACTTCCAAGAAACCGCCTAACATTATCATGTAATCTATTTATCCTTTCTTTTCACTAGTGATTCTTATCATCGCGAACACGATCAAGATTTGCGAAATCAACCCTGAGCGAGTGACCTATCACACCTATACAAGTCTACTTTCAGTCTCAGACAAGAATAACTAGAAATTTGACATCTCTCACGAATTAACATTGACCGATATATCAAGTATAGAAAGATTTTAGCCTACACAAAGGCGCTGGTTTGATAGGCAGATCATTGCCAATGTGCTTATAAATTATTTGTGAAGAGGGAAAATATTATCACCAAAAGGACTGTCGGTTAATTTAAAGGAGTTCCCTACCCAAACAGGAAAATCCCTTAATCACTCATTATTTTAAATAGCATATAAATTAGAGCATATAAATAGAGCAAAATCTGTAATCGTGTTTGTTCAATATTGTAAACTATTCCTTGATTGGATCAGAGCAATACTAGTCTTTCTTGCCCGTTCTTCTTTATTGATTACTGCCTTCCAAACAGAGTGGTAAACTAAATTTTGAAATATGTATCTGGATCCTAGTGTCGTAATTGACATTCAATAAATATTATTTCATTTCATTTCGGGTTAATGTGAAGAAATAATCTCAGGACATTGCGTGTGACTTTTAAAGAGAAAAATACAAACATAGATAAGAACGAAGGTTATGAAAAAGAAGGCATAAGTGAAGACTAGTAATATCATTTTCAAATAATAACTACAAGTGACTATTATTTATCAATGTATTTTACACTATAATTTAGCGGTAATGTATTACTCACGCTTGATATTTGAGTTAAATACCTTTGTTTAACACATCACGAAACATTTAAGGTTACCTAGATTAGTTCCTCACAATAGAGCAATTGTTATTGTTTCAAACCCAAAGTTTCAATACAAGCTATCTGTGACGACTTTGCTTTGAAATATGGTAGTATACCAGTGGCGGTACTTCCATAGAAGCCCGAAAGCCCGACTTGCCTTACATAGTTCCGAATAACGAACTTAACGATTGTTTATTTATAAAATAACGCTATAAACGTGAATGTGAGTACTAACCGGTAGGTATTTATTAGTCCTACGTACCAAAAAAAATATGCTGCTACTAAATAAACATTTGGGCTTGCCTTAGTTTGACACCCTAGGCACGCTACTGTAGTATACATATTAAAGTTATAGTCAAAGTAATCTTTATTCAAGATATGTACAAGTATTCTTGAATCGCCTTTTAAAAGAAGCTTTCGGAACTTTTTAACGTCGAAGAAATAGATAAACGTGTTACTTTTTATCAAACTAAATACTCAATAGATTTGCATAATCTAGGGAAAGGGTTTTCGTTTGTCGTTTTTGGCCGTATTTTTGTCCCTCTTTATCTGTTTTTAACATTCATTACCATGTATTTCCTTGATGTCACAATAATTTAGACAACAACCAAGCGATACCTTGCTTGAGAACGCGAAAAAAACTCAGCGGGCTTTTTGTAATACGTCCCTCTCTGCTTAGCTCTTTGAGAATTATTGGCGTAAATGAGAATTTGAATTAAATTTAAATTTCTTTTCCAGGACAAAGAAACGGGAGACTCGAAGGCAGCTCACGAGACGCGGGAAGGCGGCACCGTGCACGGCTACTACAGCTTCATGGACGCGGACGGCAAGCAGCGGGTAGTCCACTACACCGCCGACGACCAGCAAGGATTCCGAGCCACCGTGCAGAGAACCAACGCACACCACTAGTTATAGACAGGTATGTACAACTAGGTATCTTCTTCTTCTTCATCAACCCATATACGCCCACTGCTGAGTACGGGTCTCCTCTACCATTGAGAAGGTTTTAGGCCATTGTCCACCACGCTGGCCTAGTGCGGGTTGGCGGACTACACACCTAAGAAATTCCTAAGAACTCTTAACTAGGTATATGTAACTATATACACTAGGTAAAAAAGGGTAACATAAAGAGTCCTCGAAACCGACGTGCATGCATGAAGAGGATAATGTCAGTGGAGGATGCGAAAGAGGTGTGTTTGGACCGTGGCATATGCCGCTCTATAGTCTCTGCCTACTCTAACGGGAGACAGGCGTGAGTTAATGTATTTATGTAATGAGAGAAAATGATAAAAGGTATAATGTGTAGGGCGCCCTTTGGCTAGGTGGGGTGACGATATCCGCAAGGTAGCTGGCAACGGTTGATGAAGAGGGCCGACGATCGAGCCCAATGGCGTACCATACGAGAGGCCTAAGTCTAGCAGTGGATGAATTGAGGGCTGTCGACGATGATAATGTGGATGTAAGGAACAACGTATTATGGTCAAAAGATAACGGCTTAAAAGGCCGCATTAGAAACTCGACGAGCTCCTTGGAATAAAATAAATACGTCTCCACTCCAACACTTGTCTGCTCCACCGGCCGTCCGACCGTCGGCAGACATGGCCGGCTCACCTCCGCAATACAATAATATTATCTGAATTTTACATTACAGTAACCCATCGCGTCCGGTGTTCTTCGGAATAAGAACGAAAGAATCAACGGGCGACATTAGACTATAATCTTCACACCTTCATTTTGTAAATACTGCTGAGCGTACCTCATTTTTATACCGAAATAAACTTATTTATATTAAACGTATAAGAAATATATTTGTTTTTAATGTTTACCATTACCTTAATTATAAGATAAGGTGTTAATTAGTGAGTTAGTAAATAGTCTAATACAAGGAAAAATAAATAAAAAACATTAACAACGTACAGTGATCTAGTAAGTGTTAGTGGTAACACGTCTTTCTCCCTATTAATTATAACATAAACAGCTAGCAAAATTTAGTTTAGAACTATAGAATGAGTTAATAATCTGATAATTACTTATGTATTCTTAAAAAGAAAACATAATATAAAATAAAATACCGTCATTTAACCCAAACTATAGGGGAGACCGAGGGGACTTGAAACAATTTTGACATTTTGTTTCATACACCAAACACTATAGACAGAAATCGTATGATATTAGTACCAATCGATAGGTCATTCTTTACACTTGCGAATGACTAACATAAAGTAATTGTAAATGGTAAATATTGTGGTGAAAAATTGACTTAACCGTAACAAGTCAACTTGTTTCAACTCCCCTCATACCGAGGTGAGATGAAACAGGGGTCGAGGAGAGTTGAAACATATGATTTTTAAGAAGTAATAAGGGCTATATAATAAAATTGACGATATAATTTAAAAGTATTTATTGAAATAAAACTTTTCAAGTACGAAACAAACATTTTTATTATGGTTTTGTACTGATATAATTTTCATTTAAGTAGGTAACTACTGATGGCCTCGAGCTTTAGGCGCGCAGTCGAGAATCTCGGCGGTCGCGGGTTCAAACCCCAGGCACACACCTCTGACTTTTCGAAAGTTATATGTGTATTCAAATTGAATTATCACTTGCTTTAACGGCGAAGGAAAACATCGTGATAAAACCTGCACACCTAAAAGTTCTTAGGAATTTCTTAGGTGTGTAGTCCGCCAACCCGCACTAGGCCAGCGTGGTGGACTATGGCCTAAACCCTCTCAATGGTAGAGGAGACCCGTGCTCAGCAATGGGCGTATATGGGTTGATAAAGAAGAAGAAGAAGGTAACTACAGGTCTAGTTTTTTCAAATCAGTAAAAGTACGGATTCATTTGTAACATTAATCAAAATAACAATCAGATAAACAAAATGTTTTACATTCTTCTTTCTAAGTCTATAACAAATAACTTGTAATAGGAAAATAAAAAAACATTAATCTGACAACCAGTTGTGGCAAACATACGAAAGTTCCCCACCAGTGCAAGCTTCATGGGCCCAGTTTTTGCATTCTAGACATTGCACTAATTTTTCTTTGGCTCTGCTATTAGAATATGGCTCAAAACAACAAAGACAAAAGGCTTCTTCTTCTTCCTGTTCACTGTCTTCGTTTCTTCGTTGTTTCTTGCCAACTTTGATTTTAGTTTTAGCGCCTGGTTTTGATCTTTTTTTGTTTTTGTTTCTTCAAAATTAGGTTTTTCCACCTTTTTCTTAGCCGTTCTAACTGCTTCGATTGCAGCTAGTTCATCTTTTACAGGAGTGTCTGTTAAGACAACAGATTTTACTTTGCGTCTATTTGCTTGATTTTCATTCCTTGATGGAGCCTTTGGTAAGGGTCTAAGAGTCTAAGAGTTTCAGGTAAAAATGGAATTGCTGTCACAGTAGCTGAAATATTTCGTGAGGTAGATGCTACAGGTATTTCTGTACCATTCTTAACTGTGAAGGGAACAGCGGGTTCAGAAGTTGAAGGTATCGTGATAGTATTAAGCATTACTTCCGATGTCGCCAGATCAGGTGAATTCTGACGTAAGTTTCCGCTGACTTAGGTACGTCTTCTGTATTGTAACTGATTGGAGGAGGAGTAGCCGGTAAACTTAAGATTGATGGACTTGGTGTACGAGAATCATGTAAAATACTGTTTGTAAGAGCACGTTCATCATTTGTACTAAAAGAAGAAAATGGCACGGGTTCTATACTTTCTGAAATGTTGACCAAGTTAGAACTGGATGGACCAGGACTTCCCATACCTCTGTCAATCTTTCTTTTATAAACTGTAGGCATGCTTAAACTAAATAAACAAATTAAATCAACAAAAAAAACATACCACATATAAAATCGAAAACGAGGAGAGTTGAAACAGCCTGTTTCAAATCTCCTCAGTAAGAAAAAATCTTCCTATTTATATTCAATCTATTATTAAGCAGCAAATACGCAGAAATCAATTGTACCATGAATGTATAATAAATCTTTAGTTAATGAGCTTTCGAAACATATATAACTTAATCCAAAATACAAAACCCCTATTAAAATATAGGCATCGTAAAAATACGTAAAAAACTTACTTTTCTCAATTTTTGTCACATGGCACGCAAAGCTCCTCAACCACGCGACTCACGCGACTGGCTGAACTGACACATCCGCGGGCGGGTGGGGGTTAGTTGAAAAGCGACGATGCCAACTCGCTAACGGTTTTGAGTACCAAGAAATCAGTAGTGTTTCAAATCACCTTAGTTTCAAATCCCCTCGGTCTCCCCTAGTCATAAGATAATATATTTTATACAATTTATCGCAGAATATAAATACCTATAACCATTATCGTAATATTTTGAAAATTACCACTTACTGCACCTATATAAAAATCCGATCATAAAGCTAGCAAACAGGATAAATCATACAAATTTTGGAATTATAATAGACGCAAGAATCGAAAAACCATTTACATATTTCTTTGTATAAATCGCTTCTTAAGCTACCTTTTACTACATACATATATTTTAACCAATTTTTATTCCTTCAATATATTTAAACGAGATTATCGATCTTGATGCTAAAACCAAAAAGTTATGTCTTATTTCCTTTATCTTTAAACTTTATGTGTATTCAGACGTTTGGGTCTTAACTCCACACTACTAGGCACAATAAAAGGCTGAGCATCTTCTTAAAATATCCTCACGAAATGGCAATTGACTTGTCCCCTACTATTGGGAAACAAAAAACAATAAAGAAAATAAGTGTGTAAAATTCCTCTCTCCCTATTACTTAGGGCAGGGCTTCCCAAACTGTGCGTCGCGACGCCCTGGGGCGTCGCGGAAACATCCTGGGGGCGTCACGAGGCGATCGGCAAACATTCGCTGTCCGTATTCTTCTGATAACCTCATATTACGCTGACTACTGCTGTTTTTATTTCCAGTAAAGTAGGTAGTTTTGATAATGGGGAGGGGGGGTGCGTCGCAAGAAAACTAACAATTCTATAGGGCGCCATAGTGTAAATAAGTTTGTTAAGCCCTGACTTAGGGGATTAATAAGCGCGTTTAATATTTTTTATTTATTCCTAAAACAAAAAAGCGCCTACCAAAAACATAACAGCAACATGTCACAAAACGCTTTGCTATTTTTTTTACTAAGTGACACAGCGTTTCAAGATGGCATCACAAAAAGTCTTCGAGCTGTCACATTGGAACGAGACGTAAAGGTCTTAAGCCCATTATAAAGGCTACTGTAGATACAAAGATTACGCTTTTGTTGTGGCTAATATTGTTAAACGGACTCCTTGGGGTCGGATTAGCAGCCATTGATACGGCCTTACACGGCCCCGCGACGTATCCCTTTGTTATTGATACCATCTTGAATATTGAAGAATTACGTTCAATGAAATGCTGTTTGTAATGTGTTGCGATTTTTAAAATCATTTTTTTAAGGTTGCTGTTTTTGAATGTTTTTTGCGGGTTGAGATTTTTTCATGCAAAATATATGTATTTGTAAGTATTTTAGTTAACACGGAATGTGAGTGCAAAATAATGGTAAAAGACTTTATAGCCCTAATTTTTTTTTTATTAAATTAGTTTTTTTTTCATGTAAAACTTTGTAAGTTATAATTGTTTTTGTCTTTAAGAAATAAATGATGTACGGATAAATATGAAATCCGGCATTTTGAATACTTATTTAGCTAAAGAAAAATTTATGAGGGATCAATATTTTTTACTTACTTACTTCGCCTAGTTTTATTTTCTCCCAGGATCTAACTTAAAAGTCGTTGAAAGCGAAATTGAAATCAAAAATTAGTGTCATATAAATTTGATAATAATTATATCGCTGTGGTTTTCCCTAACACCACATAATTTCGTTCCTTGTAAATATGTTCAATAACTGGAAATAACTGAAGTTTCAAACTGATATGATAGTATTCCTCAAAACACACATATACACTCGCGACTGCATCTTGGGAATACCTTTCGCCATTTGTTTTCGGGAAAGGAGGCAAACGAGCTAGTGAGCCACCTGATGTTAAGTGGTCAACACCGCCCATGAACATCCACAATACCAGAGGAATCATCGGTGTGTTGTCGGCCTTTGAGGAAAATATAGGCTCCGTTCTTGAACGTCCCTTTTTTGTTATTATTTAAATCCTCCTTAATAGGGACGAAACAAAACATAACCGCAAGATCGCTATCATATAAGTTGCGGGATCAACGGACTGTCATATTTTTCTTGATACAAATTGTAGCTTTTGCCAACGTTTATACGTTAGCATATAAATGCGTTAATAATAATTATCACCAAAAAATGTTTTTCGCATTAGTAGCTGCTGTAAACATACAAACTCACATACATACCTATAATTAAAAGGGAATCCTATATCTGTGAATTTTTCGTCGATATTCTATCGAAATTTATTGAATTCATTTAGAACGGGAGCAATAAAAAATGGGCGTTGAATGTATTTCATAACAAGTTGAAATCGGTTTGCCAATACCTAATCATCTTTGAAAGATTTAATCAACTATTGAATTACTGCATATCTTATAAAATACGCGGCGCCTCTGTCGACTTTAGGTACCTATTGCTACTGTTTAGCAGATATTGGAATCTTCCACTTAATTATTGGTCCTATATACACTTTCAAATCCAATGATTGAAATCACGATAGAGATCTTTTCCAATCAGATGCATA
Organism: Cephonodes hylas; assembly: GCA_030295005.1. NCBI lineage: Eukaryota > Metazoa > Arthropoda > Insecta > Lepidoptera > Sphingidae > Cephonodes > Cephonodes hylas. The sequence goes on along the minus strand of AP025372.1, from coordinate 12,796,332 downwards.
CGATCTCTTTAATTGATATTTTTCATGTTTAGGTCAAATGATAGGATGTAAACATGATTGATTCAATGTTGGCAGAATGTATAAAATTGGGAAATATTTATTTTGTTAGGAGTTTCAATAATTGAATACTGAATCTTTGATCCGTATTCTATGATTGTAAGACAGGATTAAATGATTTGATTTTTATTTACACGTTTTGGTACTTACGTTATAAATCTTAACGAAATATAACACACAAGTGGCGGTCTTATCGCTTTAGGCAATCTCTTTAGGATGAATGAAGATATAATGTCAGTTTGAAAAGCTTTGAAATTGTTGTAATTGTCATTTCTGTCTTTCTGTCCCATAATCTTTGGTGGTTTCTCGTAATGGTACACCACAAGTATATGTTGTGTGTTAGACATGTCCCGGATTCATTTTATTTAGCTGACGCTTTGCTATTGAGTTTTACATTGGGACTTTCTCCCCTTTTCGTGAAACTTAAAAACTGAATTGGCGATGTATGGGTACAAAAAAGGTATTGTATATAGACAAATTATATTTAAGAAGTCTTGAACGTCGAACCCGTGACCGTTGAGATTTCGTTTAAAATCATCATCATCAGCGCATATTACCTACGTCCCACTGCTGGGCACGGGCCTCTTCTTCAATGGTAGAATGGTACATGTGATGCAGATGTTGCTTTATTAATAGACGAAACTTAAAAGCTGTTCAGATATCTTTCTTAACTATTACGGCCCTTTAATTTTAATTTTATTAATAAATTGGTTATCTATTAATTGGTCTATCGGCGCTAAAAACATATGCCGCAAAACCAACCATAAGCTTTTCGGGTCTTTGTGTTTCATTGATATAAATCTCAATATGCTGACAAACCATACATTTATGAGCCTATTTTTTTAACTCTCATTTTTCTTACATTTGTCAAGACGAAATTATAGGTCATCCAAAAAGGTTACGTAACGCTGGCCTAAATTTCGACACGAGCATCCCTGCCTTGCGTAACACACTTATATAAAAGAAATCATTGCACGCTATCTCAAACAGTTAAAGTTTGTGTTAAAATCCCTTTATCGTTTATCAATGATATGAAACGTCGACACTATCATAATTTATGGGTAATTAATCAATATTTTTGTGCGTCCTTATCGATTGTATTGTGTAGATTGGTAGTCGATACTGTGTTTTGATAAATATGTGGTGTACTGTGCTAGTGGTGGCGCCTTGGCACATGAAATATATATTTACAGGGAAAAACACCTTTATCCCTGAATATGTAATATATGTATTTTTAATAAAGCTCTATTAGTATTTTGACTCGGCAAACGTAGTGTAGGACGTCCTCTGGCTAGGTGGGGTGACGATATCCGCAAGGTGTCAGCGGTTGGATGAGCAGGGCCGAAGGTCAAGCCCAGTGGCGTACCATAGGGGAGGCAGAGCAATGGACGTGAAAGGCTAGTGATGATGATGATATTAGCATTTTTAGGCATATTTACTGAAATTATCCTGTACTGAATAATATCAAGAGGAATATCCACTAACGCTTAGCGCATACTTACATTTATGATACAGGACCAGCGTAGAACTCGAGAAAAGTAAGCAACTGTAGAACTATGTCGACCGAGTGGCTTACGTTGTTGTGTTCAACACATATTTTAGATAACAAAAAAGTTAAAAAATATTTGTCTGGATGAACATTCACGCATTCTTATTACAAAACTGAAAATTTATAAATATTAACTTCCATTTATAATGAAAAAATCATAAGCAGGATTTGCGTCGTAAGAGGCTCTGATACTAAACACATTCAAAAATTTGTAGATTATTGTACCTACGCTGTACTTTAATATTTTACGTCTTAGAGATTCTAAAACTAGGAAAACGGTGAAAAAAATCCCACAGCTACGTCATTAGTAGGAACCCAACAGTGCCGTAACTAGGGCGGTGCCAGCAGTGCCCAGGCACAGGGCGCAGACCCTGGAGGGGGACAGAAATGACCAGACTAGTATCTAGTTTTATCTCATTCAGGGTAGCTAAGCCTGGTTAGAGTTTTTCAGGAGCGCAGTTTTGAAGGCTCGCACCGGGCGCATAAAAGGCTAACTAGCCTTATACTAATAAGCCCTTATTTTTCATATATTAAAGTTTTGAAGTTGACTAAAAGTTTTGAGCGGCGGTCCTTGTTCCCCGAAGCTGTCAGTGTGGGGCTACGTTATTATATTGTTGTGGTATTTACCGCGGCGTCCCGGCGCGCTGTCACAACACCACAACCTGTCGCGCGCATCGCCGGACTCGAACCTGCATCCCAACATTTACGAAACAGACTATTTTTTTGCCAAAGTAAAAAACCCACCCCAAAATTAACCTAGTAGGTTAAAAAAAGTCTTGACAAAAAATTTGTAAAAATGACGTTTTCCTAACAACCACTTTCATTTTCATCATCATAAGCCTGCAAATCGTACTAGGCCCGCGTGATGGACTAAGGCCTAAACTCTCTCAGTTGAGAGGAGACCCGTGCCCAACAGTGGGACGTATATGGGCTGATGATGATGTCCCAGTAAAATGACTACATGAAGTAGATTGGCTGAAGAGGAAGAAGCTTGGTCATCAACCAGCTTATGATTTTTATTTTATTTTTGGAAACCTCCGCTTTAAGAATGTTTAGTTCCACAGCTGAATTTTCCCGAGGAATGCATGAAGGAATTATTTACATTTATACCTAAGCCTCATCAGGTACTTTATCAGGTAGGTATCAGTAGGTACTTTTTGGAATTAGGTAAAGAGAAACGTTTACAAAATCGTAAGAACTATATAGGTATATAATTTTTTTTTTGCTACAGTTCTTTGTTTATGTGTATAAATATAAAGATTTACATATAACTAAACATCGTCATAATAATGAAAAAAATATATTATGAATGAGAAATGTTGTTGGCCGGTGTCTGTTGGCCGTCAATCGTTCAATGATTCGGAACAACATCGGCACGGGCATGGGTTGTTGAGCTCGGAACCAACACGACAGCTCCGTGTGTCTGTGTCGCCGCGCCGGACTCGAACCCCGGAGCTCGCCGGCCCGTCGCGGCCCGCGGATGCAGGTAATAATGTTAGGCATACTATACACCGCTCGTGGAGATATATGTCGATACAATTTTTGACTTAGTACCTACTCTGATGTTTTTTGATCACTTGCTTTAACGGTGAAGGAAAACATCGTGATAAAACCTGCACACCTAAGAATTCTTAGGAATTTCTTAGGTGTGTAGTCCGCCAACCCGCACTAGGCCAGCGTGGTGGACTATGGCCTAAACTCTCTCAATGGTAGAGGAGACCCGTGCTCAGCAGTGGGCGTATATGGGTTGATGAAGAAGATAGGACGTGGAAGCCGTGTTGGAATTAAAGTATGATATGGCTCATTTGCTTTTTTAAAATATGACTCATGGATAAAACCGTAACAAACAAAGAGAAACCATGTCGCATAAAAAGTAAATTTTTAATATCAATGACTGGAAATGTATAAATAATAATAATAAATAAATACACCCAACCGTCACATACATAGCTCTGACCCCACACTAGGTTCAAAGACCTGTATCGTGGGTATCAGACACTACGAGAGACTTTTTCGGTCTCACAAAGACCCACACAAACATTTGTCTCGGTGCGGGGATCGAACCCGCGGCCTCTCGTTTCGCAAGCTGGTGTTTAGCCAACTGCGCCACAGGGCTGTCAAATATAGGAGATACATATGTATAATATTAAATATAGTGTTATATTTTAACCAAAACACCGCTTGTAGTGTATCGCCGACTTTATTAAAGTGAAAAAACAAATCCTTAATCTTGGAATATATTTAGTATGAGATACGTAAATATCAAAACCAACTTAGTTTTACTCTTGTCCGCATTTTTAACGTAGTGCGGATTCGCAGACTGTATGTCATTTAAAATTCTTTACTTATAGCTGTGCATCATCAACGGCCTTCAATTCGTCCACTGTTGGACATAGGCCTCTCCTATGCCCGGCCACTGGGCTCGATCTTTGGCTCTCCTCATCCAACCGCTGCCAGCCACCTTGCGGATATCGTCACCCCACCTAGCACACCTTAGGTATGCATATTTCTCACGCTATTTTCCTTCTTCGTTGAAGTACCTTACAATTTGTGAAAATGTACCTACATTGTACACATACAGAAGAAGTCGGGTAGTAGAATGAATAGGTCCAGACAAGCGGCGACTCTGCCATGCAAAATACTATCTATTTCAATCGTATATTATTATAAATCAATATAAATCTTATTCAGATGTTCTATACACAAACTTATGCGACTGCTTTGTCTACCAACAGTAATTCTTACAAGCTCCTAAAGGCAATGTTATTAAGCCACAAAGTATCCACTAGTGTGCGAGTGTAACAAATATTGACGGTAGCTATCTGCTGCCCCCATTCCGGAGCAGGGCGGGTGTTGCATGCAATTTCCTGGCCTGTCGTCGCCTTATCGCGCATCGCAACACCTCGCCTATCAGCGCTCTCTAGCCACGATTACTGCAAGGTCGTGAGGAAAGAAGTAAAGTTTGTGGCTTGAAAAAAGGAAAAGAAACAAAAAAAGAAATTTTTATCTTAAAGACAATACTGCAGGATAAAAAGGTAAAAAGGCATTCAGATTTGTGGTTTATAAAAAAAGGAAAAGTGAAAAAAACTAGAGATAGTATAATGGAATACAAGTGAATTAGATTACTTTATAGTCTACTCAATGAGGCATAACAAGTGCTAATATAATGGTGTAGACATCCTGTTTTAAGTTACGTGGTGGGCTACGACGTAAATCTTGTCAGTTGTAAGAGAGACCCGTGCCCAGGAGCAGGATTAATTATGCACGTTTGAGAACATAACACAGTGCTTAGAAACAATCTGAGACAGCTATTTCTCGTCAAACGCCGGCTCGACCAAGTCTTCATGTGACTTGTCAACCAAGTCAACCATTGTCGAAACCGTACATTCATACCGGATACTTATGTGAAAAACGTCTCTACCCGATACCAAAAGAATTTGAGTTCAGTGAAAGACTACTGACCGCTGAATTATTAAAATTTCAACCAATTGATACACAAAACATAAAATCGAATGGAGTCTGATAATTATATTAATTTTACCTGTTTCTATCAAGAAGCAAACCCTTTTAAGAGAATCCTTAATCATACTTGCCGAAATACCGGTATAGGAATGTATCTCTATCTAGTCCTCTATGTATTCTTATCCGTAGAAGGATTAAAAAACCACTACCTGAATCTCGGAATTCGTACTGCCTTGACTAATATTTATAAATATCTCCGTTATCCCTTTCGCGAGATAAGTGTATAATAGAATTTGAGGCCAACAATAATTTGCCGCCCGCCCGCTGCGAGCTCGTGTCTGTCTTAATACATTTGAATAACAAACATAGTAATGCATCTATTCTATAATTAACACTTCTATTGCCATAGGTATAAGACTTAGATTTCTCTAAAAATAGATATGGATCTGAAAATATAACTTTGTAAATTATTTTCTTCGGAAGTTGTCGAGGCGTACGTTAGTCCCTCGGGTATTACTATTGCTTTATCTTGCATTGTCAAATCTATGCATTTATCTTTGGAAATATGATGAATATTTGTGGGTTTTTAATACAAAAAAGGAAGCACGGTGTCTTGAAATCTGTCTAGTAACCGACAAGGGGTTGATAGTATGATGTATGATTACGTGTGACTCAAACATAGAATATCCCTGCCTTAACTTTGTTGTACATTGGCCTGTGTTATCAATATTTTATATAAAACAAATACTTTATGAATACAACGTTAGTTACTCGAACATTTGACAAATATTCCATTTTACAATGTTACAAGGAGATCCCTCTTTCGGCGATAATTACGCCACTAGTTTCTTTGTAATTGTTGTTGTATAGTAACAAGCAGGACATAAGCTTTAAGATATTCGCCATTCTTTCTACATTGCACATTGTTGTATTTTAAAATACATACATAATACCGTCTGTTATCGAAAACTAAGGATCTGCCTTAGATACTAGCTATCATATTTTCCGATCACTTTTTTTCACCAGCATATTACAAAATATTAAAATAAATTTCCTAAGGCTTTTTACAAAATTTAAACACACTGTGATCGAAAACTGGCACAGTTAGAAAAGTCAATTATTTTCGTTTTTTATTATCAATACAAGGTAATCACCATTCCCAAACCCCGTTTTCGATCTTTTTACACCCTTTACAATATTTAGGCCACACATCACACAGTTGATTTCCAACATGGTCCACGTCGATGCGGGTCAACATCGCAGGGACACAGAGAGCGCGTGTCTTCCACCACAAGCCTTGTCACGACATCGCCACAAAAACTCACTAACCACACATATTGGATTACAACCAAATTGATTCTATAAAAAATATTTGTTTATGATTTGTAATTCTTGAGGGATCCGTATTATTATAAAAATAGCCGAATACCCTTATAGTCTAAGCCAGGTGTATTCAGACCGTGATTGGAAACTACGGCATGTGATAGCGAAGGTGGTTACAAACCCCCTGGCGTAAAAGAAAATTCCGACAAAAAATAAAAAGTTGTAATTTTCCTTTCTTAATTTTCTATCACAGCCTGAATATCTACAGTCTACATCCTGTATACCGTGTAGAAAATATAAGTCTTGGACAGCACTACAAGACTCTTAATTGTGTCAGCGCTGTTTTTGTGTGAGAGTGCTGCGCACAAACTTTTGTACTGATGATCGACCTCTTATATCACAGCCTGGTCTTTTATACAAAACTTTTAAAATGGTATCTACTGTGCATAAGTAGTTCGACTTATATACACCAAAGATCGAATTCAAAAGCGTCTCATGGAAAAGATCTATGTCAAGCAGTGAGCGAGAAAGGCTGGTGATGATGATGATGATGATATTCTAGTGTAACAAAGTTCTCTCAACTGCAATTCAAACCACCGCTCCCTCTCATTGATAAATGTAACTCATCAAACTTCTTTTATTTCATTAGGGATCTCTAAAGTTGACGTGTGTCATCGGCGTTGAAGAACCAATGGCTAGGAAAGGTTTTTATTCGAACCCTGTCCCTGTTCCATCGATGGTTTCACACAGCACTGCCCTCACACCTCAAGCACAGTCCTCACACTCGTAACGACAGGCTTGTTAAACAGATATTGTTTTGATAAGTGACCACTATTCCTTGGAGTTGATATAGGAAATTTACTTGCATTTGAAAATAATCTACATTTTGAGACAATTTTCTGCAAGATACGAATCAGATCTATTAAGATGTGGAACTTTTTTAGCAGTATTAAGTTTTCTTCAATACATTTCAATCTGCTTTACGGCACTTTTTAGAACACCATGTTTTTAAAATCCTTTTTATTTTCACTTGTAGATATGTAAGTATAAATATATATACTTACATATAAATCTTTAACCCATCAGATATTTAGTTTAACTTTGCATTTCGAAATAAAACTAATGAATGTAAAACTAGTGTCATGCAAAACACCCCACGGTTTTAAAAAAATGTCATCAATTTTCTCGTCACTGATTTTATTCTTATGTCAAAAAGTGTGTTTTCCTTTCAGTTTCACTTACTCTAAAAAAATGTTCATGATGGCTATTTTCATTACAATATTTAAATGTATGCTTTTAGTAACACTATTTCTCGCATATTATTGCAATTCTATTACGTGAGCTAATTAGCAATAGCCAAAACCAAAATACTTGTTTCCAACCCACATTCTAATCTATGATCTACACATCATACATACCCTTCTTCGTATCTTCACACGCATTCGCATACTTCAAAAGTTATGGCAAAAAAACATGAACAGTTTGTCAACTCACGGAGCTCAGAACCGAATGTATCGCAAATCAGTGTCAGGGAAGGGCCCACGAGAGCAAAAGGCTAACCTCGATCTTGATAAAAGTGACATTGCGTGGTGATTTCGTTGGATTTTTTGTGGCGACCGGACGCATCTCGATTATCTCAGGACAGCCTCCGTCACTAAGTAATTAGACGGAGTTTTTGTCCACCACTAGCGTTTTGGACTGGCTTTGTCCGTATTTATTTGGAATATTTGGAGATTGTTTCTTCGAATGTGGAAGGTACTTCCAAATATCTGTGAGAGGATGATGTGTTGACATTTGAGATGTTATGTGGAAGGTCTAATATCTACTGGTTTTACAATAATATCGTTAGGGAAAATTATAAATTGCTTAAAGGTTATCCAAACCAAGTATAAGTAAACTACAAAATTTTTTTAGGTAGTTAATTTTTTTCTACAACTCGTCTTTCATTAGTTCTGCTTTATACCACCTCTACCTAAAGGTAATATGTAAACTAATTCTTTTTTTTTATTTCGTTATGTAGGCAATGATGTAGAATCTATGATAACTATCGATTACATACATGACATTCTCGTTACATATAATTATTTTCGCTAATTCTGTATGTGCCAAACCTCTTCGCTGTTAATATAAGATTATTGCCAACAATAAACTACGAACATTCAATATTTCATAAATAAAATTATTTAAACAAACACAACTCTATATCAAAGTATTCCTTAGCTTCATAATTGGGTCAACTATACAAAATTTAATCAATTTTCAACTCTATCCCTTAATACATAAAGTTCCATATTAATTTTTAACAAAATGTCAGCTTTAATTCGACCACTTGTCGTTGTCGTTTTTGAAATATGACTTGACGGTGACACTGCCATTTTTATTATCAACTTTAATGATATTTTAAGCATTCAGCCCTTATTTTAAATTAATGCGATACCGGTGTTTATTTTAGCCGGTGCTATGATAAAACAAATGCCGCATTTATATAATGTATAAAGCCTCGATAGGACACCTCGGTAGACTTAGGTTACAGGGAGCTTCATAATGAAACCTTCGGACATTGATAAAGATTTAAATAGACAAAGTCAGGGTATCAAATTTGAGGTGATGTGAGAATTCTATGACATCAGTCATCGATGTGTTAGGAACCAAAATAGTAATTCAAAATATGTAATCGAAGTTTTTAACGTTGCTGGACAGTATTAACAGGTCGTTCTAGAAGTCTGTAGTTCTGTCCAACAATCAATATCTATTTTCGAAGAAAAATTTTAAAAGAGAAATTTTAGAAATTTTAAAAGGTAAAGAACGATTCTGAAGAATTGAGGAATTAAAAAATCAATCAAACAAACACACACAAGTTTCAAAAAGAGACTTAAACGACATAGCACAACTACAATCAAAAATCCAATCCAAATTCAAAAAAACCCTACCCGATTCATACAAAGTGAATCAACTAAACCCAATTCAGATTCGGCTCCCGATAACACATGTAATGAAGCGGTTGCGAACCCGTGGCAGCGTGCAGCGAAAACTAATAACAGGCACAATCTATCTGTCCAACGGTGTTACAGGATTAGGAGATTAGCTACCGTCGGCCGCCACCGATAAGATACCTCGCGTGCCGGAGTTGTGGTCCCGATTATCGACTCGGTTAGAGACTTTGGTCATGGTTTTGGTGTACGTCGACTGAATGGTCTTGGGATCTCTATAGGCCCTATTTTTGTTTTGGAAAGGAAAAGTTCTAGAGAATTCTAAAGTGGATGTTCTTGCGATTTGCTAGGAGCTTGGTGTATAAGCGCTGTGAGGTTTTGGAATCTTTAGACGTCATGCTTCTATTATTGAAGTGAAAAATTCTAGGGAATTCTTGAAAGGTCCTTTGGTTCTGTAATAAAAATGTTATCCTTCGAATCAATTGCAACCAACGTACTATCCGGATATAAATGCGGATCAATTGCAACGTGCAAAGTAAGCAATGTATTTAAAAAATATGATGCAAATGGGATCCATAATTAGAAATGTTCCAGTTAAAAGCACAGGCTCATAAAAATATTCGAAAAATGCCAATTTGTTTCACCTATAAAGTGGAAAAAACATCACAGATGATAAAATGTAGAACGGCAACTGTCCCTACTCCCTTAGGAACACTAAGCAAAAACTAGTTTAAAAGGTAGCTTTCTAAAAAATACCATCAAGGAACCCGATAGCAGAATTGTAATCAAACTTCTAGCTATAAGAATTTGAATTTGCATGTACTCTAAATGAACTAATGCTATTTATACACCTGCGTTTATCAATCAAGTCGAACTAAAACGCCGTTGAAGGCGAAGCGATGCATCAAGTGACAATACACGTAGCATACATATACAGGTGTAGTGTAAAACATGCACAAAAATAACTGTATAATATATAGATATCCGATAATATTCCACTCCCAGCCGAATATCCGACCGCGCGACAAAATCTAAAATATAATTGCCAGCTACCGAGTGTGTAGCAAGATAAACATGATATATTATGTGAATAAGGGTACCTTATCAATACAACATTAGATATACAACCAATACAAATATATATAAACCTTATTATGATAGAGGTAAGTGCTAAAACAATTTACTGGATGGTAGAAATAAGTTTGCAGCATGGCAACACCGATGATAGAATTGTTGACATGTGCCGGTAATTATTATGACACATCAAAATAATTGCAAGCTTTTTCTGATTTATATGTCAATTATAGTAGTCCAACCGGTTGTTAGTGTATTTTAATATCGACCATTGCAATTACATTATAATTAGATTGCCTTGGAAAGGATGTATGGGGACTGTCGAAATTATTGTTGCGAATGTAGAATGACTGCGGAAATATTAGCACGAATATGAAGACTTAATTATAAAATGAGTGTAAGAATAAAATAGTCTTAAACTAAAGCCAACATTTTTCCGATCCGTGACAAAAATACAAGGTTTAATTCCTAAGTAATACAAACAATGAAAGAAAGACTAATAACCAACATACTTGGTAAATAATTACCAAAAGTCAGTAAATAGAGCCTATACTGAAAAGCTGCATGCAATAAAAGCTGTTAAATTTCCAAACAATTGCCTTTATCTATTTTATAATCACGTATAAAAACTTCACTTTAAAAAAATAGAACCTTCCTAATTCATTGGAATTAGTTTGCTTCATGATATCATTTTAAATATTGGGTATAGACTTTCGACCTTCTGCTGATTGGGCAAAACCTACGCCGCACTTTTCCACATCATGTCTCATAGTTGTTTACAAGATGGAAATTTATCACATATCTACATAATATGTTCACCGAACAGTAGCATCAATAATTCTAACCCCATCCCTGTGTCGAGAGTATCAGAAACTACGAGAGAATTTTCGCTCTCATAAACACCGAAAGCTACTCTGTTGTAGAGGAGGCCCATGTCGAGCAGGGGGGCGTATATAACCTGGTAATGAAACACCTAGACCCAAAGGCCAAAACAAATGTTTTAGGTTTACACAAACATTTGTCTCCGTGCGGGTATCAAACCCACGACCTCTCGTTTCGCAAGCTGATCGATGGCCAACTAGACTACGAACCACTTATACTTCATAAAAATCACAATAAGTGATCTTACCTACTTTTCGCGGAAAATGAAACGTAATAATATTATCACCCACAGAACGAAACGCAATCACATAACATTGTTTCCATTCGATTGTTATCGCTATCGTGCCTTACCGTGGGTATCGGCAATGAGATCTGCACGGCGTCACAGATAGCACTGCGAAAACATTAACCAGCATTAATAGGATTAATTTAACAAAAAATATGGGTGAAATAGAGTATACTAAGAAGAAATAGACTCCGGTTTCAAGAAAGAAATACGTTAAGGGGCATATCAAGAGAAAATTAGTAAGTTTAAAATATGGGTGTTAGATATCAATTGATACGAAAAGCATGAAGCAGACAAGGGTTGGAGTGGAGACCGCGCTTAGGTAGACGTAGTGTGGGTCTTCCTGCAACACAATAGTCCGAATTGAAAAAGTTTTGGTCAGCGGATGGTTAAGGGCTGTTCACGACTAGAATAATGAGAACTTACTTGGGTAAGCCTACGTTCAGCAGTAGACGGCGATAGCCTGAGTATAACTTTGACAACGTTTTAAACACAACCCTAGGCTTTATATAGCCCCACTTTTTGGTCTTACAGTCCTTTGTCTCTTATTTCCTGCCAATGTTGATCTCGGTATACAAAATTTGCAGTAAGGATGTATGTCTCAATCTGAAGTGACAACGGGGTATTATTCAGGATGCTTCTCGCCCTGAGATGTCGTAATACTGTCTCAAATTCGCTTGATAGTCGCCGGGAGTTTTTAGTCGGTATGCGTACAGAGGATTTTGGTTAGGGACCCAACTCGGCTAAACGGACATTTACCCCACGCCAAGTCAGAAGGCTAGAGACACTTTTATAACCCTTTCAACGTCTTCTAAGGTACCAAAAGAAAAGATTAAAGCGCCCTGAAAAATGGAATAACCTCAAAAAAATACCTAAAAAATAAAACAGTATTGCGTGAATGAAATAGTTTAAAAAACCGTCGCAACAGATATATTGGGTTACCAAACGCCACGCTGATATGATAAAGCGTGTTTTGATGTCGATATCGCCTTGTTTCTACTTATGAAATACCAAAACTTATCGAATAATCTACGTATGACGTCAATTTATTTATATTTATAACTAAAAGTTCGCAACGTGTCACGTCCACAGTATGAATGATTGGTATCTATTTATGTTTGTCTTCGGTATATCGCATCCCCAAATATACGTGAGATGACTCAATAGAAAATATCTTAAACTCTCATACTTTTAGTACGTGTTAATGAAAAATCGAAAAATATATTTCAATCAATTTATTCGATCTTGTCAATTGAATCAGGAGCGACTGCGCACAGACGAAGTCATATAAAAATGAATGTCTGTCTGTCCATATGTCCTTTATAAAATCGTAAACTATGCATTTAACCATATGATGATTTTTAGCAAAATTGTTGCCCATGAGCTAAAGAAGGTTTCTGAGTTGAAAATACAGTTTATTTGAGTAGGTTACACGGTTGTCGAATTATTATTAAAATATTTTTCGGGAAGGACGACGTCTGCCAGTACAACTAGTAATCTGTAAAACATTAAATAGATTTTCTGTGTAATATCCTGCTCCAAAGGGTCTCTTTCCTAAGTCAAAGCGATGGAAAATAAATCGATAGGTACTAGATAATATCCAATCACTTATGAAATCCTGATAATAAATTTTAAAAAATGTTATATGAGTAATGATTCCAAGTTTGATCGCTAGTTTGAAGTTCAAACTAAATTGATTAAAATTTCTTATTTGAAAAATAATTGAAACTAATAATCTTATTGCGCAACATTTTTTTATATTTGGATGATAAAGCATTTATTCTGATTTAAATTAAATATCTACGCTAATATATAGGGTGTATAAATACAAACAATATATAAACTAGAAAAAGATGGAGGTAAAATAGATTTGAAAGAAAAAATCTTGTGAAACTTGGACCACTAAAGTTTTTAACGTTCAAGCTTGTCACCACCACATACACATGCATACACTCACGCCTGTATTTTCCGACAGGGTAGGCAGAGGTAATTTCTCCACCCAAATTAGCGAAATTTAACGTTTCGTAGTAAGGGGCAAGCTTATTGCCGTGTCTGAGACACATTTTCACCCATCGAGTTACTACTAAGAATTAAATGAAAAACTAGATGAAAGCTCCAACCAGGTAATCGAACTCAGGAACTTTAGATCACACCACATGGCAAGTCATACTTAGTATAAAATAAACAAATAATTTAATATTACCTGCTAGACTTCGGAATCGTCCCTTTATAATCCTGTACACTATATTAGCAAATACGAATTCATTTTCCAAACACACTATCCATCGAACTTGAAAAGATTAAGATTGTTGTCCGATAGCATCGTGTTGTAAAAATCAAAATCCTAATCATTATCTGGTTCTAAAGTGGGAAACGTCGTATCTTTAACCTTACTAGATAAATATTTACTTTTAAATTCGTATAAAAACTTCGGCCACGGTTCCGTACATATGTAGGCTATCGCTTATAAGTGGACTTACAATCGAGCGATCACATTTCAGTCTCTTATTAAAATATCGTAAAATGTACAAATATACGTCTTACTAGTGGACACGAGCCTTCTCTACCATTGAGAGGGTTTAGGCCATAGTCCACCACGCTGGCCTAGTGCGGGTTGGCGGACTATGCACCTAAGAAATTCCTAAGAACTTTTTTGTTTTATTTTTTCATACGTCCCGTTATTATGTCATAAAATAAAAAACAAAATCTTATATAATTTATTTTAACGCAAGTATTAAATAAGAAATTTAGAAGCACATAGCAAACACCATGGATTACCACTACTTTTTTTATGTCAAAACTCTTTACGCGTGTAAAACCACAGGATACATCTTTTTTTTTTTTTTTGTTCTCGGAGGGAAAGCTGTTTATGGCTCTACTTCCCGCCAGCCCGGGGGAGGGGGGCGGGAAGTGTATGTCGGGGTCACCGGTCTTCCAGCCCGGCGCGCGGCGACGTCATATCCGCGCAGATGCTAATGCCGGGCTGGGTCCCTAACAAAATCCCTAAACCGGCATACCGACCAAAACCCCCCGGTGGCCATCTCCGCGCCGAGTGGAGCGACCACGGTACGCGGGCGAGAGGCGCCCACCGTCAACCGCAGCCGCCCGGTGCGCCTCCGAGACGTAAATGTACAGGATACATCTAGTATTAAAACAAAACAAAACCATATTTTGCCAAGGCAATACTCGCAAGATTATTTTCGAAATGTTCACGTATTGTTCAAAAGTAAATCAGATTGACCTTAAGATAAATTGTCAAAGATGACCTCGTGACATACATTACACATGCGCCATTTAACAACCCACGAAACTTAATAACAAAGAAATGCACATAAACTAGGAAAATCTGGAGTTTAATATCAATTTTCAGCTTAGACGTAGAAGAGTTTGTGAACGTTATTCTTCTACGAACACAGCTTTGTCTAAAATGATTGGACTAAAATTTGATCCTAAAAGAATATAATGGTTTTGAAAATTAGCTGGGCGGTTTAATGATATACCGTCATTATCGTTGCTAGCTCTTATACAATGTGTAAGTAAACAATTAACGTAATTATGACTTTTCGAAGTTATATGCGTATTCTTAATACCAAGCACTATAGTAGCAAAGGGAAACATTTAACAAGGAATAGGGAATCCTTATCCCAACACACCTACGTATTTACCGTCGTTAACAAAATGTACATTCCCGATGCCAATTTTTTTACATTCAGAGAATTAAATCGTTAATTAATGCTATCTTTACAGCGGTGTTAAGACTCTAATCTCGTTACTTCAATGAATTACTTATTACTCACGTATTTTAATTATCACTATAATATTGTGCGATTATTATTTATCTTATTAAAACAATTATACAATTAAATAAAAAAAAACAAGTGCACTTTAAACCTCATGACCAAAGTAAAATTTCTGTATAATATTTTATTTTATGCACTTGCTATGAGAGAAATAGAGAAAGAATATGAATGCTCGCATCTCTCTCTTGCTGCTACAGATAATTCGTAAGGTAGCTTGCTTTTTATCTTCACTAACTTCATTATCTTTATTAACTACTGCTCCGATTTAGATAATTTACGCACCATCCCTTATTTTCATACATACACAATTTATATTGTGACACAGACATATCTTACCACAAAATCCAAACAGCAAAAACATACACGGAGAAATGACAGCGAAATTATTCCAAAACAGAGTGGTCGACAGCTATCATACCCATTCTTCAGACTATTGTAGACTGATATCTTTAATGACGCGGCGCACAGACTGTGGAATACTCGCTTTGGGCCGCAAAATCTCAAACTACCCGCAGCATTTGGAAATATAAGTCAGCCAAAAGTCAAAATTCTCAATAATACAACTAGTAAATAATGTGAATAACCGTCTCAACTGGCCAGGGAGACTTTATCAAATGACTATATAGTTCTAGTCAATATACAAAACCAATAAAAAAAATTTGGCTTGTAATGGAGGGTTTGATTTTTAGACCAACGCAGGTAATTTGGTTTTTCAAATGAAATTCTTAAGTAAAGTACTCAAAACTTGCTTTTTTATTTAGCCATTTTGAAAATGATACGTAAACTGCAATACTTTTTTCTTTTCTTTTTCTTTCTCGAACGCCGACTTTATAGTTCTTTGCTCGACAGATAATTAAAAAATACCTGAAAAATACCATTTACTTCATTGGCAAATAAGATTGGAAAGTTAAAATTAAACCAAAATCTTGATAAAATCCTTAAAATAGTTTTATTCAAAGATAAGTTTTCAAAAACGCAGCACGGTCGATGTCGGAACATCGTCACGTGGGTGATATCAGTAAGTTATCATTGCTATCGGGTGGCGTACTTCCGCCTGAGAACACTTGGCCTGACTGCCGTGCACCACCGAGACATCGCGACGACTAACATACTACCAACATGACAATGCCACTGTATAGAATCTTCTTAATTTTTTAACCGACTTCAAAAAAGACGAGGTTATTAATTCGTCCAACCTGAAGTAGTGTCCTTTTTTAGGTTGGAAAGTTGATATTAAGCATTAAAACCGATTGAGAGCCATAAAAAATTTTGGTCTACGCGTGATGACAGCTTCGTGGCGAAGATGGCTAGATACCACCAATACAAATGTTGGTGCGATCCACAAATAGTTCTTTCGGACCCAGACCCGACAAAAACCCAGGTGCTTAGGTCACCGAAAAGTCTCTTTCCCTGATGCCTGATGAAGTGTGGACTAATTGCGTCTTGAGGCTAACAAAATTAACATTGATATGCAATATACATCTATACTAATATTATAAAGAGGTAAAGTTTGTGAGTTTGTATGTTTGTATGTTTGAATGTTTGAATGTTTGTATGTTTGTATGTTTGTGACGTTGTAGAAAGTAAACTCGGGATCTACTGAACCGATTTCGAAAATTCTTTTACGAAAAGAAAGCTATGTTCTTTGTGAGTGTCATAGGCTATATATTAGTCCGAAAAATGATAAGACTTTTTCGTTGTAACAGGATCTGTGAAGTAAGTCGGAGAAAAAACGGGCGACCGAAACCGTTTTTTGCAAACGCTGCCTTTCTCATGGGAGATATATAGTTGAGTCCTAGAGAAAAGTTGTAGAGCTTGATAATGTCTACAAAAAAGTCAGCGGTAGCATATGTCTAACTTTTAGGGTTGCTTCACTATAACCTGTTATATGCTAACTAAATTTGTTATAAAATAAAGCATTGTTTGTGAGGGTATTTTTATAATGATTATATTAATCCTTATCTAAATAAATGCGATATTTAGTATAAGTATTTAATTTAAAAGAAATTTGCCCTTTACATCACTTGATTTCAATGAGTATCTTAGAAGATATCGCAGTTTCAAAATAATCATCAAGTGCACAATAATTATGTACAAGGCGCCGGCCGGCGCGTTACGCTTTCACGTGATTTGACCGATTTGTATGATTTTTGGTATGGGCATAAATAGGACTCTAAGGAGTAAAATAGACTATAACTTATTTTCTTTCTGGACTCAACCCTGTAGTCTACGCGGACGAAGTCGCGGGCAACAGCTAGTACCTACATAACTTCTTGGACAACTTAAAATTATCACGCACATCTATCACGAAAACCGTAATAATACCAACTCACATTCCAAAAACCTTACTGCATTCATCAGATCACTACCGTAAAATCTGTCACAAATTTTATAGAAACTCCGTCGGTTGTCTCACGGCGTTTAGGTAAAGTTTGCGCGGCCGCCGGGACGCCGACAAGACGGATCGTCCCGACACGTCCCTAGGGACCCCTACCCTACACGAAACCGGTGGACACGCTCACTTGCACGGGAGATTTGAATTCTTCACGAGTTGAAATATGTTTCATGTGAAAATATTTTTCGATTTGTAATAGCATGGAATTATAGAGTTTACGTTACATAATGTACGTATAATTCTTGGCTTTTAAAGATTCTTATTGCTTGAACTTTGCTACTACATTTGTAGTTTATTAAAAATGTTTCCTTGATCGGGGATCGAATAAAGTCTTACCTAAAGCTTTAAAATCTTTTTTGGCCTCGCCACCATTATAGCCGTAATTTTACAGGGTTACAGGTTAGTATCATTTACTATTGTACATCGTAAACGATAACTACCATCAGTAGGTTAATTTAGGCTCAACTATCTACATCACCCAAAGGTACAAAAATTCGTGTACTACACGGTAAAATATCCAAGAATACCAAAGATTCCAGCCGTTGGTTCCACATTCCGCTCCCCACAAAGAGGGCTATTGTTTTGAAGGAATCAATAAAGCGATGTTATCTCTTTATCTCGCCCGCGGTAGTACCCGCTGTAAAACAATAAAATGAGCACCGTGGGAAGAATGCGCAAGTTTAAGGTTATCTCCCTGGTGCTCCATCACGCTGATATATGGTAGTTCAATGTCGTCCAAGTTTCACGCAGACGACTTGGAGTCTAAGGATATTAGATTGGTGCTAGCGGCTTAGACCTAGTACATCCAGTTAAATTGATATAAAATGGTTTAGAATACGTGATTGATATATAGATAAAAACGAACATCATCTTTGGTTTATACTTTTTAAAGATAACACATTATTATAGTAGGTACCTATGTATGTACTCGTTATTTTTAGATTTTAAAGTTTTTTTGCTTGATTGTTTGAAATCATTGAAGGAATTTTGTTCAAAGATTTAAGTATGTTTTTTGAGAAATAATATTAAAAATTAATTTATAGACAGAAATGTTAGAAGAAAGAATTGAAGTGGAAAAAGAAACAAAAATCAGGTAGGACAAAAACGAACTTACTTTACAGAAAAACTTAAAGGAACACAAATTATTATTAAATGCCGACCAACAATTTTCAACAAAATAAGTACTATAAATTGTTTGCATAAATCCAGCCTCGAAGGTTCACCGTACAACGCCGACAAAAAATAGTTAACCAGATTGGATCAAGATAAAGTCAACGCCGATAATCGACTAATTAAATATTAGGGTTAAACTTATGAAACCCGGAAGCCCGACCGCTCACCCTTGAACCGCGGGGCCTTGAGCTGTCAACGTTGACAGCTGTCACGGCTGTCAGCTGTCACGGTGACATTTAGCAGCCGTCAACGCCGCGTGATGGAGCGTCACACGATTCATTAGCGTTTGACTAATTGCGTTAGCCGCGATTAAATATTGAGCGCGCTTCACATTGCTGGGCAACGGCGGCGAGTTAAATTGACTCTCACTTTAATTATCGTAACAATGATCGTTATTGTTGGGTAATGGTAAATAGTATGTCGTCAGTATATCATTTGATTTGAAAATAAAATGTGATGTAAGCTTATTAAATTATAATTTTGATCATGTCAAAGCAAATCACCCAACCGAACATAAATTTGCCGTCAATATTAACTTTAGATTTTATTCCCTGATTCTAATTCATTGACTGTTCAAGTCGTTAAGCGATGTAGATAGTCAACTGAGTTCTAACTAAAAAAGAAATGTCACTTACAAATGTTAAAAGAGTACTCTTTCAACACAACTTGAAACCCTCTTTGTTATAACGGAGGCCCGTGCCCAGCAGTGGGACGTATATGGGCTGATAATGGCGATGAAGACACTTTTAACATTTAAAGTTGACCTAGAGGAAGAACAACTTCATTGCCTTATCTAAATAATAAGTAAATCGGGACTATTTTGAAAGTCCTCTGAACGTCTGATTTCGTAAATGAAGGCGTTGATTAACGACAAATATTTGTTATCTATCTGTACCGCATATATTCATAATCATAAGTCTATTTATAATATTTTCCCGTAACGTATACCTGAGTGATTTGCCTCTGCTCACAAAATAATTATATTTTGAAATACGTTTAGTTAACTAAACAATTCCGATTTATTTCTATTGCAAGTATTTTATCTATAACAAGCAGATACCTCTGTACTTAAAAACCAGCAGCGAATTTTTCAACAAATCGCTTTCTATAACTTGTCATAAACCAATTAGCGCATATCAAAAATAAACAGTCAAACCGGTGCTGATATACAAAAATACCGGTTTCAGAATCAACATTTATATATAACTTGTTGATTTATTTATAGTTCGCTTCGTCAATTTGGATATGAACTGAATTTAATTATATTTATAACAAAAAATATTTTGTTGTAGACAGAATCGGTACGTCTAGAAAAAAAGTTAGAAGCAACTACATTACAAGCTTAGTTTCAGAAGCTTTAATATGATTTGAGAAACTAAGAAAACTCCAGACCGTAAAATAATTTCTACAGTTTTTGAATTTATTTTTGCCCCAAATATTGACGTTGAATGAAGTGTATTAAGTATCCTTTTGCTATGGATAAGAGAATTTATAAGATGCTTTTCGATCTCTCAAACAACAATCACAGGCATTTACACAAACTAGAATAAACCGCAGGGTATATAGCTAAAAATGTAATTCTAGTTTATTTTTCAATTGCAATGCCTGTAGTATGACTAATTTAATCTACCTGCAATGACATTGAACCTTACCTTTCAAAGTCAATGTCCGAGCACAAATCAGCGATAGATTGAAATAGCCCCTATTTTCACTGCTGACTTAATGACGTGTTTTATCGAGATCTAACAAAAAAAAACGTCACAGCGTACATTAAAGTGAGGCAATCCTTATCGACTGTAGGACAATGAGAGCAGCTTGACAGCCAATGTCTTCATACAACACAAAAACAATGCCCCTATCATTTGACATGCCATTAAAACATCCAAATGGACCGTGATTCAAAAATAAATCCAATCGATTGTAATATAAAGTCGATATTTCGTTAAAATAATCGATTGTGCCGCAGCACTAAAACGTCAAAACTGTCAAACTGATGTCAAGAGATAGAGTGTTTTAAATTGAAGAGGGTAAAGTTTATTTTCGTGGTTTGTGGGCAACATCGAACGGGTTTTAATTGAGCAACGATATCGTAGTGTTGTGACTTGTAGTTTGATTAATAATGGAGCACGCTTGTACGGTTTGGTGACTTTTTTATAATAATGTTGATGTAGGTAACATGTTATGCTTTTAACGTGAGCCTGAGCTGGATTTCTTTTTTAATTGAAATGACAATGTTTTTTTTTCTGTTTTTGTTTAAGGCACTCATGACACGAATTAAAACGACACCGCATGTCAGCGAATTGATTTTTAAAAGAGGTTTATTGCTTTGTGGACAGAAATGCGGATTAAGACTTGTAAAGAAGCATAAGTAACGTAACCAGAAATGTGGCGATGTAATACTAAACGTATATTTTAGTAATAGGCCAAAATATTGGTTCAATAATTAATTACTTGCAAAAACGAAATAAGGTTTATTATTTTTAATTGCCTGTTTTTATATAAAATGGACAGTGTCAGCTTCCCTATTTAGGTCAATTTTAGGACAAACGTAGAGAATGTCAGAAATTATTGTTCTCTCAATAGTAGAGGAGACCCGTGCCCAGCAATAAGACGTATATAGGGTGATAGCGAAAATAACGTTTTTTATTATTCAAATATCTGATAAATGCAGTGTTCTCTTATTAAAATATGTTTCACAGTCGACTTTCCATAACAGCGCCAAATAAAAAAAACTTAAAATATGCAGTTATTTTCCGAGGCTTAATAAACATTATAGGCGGATAAAATCGAAGGTAAGCCTAGTGTACAATAGAATAAGACTATAACCAACATAGCCCTTCACACCGTTAATCATTGGCTGGCAACACTGCTTCCGTTACGTCTGAAGAGGGAGACACCAGTATACAGATATTGTAAGTTAGAACAGGACAGCCTATCTCACTCGACAACTTAATTGAAAACGAACGAGGGCGCGTAGGGATGTGAAGTGCTGTGTATTGAGTCGATTTGGTATAAAATAAACAAATTTCAGTATGAAGAATTTTGGAGCCTGACAATAGGATTAAAAAATAGAGAGTCTAGAAAAGCGTTATGAAAAAAATGTAATAACTGTTTTTTTATTTAGTAAAAGAATTCGAGCCAACGTTTTTATAACTATCATCTTGTATAAGTTATAGAATAAGAAAATATGAGTATTTTTTTATGGAAAAAATTTACAGCACGAGCGCAGTTTCTCAATAGATTTTGTATCATTTTATTAAATTTCTGTTACCCTTAATTGTAGTTTAAATGGCCTTTCTATATTAGCTCCAAATTTTGTCAAAATCCTTTTAAAAATCAGCTCGGAGAGCAAAGTAAATAAACTCACTGAATCATTTTAATTTCAAGCCGTAATTATAGGCAATCGGCTGGATGAATGACTAAATGGACTAAGGCCTTAAACCCTTTCAGTTTTAGAAGAAGACGTGCCCAGCATTAAGACGTATGAGCCGCCCTTAACCATTGGCTGAAAATATACGCAATCTATCGACGTATGTACGACATATCGATCAATTCATTCCCTTCATTCAGTTTATCCGCTCCTTGTAGACATTAACATGACCAATTTTATAATAAACCACACACACATTCATACTGGCCTGGTAGTCCAACCTCTTTATCCTTACTATCTATACGTACCTATTAATATTATAAAGTGATTCTTTCTGTCTATAACATCTAAACCGCAAGATTTCAATGATTTTTGGCAAAGGAATTTAACGAATTATCCCGTGCTTTAAGGATGAATTAAGACATTGTGAACAAACCTGCATACCTAAAGACTCTCAGCGTGGACTAAGGTCTGACAACTGAAAACGATTACACCAAAGTCTCCCGCTTAAAATGCGAGAATAGAATGGTGGTGTAGCAATTTACTACGCGTAAAAAACTCAAAACTGCTTATTAACAACTTTTAGGTTTTCAGTCCCCTCTCAATGCTTGCTTTCGCCGTTGAACCGTGCTAATTGTCCTTCTTCATCTTCATCAACCCATATACGCCCACTGCTGAGCACGGGTCTCCTCTACCATTGAGAGGGTTTTAGGCCATAGTCCGCCACGCTGGCCTAGTGCGGGTTGGCGGACTACACACCTAAGAACTTTTAGGTGTGCAGGTTTCATCACGATGTTTTCCTTCACCGTTAAAGCAAGTGATAATTCAATTTGAATACACACATAACTTCGAAAAGTCAGAGGTGTGTGCCTGGGGTCCGAACCCGCGACCGCCGAAATTCTCGACGGCGCGCCTAAACCTCGAGGCCATCACTGCTGCTAATTGTCCGAAAGACCTAAAATGGTTATTTGATATTTTACTCAAAGCAAAAGTCAATGTATGACTTGTTAAGACCGCTGAAAAAATAATCTTGATATTTGTGCCATCAAGTTAGTCGCGTACATAGGTACCTACTACTGGGCATATTGAGTTCATAACCGGGTTACTTGTTCTAACAACAGTTACAAAATCCTTCAGAAAATGTAACCTTTGTATAAATAAGTAGGTACTGTAAACTATTTCCTGATTGGAAAAGAGCAACTCCAGAGTTTCTTGCCCGTTCTTCTCTAGTGATGACTGCCTTCCGAACAGGGTGGTTTTATACTTTTTAGACTAAATATTATTTCAGTTCATTAATTAAGTTTTCGAATATGCATTATATCTTCGTAACAACATTAAACTTTAAGAGCGACCTCAAAGCGTCTTTTACGCCAGAGACTTTGAAATACACTTTTACTAGGCCCCAAGACTACATGTAGCAGACGTACCTACATAACTTTATGTCCCGTCAAAGTTGTATATTATTTATGCTGTAAGTTATATTTTATCAGCCCCGTGGCGCAGTTGGCTAGACACCTTGCGAAACGAGCGGCCGCGGGTTCGATCCCCGCACCGAGACAAATGTTTGTGTAATCCGCAAATATTTGTTTTGAGTCTGGGTGTTTGTGAAACGGAAAAGTCTCTCGTAGTTTCTGATACCCACGACACAAGACTCGTATCTTAGTGTGGGGTCAGGACTATGTATGTGACTGTTGGGTGTATTTATTTATTATTTATATAGTGTACAAAAAAGTATAATACGTTAATAAAATAACTTCACGTCTGTATTCCCCGTAGATTTAAGAAGAGGTGCATTTCTGCACTCACATTTAGCTAATTGGTTTTTCGTCACACTTAATAGAAGACAACCCTATTGCCGTTTTTCGAACAACTATTCCAAAATCCGTGCTACTAATTATTATTAAACTACTAATTGAAATTCTCAATAACATTACCGAGTCTGGATACCCGTGCAAAACGGACAATAATTTCCCCACTATTTTAAGGGACCTAAAAGACCCCAGGCTAAACATGAGTACAGAAATTGACCTTTGCCTACCCGTTCAAACTGGGACCTGTACGACGTATTCCGGTCTAGAAATTATGCCTAAGACCATACGCACCATGGTAAGACAGTGTCCCAACGGAAATTATCGGGTCCCGCAAAAAAACAAACCGAACGACAAAGATAGGAATCTTTGATTGATGATGTATAAAACACTGCATGTTTCCGGATTTACTATAATACCAATAGATAACACTTTACGGAATACCGGCATAAAGCGGTTAAAACTGGTAATACGGTGGTAATAGGTTCAAATTCATGGGAAACTTAATTAAAGATTTTCATGTTATATCGACGGCAGCTACGAAGACTAAATGTAATTTTTTTTAACAATAAACTAGCAGCTACCTACATCTTTTTTAAGTCAGAGTGTTATAAATAAAAAAACTCTATCGACAAATCTCTTATTTTATAGTGCAGGGTCTGAACTATTTATGCTCCAAAATTTAGAAATATATTTCTTTGACTAAACTTGTATTTTATGGGGTCTCACTCTCAACTAACTATGATTTGCGACAAATTTCTTAGGCATGAAGGTCAAAAGGAAAAACAAAACTTTACTTCACTTCCATACTGTGAATACCTACTCCTTATCACCTATGTCGGTGAGTAAAAACATCGTGAAGAGCTCTACCAGTCTCTATCATCACTCTTCTAGTATCGGAATGTTTAGGTATGTGTTCATACACTGTAACCTGGGTTAGCACTTTACCGTGGCTTTTGAAAAGTACCTACTAGAAGTCTAGAACAAATAAAGATTCGTAACCTCGCGCCTATATTCCTCGAAAGGGGTAGGTAGAGATGCATTTACCACCTACATTTCGCCGTATCAGTCTTACGAAATAGGAGACAAACCTATTGCCGTAACGAAACGAAATAAAAGCTAATTTAATAACCAAACATACAGTGTACCTACTCGCCTTTTGTAAGCTAAATATATTTAATACTCCTCATCGAAAAGCATACCTACTCGTTAAAAATTAAATTGCAGTATGATTTCCTTCACTATCAAAAAGCCAAATAAAGTGATTAACAGTATCTACTCTCGTAGTTCGTAACTTTTATAAAACAGACGTTTTTTGACTTCGTACAAATGACGATAAAATATAATAAAGATTATTATGGTAAAAAGCTGACAATTTTGGCAACAACAAAGCGACCATACATTTCTATAAAAGTTTGCTAGAGTGGCCTAGCTATAGATAGATTGAATCTACGAACCCGCAAGAGGCTACCTAGACTAAGTGTGAATTCCTATCAATTCTAGAGTAACATGCTGACCAGTTGGACATTGTATAAAGAAAGCTTATATAGAATAAAATTATTTTGGTACTAAAAAGCTATTTTTGTGTAAAAAAATCCATCACAAGAAAATAAAGAAAATTATCAAACCAATGTGAATGTAATTCCAAATATAATAGAAACCTTTGTACGAAAAATATGAAAGCCAACAAAAAATAAATTTCGAGACGCGTCACACGAATTGAATTGTAACAATAAATAATTACAGCGGCCCAGCCCGTACATAGCTCGCAAAAGAACCGCACAAATATAGAAAAGAACATGGCGGGAACAAAAACGAACACGACCAACTGTTCCCACCTTCAAATTTATTTACGTCAGCGGGATAAATTAAAGTATTCCCTGTAAATGGACTGCGGAGAGCCATTCAGCGCAGTACACGCCAAATAAAAAACCATCCGGCGCCCGCTCCCAGCCTCCGAGATTCGCACTATTATCTCGGCGCCGCCAATGCGGCTCGCACGCGGCGCCCGGAGCCCGCCATTGGCCGCGCGCCGCCGCCTCCAGCGCCGCCCACCGGCAGCACGGCGCGCCACCGCTCCACCCGCGCACACCGCCGCAAGCTCACTCGCACGCCTCACGTACCCCGCAGCCACACTCGCCGGACGCACCAACGCCGCCGGGAAACGTGGGCTTCTGACCAAAAATCACGATCCTCACTCGCTTATCGCCGTTTGATATCGCGACACCGCGGCCGATCGCCCGTCCTCGTCGCGCCGGGTGGCGGGCCGCGCGCGGGATAAGGACGGCACCTCCGAGTTTTAGGTGCGGTTGAGAAAAATTATGTCGATGTCGGTGCAACGATCAGTGTTCGTCGGCACACCTGACGTGCGGCCGCGCGATCGATAAGGTGACGGCGCCGCGGACCCACTCGCCCTCACACTTGCACGCTGCGGAGTCCGGGACGCCGAGCGGCGGCGCGCGAGCACCTCATCCCGCTGCGCCAGTGAAGTGTGTGATGTAAAGCGATCCGTATTGTTAGCGATAGACACGGTGCTCGTGACAAACATGATGACTATGGACGTCGGGATGTACAACAACCAGCAGAACGGGTACGGCGGCGCCGAGTACTACCAGCAGGGGGCGGGCTACCAGCCGCCGTACGAGGGCTACCACGAGGGCTACTACGAGCCGGGCGCGCACTACTACGAGGGGCTGGCGGGGGCGGCGCCCGAGCCCGGCGCGGCGCCCGTCATCAGCACCGACACGGGGCTGTGCTACACCAACCTGGACTACGGCGAGCTGCAGGGCGGCTACCCGCTGCACGCGCCGCACGAGTACAAGCCGCGCGAGGAGGCGCCGCGGCCGGACATGCTGCTGCACGACCACAAGCTGGACAACCACTACCTGGAGACCAAGTACAACATGCACTTCGTGGAGGAGGGCGCGCAGTACGCGCACGCGGGCTCGCCCTGCGCCGAGTTCGAGCACTACGCGCCCAAGGAGGAGTACTGCGGGCTGCGGGACGGGTTCCCGCGGGAGGGCGAGGCCCCGGCGCACCTCGCGCCGCTGCAGCCGCACGCGCACGCCGCCGTGCCCACCTACAAGTGGATGCAAGTGAAACGGAATGTCCCCAAGCCAGCTGGTGAGTAAACAATGCTTACAAATCAATTTTAAAATAAATGCGCGATAAATGTTTGTGTGTCTGTTTATCGATAACACCACGATATGATTCCACTTCGTAAATGTCGTAATACAATAAACGGATTATTTCATTCCACGAATAATTTTAAATTCATGGCTTATTGATTTGAATACCTATCGGGTACACAAATAAATATAATAATGTATTCAACTTAAAAATATGAATAATGAAAATCTTATTACACTTTTTCTCATTTGCTTTCTTACGCTAAAACAAATAATACCAAAACTGATAATATTAAACATTTTTAAAATGCAATCCCATACAAAACTCATAGCTGAAATTGAATTTTCAAAATCCACACGCGACAAAATAAAAACATACCAGAACTTAGCATCCCTTACCAATAAGAAAAATACCTATGTATATTACAAAGGATTTTTATTTATTACCCATATCAATTCAATGAAGAAAATCGTATGGTACTATCAGTGTTTACGTAAATCGAAATACCTACAATTTTTTTAAGAAAAGCTTCTAGAACATTCCATGACTTACTTTTAAGAATATCGTAAAGTCTACCATGATTTTGTTATGCAACCCTTTACTCACGGTGCAATTTGCCTTTTTTAATAAAGCACAACATTTCAAAGTATGTTAATACATTTTAGTAGTATGTTCTTAGATACTAAGACTTAGGCGGCATAGTGAAGATAAATTGTCTTAAAATTTACTTATAATACTACAAAATATTTTAATGCCTTTAAACTCTTCAAGAACGCATTAGAACGAACCATCAAAGCGTAAGAAAAACACAAAAAAAGTTTTGCAAGTATTTGTTACATTAATAAAAGAAGTAAAAAAAATACACTCTGATACTAAGACAAATAAGTAGAGATGGCTTGGAGGTTTAAGCGCGCGGTGGAGAATCTCGGCGGGTGAGATTCCAAATCTCTATGTGTATACATTGAACTATCACTTACTTTACCGGTGAAGGAAAACATCTTAAGGACATCTGCACACCTAAAAGTTCTTAGGAAATTCTTAGGTGTGTAGTCCAATAAGCCGTATTAGGCCAGCGTGGTTGACTAAGGCCTACACCTACTCAATTTTAGTTGAGGCTCCTGCCCAACAGTAGGACCTATCCCTATGTAGGCCGATAATGGTTAAGATAAAATCATAAACAAAAAAATTACTATAATATAAAACCAAAAGGACACAAAATAACACAAATACTTTAAACTCACACAAGCGTTACTATTTATAATATTACTATTCATAATAATTTCCCCGAATATTCTAGAAGCTTCTCACAAATTCACTTACATAATCTACCTTCACATTGGGTGGCCACAAAAGTGACGAGTAAAAGGCCCTATTTTCGCATGTTTATAGTGTTGTGGCCCAAGTGACATTAGGCCAACGGGGTCACTGAGGTGACTGACTCCGTCACTCAGCAGTGACTGACGCGTACACTCGTATCTGACGTATGAGTCTGACAGTGCGTCAGTGGCCAGCACTAGTGTTGAGCACTCGTCATGACCTACGTACAAAACATAACACTTTAACGGTTAATAACTGTCATTTTGTCTGTTTGAATGCAAACATGTGAAACAAAAACATATTGAAACTATATTTCTCTTTTCACTTTAGAAATATAAAGTCAAAATTTTCTTTATTCAAATACAATTTTAGAAGTTACTTTAAATCGTAAATTTTAAACTAAAGCCATAAGTGTATTGAAATGTAACTAGTGGCGACATTTCAATAAGCTCAAAAGCTCAGCTTGCCTTACTAAATTCCGATTAATCTATAAGGTTTCAATCTTTATTTCACAAATTTGATTTATAAATGAGAATACCCTGACCCCACGATATACAATTATAAACTAGACATTTCGCAATTAATTTTATGGAAGTATCTAGTATTCTAGTCTCGGTAGTTAACACGCCTTATAGCCAGTCGAACAAACTTTAAATAAACAGGAGTAGACAAAACTAGTTTGTCTTGAAAGTCATCTACAGTACGAATGCAATACCAAACTAAATACTCTACCTCTTTTGTGATTATTTTTTGTTCATTTGTCATGAACTATCGATAAAAATATATTAATTCATAGCTCTTACATATCCCACTGCTGGACACGGACCTCCTTTACAATTTGAAGTAACATTCAAAATTTGCTTCATAACTTAACCAGCTTATTTCAAACACAAAAAATAACGATTCTTGAGATGATTCTTGAAAACATAATTATCTTTGGTTTAACAGACTATCTGATAATTAAAATAAATAACCGCTTTAAAAGGAACCCATAAAATTGTATTTATAATTAAAATTAGACTTCATCGAGCCGTTTGGAAAGTATAAGGTATTAAAAAAGTATAATTAAATATTCACACAAGACACGCGCGACAAATATTCCTTCCTAGGAAATGAAGTAAACAGTACCCTTCCATTTTTGCATGCATAACATATGCTAGACAATGTATATCCATATGTGTAAGTGGTATGTCCGTATCCATGTATACAACCGTGATCAGAAAATAAGGCAGGTAATAGCCTTGTTGATTACAAATTGATTTTTTCTTGAGAACAATAGATATGAAAAATTGATTAGTGACAAAATGGACCATTTGCATCTGACATAGTGCATATTACAATAACCAAATTCTATACGAGAATAATAAAAAATCGGTATAAATATAAATTACTGCTCGGTTGTCCCTTAAGCCCTGTGACAAGAGACCTACCCCTTCATCTAAAGGTCTCAGGATCGATTTCCTGATCAGCAAAAATGTTATCGGTTTTTCTGTTGTTGAAAATTTCAATACAATTCAATGAATTTGTTTCCGAAATCAACAATACGCTCGTTCTGTATACAAGGGACTAAAAAAATAAAACTAACCGAAATGCAACTCTACCTACTCTGGGCACACAGGATTTCTGTGTGTAAAAAAATCTGTTTTAGTTATCACTTACTCATTTTAGATCATAATTTTCTTAACAAAAACAATTTTATTCCACTCTCCAACGCGCACAAAAGGACGTTATAGGCTTTTAAAGGCCTTTTTCTACATTTCATTTATACCTAATAATAATTAAAGTCGTTAAATAAAATGATTTCTTCAATTCAGACACTTCAAATAATCTACACTACAGTCGGATAAAAATAAAATATCTGTACAGCCATAAAAATCATGCACATTTCGTCTCATAAAACATTCAATTAAAATTCTCACTCGATAATAAAATATTATTACGTGTCATAATGGCTATCACGCAACGGTGTCCCATTACAGTACAGTTAATCCAACATGTTTACCACGTTTTCTATATTTGTTGCTTGTAACGACACGCAACTTGCTGGGGGAGGGGTACGCTACACAAAATTCTCGACAAAGAAGGAATTTAAGGACATTATATTTTTAAAAGTACTTTCTGGTCTGCTGGGTTTACCGAAGCTTAAAATAATAATTTTAAAAAAGTTAAATTGAAAAAAAATGTTAATATTTTAAATGTAACGTCTTTAAAAGTAGGTTTGATTTGTGAATTCCTACATGGTATTTGATGCGAGAATCAACCATTATTCATTATTATAGTGTGAAAATTTCCTTTAAATATTTGTGCGTACCTTGGTAATGTTTTCTACAAACAAAATTTATTAACACTAGCAAATTATCTTCGAAGTCCTTTAGGAATTATTTAGGCATCAGTTTATAAATTAGGGGGTTTTCTTATTTACAAGAAGGTAGTAAAGAAAAAATGGCGAAGGAAGACACGACAGCTATTAAAGAAAATTACTTATGCTACGCTTACATTTGTTAATAACGGGTAATAAATCCGACGGTACAGCGAAAACTAAAGAAAATTACAAAACAAGACAGGATACACCCGTCTATATTCAGACATACCTGCATAATTATAACATTTTATACCAATCAATTTCCCCCGAATTCCCTGTTGTTTTTTCTCTTAGACCGTAGTATTTGTGACACCGAAAAAGTCTCTCGTAGTCTCTCTTATGTAGTCATGATACCAACGACACATGAGTTGTAACCTAGTGTGGGGTCAGAGCTATGTATGTGACTGTTGGGTGTATTTATTTACTCTTTGCCATTTCTTGCTTTTAAAAAGTTTAAATGCATAAAGCCTGAGTGTGCTTCAACACTATTCGAAATTTTAACCTAAGACCTCACAACACGGTCAATAAAAAAGCAATTTCTACAATCATTACCATAAAAAGAATTCCATTGTAGACTTTCTTAAACCTATTAAGTTCTGCCGCAGCCGTCTAAAGCAATGGATGCCAATATTCCAAAGCGGTCGTAAAAGCAGCATGTGAACGATGCAAAAAATTCACATTTCCCATAAACTCGCTCCATTTATACATTTGAACGCAATCAAAACGTTTTACGACTAAATAACTTTATATTTTAATGTTACAAAGTATTCGCGGGGCCTGAATAAAAAATATTTTTAATGAATAGTCGGCTGTTTGTGGACTAGCCACCCATGAAAGTTATTGTTTATTCGACTTGATACTTTGTTAAATTCTAGCATCCAGGATGTAATTAAAATACACAGAAATTTACACTATTTTACATTACACTTTTAATCAAACTGCGAAGACAACATTGTCAAGTGGTTAAAGGTGGTTTTACTCTACTACTATAAAAACACCCTCATGATAGCCCTATTTTATATCTAAATTGCTTAGTAAAACCTTTGTGAGAAACACTAAACTTGAACTCATTTTAATATGTCATGTTTTTATACGCTTTGTTTAATGCTTAATCATATAACTTTACATATACATTGCCAGGGACTAATAATATCGCTGTTATAAAATGTAGTTATAATAAACTGGATGAGACGGTTATCACATAATATTGCAACGGTACTAATCTGAAAAGTAACCTAAAAGTTCCCTCATAATTATCAGCCCATATTCGTCCCACTGATGACCACGAGCCTTCTAGAGGAAAGTAAAGTGATCTGTAATGGTAAACCTTTGATATGGTTTAGGCCTTAGTCCACCTCGCTGGCTTAGCACGGGATGGCTGACTACACACCTAACAAATTCTTAAGAACTTTTAGGTATGCAGGTTTCCTCACAATGTTTTCCTTCACCGTTAAAGCAAGTGATAATTAATTGTGAATACACACATAATTTCGTACAGTCAGAAATATGTGCCTGGGGTGTAAACCCACGACCGCCGAGATTCTCGCGTGCCTAAACCTCGAGGCCATTTGTTTCTAAAAGTTCCCTAAAAGGATCTTTTTACGCAGCCTATCGCCGTCCACTACTGAACGTAGGCCTTCCCAAGATAGGACCAACTATAAAGAACCAACCATAAAATAAAAGGGTCTAAGTTAGGAGTAAGTACCTAAAGACCACACAGACTCGCAAACACTTTTATATTTTGACTCCATTGTAATAGAGTCACAATATTGTAATAGATACTAATTCTATTGGCTCCAACACGTCAGAATGATTCGGCAGACATTAACAATCGCCAAGACAAGGATGACTTGCAAAATGGTAGCATTCAGCTAATTGTAGCTACCACAAACAAAGTTTACATTATGATGAATGATTTGTGTAGACCTGACTGTCAAATGGTGGTTATAGCTTTGAATAACCTGAAAAATAAGTTGATTAATGTTTATTCAGATTTAATAATTTTTTTCTAAATCACTCAAAAGATGAAGATCACATCATCATCACCAGTCGAAATATGCTCTACTTTTGGACTCGAGCCTTCTCTTCAGCCTTTAGGTTTTAGTCTATGATCACACTTTTATAAATATCACTCTAGAAAAACATCTATATATTTTGTACTCCGAATTTATGTACTTAAAGCCTAGATAATATGAAAAGCTGAAAATACACAGAAATTAAAAAAAGTAATGAAGACAAAACCAGGTTTTTTAAACAAAAAGAACTTCAAGAAAAGTTAAGGTAAGTTAACAAAAGAAATTTTCAAATCAATTCTACTACATTTCAACTCATATCTCCTCCTTGCAATACACAACTAAACATAATAATAAAAATGCGCGTATTTTTTAATTCCTCGGCTCCTAAATCGGCCTTATCAAAATAAGTAGACCACACGTGATGTGTGTCAAAGGACTCGGTTCAGATTGTATCTATCCTCCGCCAAAGCACAATGCAGCCCTTAGCCCCTCAACAATCCTTGCGGGACGGCAATACAACGTTAAATTTGCTGTTGCGAAACCCAAATTCCTTCTAATATTCACTTTAAGCCCTTAAATGTATGTCGCAGCGCAAGGTTCACGGAATGCAATTGTAAAATTGTAGAATTGTCGAATGTATTTTCCGATGTCATACTCCGCTCGGTTTGTGTCGCGGTTCGAGTTGCTGTCAAAAGTTTTCAATTTAAACATTACGTGAATGTTGATACAGAAATATTTTATTATAGTTTTATTTTACAAAAGCAATGTCTTGCTTTCAATATTTCTTGTCATTAATAAATGTTTTGAGATTTTAAAGTACTTTTAAGTTAATATATCATCAGAGAGTGACACCGTAACATCAACCATGCAAAGAAGGAAAAAAATCAGCTACAAGTTAAAGCTATCCTGTTAACACTATACTTGTCAAACTTCCTACATTTTTTGTATTCCCTTGCGTAGAAATTGATCTAATTTCAATAAAGTTTCACGCACGGACATCTACGTTGTTCAATATATAGATTAACCTTTCGGATACTTTTTCAAACCAGTAAATTATATTCTCTTTATTTGAAAAAATCTAAAATTAAACCAAACGAAATCTCAAAGAACTTAGCTTCTATTACACAATTATAATGGCGTGAACCACTAAAAAGGCTAGACCGAAATTTCACACAATAATAAAAAGCTAATTAAGCGAAGTCTGGGTCATTTCGTGCGAAAAATTAGTAATAACACGTAAGGTAATGTTCAATTTGAATGCTTTTAGCCCGCGCCCGTCAGATTCGTGGCTTCAGCATGGGTTATTAGGGGTAGTGGAAGTCAGAGTGGCTTGAAGTGGTGTTTTAAGTGGGGCCTGCAAGTCACTTGCATTAACCGAGAGAACCACGAGTGGTGTAAAACATGAGCGGTTGGAAAACGCTGTAGAACATTCTGTAAATTGATGTCAAAGTCAAATCATCTTTTATCAGTACTTTTGAATTGTCATTTTTACACTATTTTAAACTAGTCCCGCTTCGAAACGTGTTATCGCTGTGGAGAAGAAACGGCAAGAAGCTTCCTCAGCAACACGAAATGTATTTTTTTTAATTAAGGACGATTTGGAGAATTAGTATAATGCAGTCTTTATACGTCTCACTGGTGGAAACTGGTGCTTTGTTTGTTTGAAATATTTAGTTTACCCGCTTATACCTATGGTTCGTTTGCAGACGAGTTTCCCCGAAATACCAAGTCTCGTTATGCTTAAAGTACATTTACAAAGTTGGACATTTTAATGTCATACGTATATCTATCAATATCGAAATCAAAGGCAAAATATTTACGTAAAACTTATGTGTCATAAGTATGTAGACATGAACATAATATATATTTCGTAATATTCCTTACGACATGTATTTCAGTGAAGGTGCTTTCATAGAATCCCAAAATGCTTTTATCTTATAACATTCAGAATAATCTCTAATCTTTATTCAACAAACGCAATAACGTATAGATGTGAATATCCGACACTACAATAAACAAACTCGACATTACACTATTAATGTATGACACTTTTAGGCTTTCATGGAAGTACCGCCACAAATTTTTTCAACGGCTTCAAAAAAGGAGGAAGTTATCTATTCGTCTGTCACCTCAGAACTTTCGATTGTTTGGACCGATTTTGATGATTCTTGAACTACTAAAAATAGAGCACGCTACTTCCCCTAACTAGGGGCGCTAGGCTAAGTCAGAGGCAGTAAACCGATTACGTTCGGTCGTCCAGCGCTGGGGTCGCTATCGGCGATCTGGCACGCAACGCCCGGCACCCCACACAACCCGCTTTGTGTTGGTAATGACCTCTCGGACTTTAACTGAGCCTGTCTCTAGCTTTCGTGAGGTGAAGGACAGTTTGTCAATTAACAGACTTCAATGGGTCAGATTTTTATTAAATTTGATAAGGAGGATCTATGTTTTAGTATTTAGGGAAGAATTTAAAAATCTGACCAAAATTTGAAACAGAATATTTTACATTCTCGGCAGTAGATATTGAATAACTAGTAGAAGAAGAATTTATTACAATTGATAAGGGGATCGAATTCAAGAAAACTGGTGTCTTGTAACATGTAGCCTTAAGTTTTTCATAATCAGTTTTATGTTCCAATAAACAATTAACCGATCGAAATATTCAGAATGTATTTCACAGTAAGACAATGCCACCTAATTAATGCCGTGAAGTATTATACATTTACATTGTTTGTATTACACATACTGCTATCCTACCAAAGAAACTAGCAAATTGATATTATCGGATCAGCTTTCACTGTCGATGCAAAAAATATGCTCGTTCCGCTTTGTAACCGCGCAATGATCACACGCGCAGATACATTATTAACGTGGAAATGTTATGGAAATTACATTTTCTGTATAGGTTATGTACTTATGTTGCTTAATAGTTTGTGACTGAGAAGCCATCGGCGCGATTAGGTAGACGAATATTTGTTTATTGTTTCATGAAAATAGTTTTTTGTAGTCTACAAAGTATGAAATACCTCAGTCAGTTGACATTGTATAACTATTAATTAACCATTAAATAATAAGATAAACTCTAAAAAACTGTATTCGCTTAGAAATTGGAATTATGAATAAGTATTATTACACCGCCATTGAACAAAGTCTGCACGTTTTTAAGAGTGTTTTAAAGAACGAAAGGATACTCATAAATTTATGTTCATCAACGGTCCATAAACATACGTCCCACTACTGGTCTAGCCCATATACAACTGAGGGGGTTTAGGGCACTTGTTTTAAACATAGATATGACAGCCCCGTGGCGCAGTTGGCTAGACACCAGCTTGCGAAACGAGCGGCCGCGGGTTCGATCCCCGCACCAAGACAAATGTTTGTGTGATCCACAAATATTTGTTTCGGGTCTGGGTGTTTGTGAGACCGAAAAGCCTCTCGTAGTTTCTGATACCCACGACACAAGACTCGTATCTTAGTGTGGGGTCAGGACTATGTGTGTGACTGTTGGGTGTATTTATTTTATTATTTATTATTTATTTAGAAAATTTTGCTAGCTGTGATCATACAAAGACTTAGCCTTGAAGAAAAAAAATCTCCAAAAGGTGACTTCAGAGAATACCAACGCATAATTCATGTAGAGACATACAAATCAGCATATATCCCCTTGTAATATAATCATAGATTTGTATAAGTATAACGACTAACATAGACTTATAGGACAATCAATCACTCTTGAGCTATTTAATACTAAGCCTCTACAATCATCTACGTAATCTAATTATTTCTTGTCAATGAATTGAATTTGCTAGACACTTATTGAGCAAAGAAAGTAATTAACACGAAACCTAGTGGTATTAAGTTTGGATTTCCGACACTTACTTACAACTTTCTCAAATAAAGAATGAATTAATAAGAAAAACAATGAAAAAAACAGCATACCTGACGCATCACAAGAAATTTCCTGAGCATATCCAACAGAATCATCATTATCACCCCTTATGCTATGTTCTTCCCTTATAAGTTCTTTTAAATTCAGAGGTGTTTGCTTGGGATGGCAACTCACGACTCTCGAGAATCGCGACCGCGCGCCTAAACCTCGTGGCCATTACTACTTAGCCACCAAAATATCCCAATAAAAAACAACAGCATATAATGAGTTCATTAATATTTCATAATGTGGTGGGTGGCGCAGATACGGACATGTGGGTCGACGGTGACACACCATCAAGTACCAACCTGCCTCGGCTTCTGATGACAATCATTATGCTGTTAATCGGCCTATTGTTACTCTTATCTTGATTATGTGGAGTGGACGTAGAAGTTTCGGTGCTGGTTAATTGTAAACCTTTTTAGCGCATATGGTTAGTTTGTATTTGATACCGGCAAGAGGAAATTTTTGCGATCTTAATTTTTGTATTTCTAGGTTAACGTGATGGACTAAAGCCTCAATTCTCATAATTCTCATTGGTATGGGATGCCCACGCTCAGCAGTGAGATGTAAATGGGTGATGATGATGATGAAATAATTATTTTTCTAAGAAACAAACAAACACACTAATAAGTAAAAAAGTTTTAATCTTTTACTAAAAGTACGCGTACCAAAGAGTACGAAGGAATTTTCTACGTCACTAACAAATTGTACCTAAATACGCGCTCTATCACAAGAAATATTCGAACAAATCGTTACTACCATAAATTCTTACATAACTCATTCCAAGTCGCTTTTATTATAAACGCACAAGCTTTTATCCCGAGATAAACAATTAATGAATATCCAAAAGGAATTTTAACACACACGGTGGTACAGAATCGCTTGGAGATAAAGAGCCATTGTCTTAGTCCACTCGGACGGACAGACGGACAGATTAGCGCGCGTGGGACGAACAGATCGCCGTATTAAAAGCGTATGGATCATTATTAATGAACTTTTAGGGTTCATTGTTTGGCCCTTAGATGGTAATGGGGATAGCCACCAACCGCTTACATAATTAGGGTTCCGTGGAGAAATCCTTAGGGAAAGGTGTATAAAAAAAGTAGTCGATTTTGTTACCCTCCGTGTTGCAGACGAGATTAAGACGAGCTAATGATGTTAAATATTATCTTAAACTAAACAACTAGTGTATTTTCTTGCTAAGCGACAAAATTTTGTTCAACTTACCTGGTAGTATTTACCAACAATTACGATCAAAATCTGATCAGTGTACTAATGTAGCTGTGGATTGCACTTTCAGTGCTAGTTTCTATTCAGTCGCACTAAACTGTAGCTTACTTACTTATCAATGCGTTCAAATGCTAATCTAGATATTATAAATATTCAACTTAAAAGAACGGACAATTAAATGCGAATATAAATAATTTAGTCTTGTACGGAACCAAGTTCTTAGCGATGCTACCTTGTGTGACAGAAAGCATAGTCGCGTTTTGTTTGTCAAATATGGAATTATCGGATTATATTAATGATGTTATATCAGAGTTATTTGTTCATCGAACTGTTTATACTAAAGCGAATGGAGAAATACAGTGTTTGAACATTCAAAAAATTACTATGAAATATGAATATAGGTACATCTCGCGGTTCAAGCATTGCAATTTAGAGGAAAGGAGGAGAAAAACGTCGGGTAAAATATTATTGGGTTTTTCCATTAGGAAATTCTAGCAGCGTGGAGTATGGAAATGTGCCGGGAAAACGGCAATAGGCTCGCCCCCTATAGGTTTCGTCGCGATGTTTTCCTTCGCCTTTAAAGTAAGTTATAATTCATTATGAATACACACAGTACTTCAAAAGACAATAATCTCGAGGCGTTAAAATAACTTTATTTATTTGCGAGATTTTTCGAATCATTTTTCATCAATCAACAATCATGTTTCATTACCTTAACAGTAAGCAAAACATAATCTTCCATCTTTCCAAAAAGGCCATAAAATATCATACGATTCGCGTCACGGATTAATACACAAAGATGGTATATCTAGCGATTATCGTAAAATTAGACGGGTTACTTGCAGATAACGCTCTCGGCTGCCACTTCACGAATTATCTTATCGACGCCCGCGCCAACCACAGTACTCTCGATGCCGAAACGTATCTCAGTTGAAGTACCCGCTCAGTTTAATTACCTTACTAACGGTAAACATAATCCTTTCATTCTTGGAATGTTCAGAGAAATTCTCAAGGAACATGTATGTACACAGAGTGGATTTAGACAGTGGTCGAAAATTAAGGCAAAATAAAAATGTTCGTTTTCTTAACAATAGTTTTTTAAATGTATGTTGATTGTGGTTGTTAGGAAAACATCAACATTTCTATTTTTTGTAGGGATTTTTATATAGCAATGGGATCGTTATCTCCGTACTCCGTAGCTATTATCTGCTTTAGTTTTCAATCACGATCTGGATACACCCTGAATACTTTAACTATACCACGAATAGACCGGTACTACATTTAGCCTGCTTTGTAGTCTCGAGTATTTTAGTACTGAGAGACGTATAGGTACTGTGATATTCAGGCGATATACTAGGAACTTGAAAACATTCAATAGTACTTTTGCACCTATTCAATTTAAATCAAAAAGCGTACACTCCTTTTCACCTAAACACATTTCATTCTCTTACAACATGATTAAATAATAAGGAAATGACGAAAACACACACAAATTATTTACAATACAAATAATTAATTTACAATAGCAATCTAGTAAAATATTTTCATAAGCATATTTGTACCGCAGACGCACGCTCCAAATATTTACAATTTACTTAGGATTACCACGCTATCTATCGTCAGTCCCCCACAACTTGATATGAATATATAAGCCTTCTGAAAACCCATCGTCACTGTGTTTTAATATACGTCACAGCTACCCAACATACATGGAGATACAGAATGATAAAATTTATTTGCACATTAACATTGCAACCATTTCAAACATTGGAATTCACAGACAAAAAAAAAACAACATAAAACGTCTTTGCTTTTTCCAATTTAAAATATTCTTCAAATAGTTCTCAATTCGAATGTTTTGAGCATTTGTCTTTGAGTGGACGAAAAAAGTTTGTATATTTGAATTTAAAACAAAAATATAGTTCCATGCGGTCTTCTGTGTATTGTGTGGATGCAATTCTTCACAATTTATTGAGAAGCTTTTTTGGTACATAGCTACGTACTTATATTTATTTTAACTACAATAAAGAGATTTTTTTCATGGCATATCTAAAACAGTCAAAATAAAACAACTGAAAGTAACACTCATCTATTCTCACTTAACTCTACCACGTCCACTGAAATTCTTCTTTCCGCTTATTTACTGTTTCTCTTATTTATAACCTTTTAGGACTCTCGGACCCTTCTTACATTCAGTAAACTATGTGTAATTCAACTGCATTTTACAAAACAATTATTACCAACCATCCCCACATTTGACCAGCAGCAAAAATAACAATAAACATCAAAACACAATGCGTTCCCCCGAACACGGAATGACAATAAAGCCATCAGTGACGGAGCCGCCATCTTGAAATATTCGTCCATCAATTAAACGCAGTGCGATCAATCAAACACTATCCGGTTTGTTATTCATTTTATTATATTTATAGTATGGCTTCCGTACGTCCGTTTTTACACTGTCAACACCCAATAAATCAATTGCATTAACATCTCAGTAGATATACTTATTTGAACACCGTCGCCGGATTTCGTCGTGTAAACAAATTTATCGCGTTTTTTTGTTGGTCAGTTCCGTCGAGTCGAGGATTATCTGTTGCAAATATTGCTGGAGTATTTAAGCTTTCTATTATTAACATAGATGTTTTATTAGATTTAAGTATGTCATACTAATTTGGAGTGATGGAACAAGAATTTAAGTTCATTAACTTAAGCGTACGTTTTTGTTGGCGTTATTTATATATTAAAAATCTTATATCATCATGAATTTAATCCTAAAAGGATTACACAATTTTCTTTGCCTAATATTACCACATATTACCGCATACCTTAAACAAGTAAGGCCCATAAAATAGTGTGATGTCAACTCAAGTGAAATCGACATTTTCAAGTCGATATAAGTTCTGTAACGATAGTACCGAGCTTATATAACTCTTTACAAGAGATAATTCTACAGAAATGAAATAAATGAGTATACATAAGAACTAAGAAACGAATAAATTAACTGGTCATTAACACGTCTCTGTAAAAATGTACCTAAAAATTTTGCGAAACCTGAAATGAGAATTACTCATCTTGAGATAACATAATTAGAATTAAGCGCGTGTCTTTTATATGATTTAAATTCAGTTAGACGTATAAATAAAATTAAGATATTTAAATCATCTCAATTAAACCAACAAAAACCCAAAACTAAAATAAAACTGACTTGGCTTCGCGGTCTTTTATCAACACTTCTATTTTTTGCTAATTTCGTTTCATAGTAATGACTACTGAGCTTTTGCATATAATTAAGTTATTAATTTGCAGAAAATTTATTACACATTTAAAGTGGCTAATTTTAATTCTTCTACTTTCTGGTACAAATTTCCATATTTTTCATCAGTAGCGTGCGTTTGAATCATATAAAAGTTTCATAAGACTAGATAGGAAAAATCAAGATGCCGGGCGTGCCAAACCTAAGCTAAAACAATCATACGTTTGACACAGACAATGTATGATAACAGCAGACTATTATTTTTGTTTGAAATTTTTATCATCGGTCGTCTAATCGTAGACTCATTTCCATACAAAATGCTGTCTATTTCTCTTCTAATTATTCAGGTGTTCTGTGGTATGAATGCTTAGAAGATTTCTGTTTCGTATTAACTGCGGATTTAAAGTAGTTATGTACAGTGTACACGTTACTTAGTACTTATCTGCAAATAAAGGTGCGTCGGTATCAACCTGTGCTAGGACCTGTGTTATCAGCCACACAGCGATAGAGCAAATATCTGAACTGATTTCGTCAAATATATATGCAATGTTTCAAAAAGGATTTTCTCCTTGGGTCAGGTCTATTTTAATGGACTTGAAATCATTTATCATTGATGTCAGTCTAATACATTCAACTGTTAAACAAATGACTATATTTACGATTAAAAAGGACTCTCATTCTCTTTTCAGTTGCAAATTTGAAACTGATTTCCCATTGTTAATAACTTGGCCTAATGCGGGTTTTCTGATTACAATAAAAATCTTAGTAAACTTTACCAAAAGGAGGAATTTCTCGTGCTTTTATTTTATAGATTAGGTATTATTTTCCTAAATAAAAATCCCATTTTAAAACACAACATTTTCCGATACAATTTATTTTTAGAATCAGAGATTATTAAATGACTTTCAATTTTAATTCACAAAAATTGAAATTACTGAAGCAAAATTCCATTTCTAGGGATAAGACATGCCAAAGATATCTGCTACGAAATCAGCCTGCGAGCATTGAATGTAGATTCTAAATCGTATCATATCGGAGATATATCTGATATAATATTATTCAATGCGCCGATTTCCAACAGAAATACAAAGTAGTTTTGATTCAAGATTATAATAGATAAAGGCTAGGCTTAGTGTACAGATACTGAGCCGTAAATAAAAATTTCAAGTACATGTGGGGATTTATAGAAAATTCTAGTGTCGTCATAGATTTTTTTGGCCTTACTAATAGTATTGATAAGTCGGATAGATTGGGATGGTATAACTTTTGAATAGAAAACTTATGTCGAGATTATTTTAAAGTTTATTGAGACATCATGAAATATAACAGTGGGCTCTTTATGTTTTCAATATTGTCAACGAAAACTTTCATTAATGCGTTAATTCTAAAGTTAGGCGGTTTGTTATCAATTTTTGTAAATATTTACGGCTTGTTTTTAAAAGATATATTCATATTTTAGGGGTCTTCAAACTGCTTCAGATATAAGTACTTTCAAAATAACCTAACCTTGCATAGTTTTAATACCAATTTCTTAGATAATGGTTTCTTGATCTTATTCTTTGTTCGCACGCCAAATGCATTTGCCAATTTCATTAAGGCCCACGTCACCACCGTCAGACGATTACAGCACAAAATTAACAA
Organism: Cephonodes hylas; assembly: GCA_030295005.1. Lineage (NCBI taxonomy): Eukaryota > Metazoa > Arthropoda > Insecta > Lepidoptera > Sphingidae > Cephonodes > Cephonodes hylas. The sequence continues at coordinate 12,753,342 of AP025372.1, read as the reverse complement.
GTCATAACATGATTGATAATGGTCTAAGGCACACAAACCTCTCAGAATGTAAGCTGGCATAGGCCGACGTCGCACGAGTTGTGTTATCAACTGAAAATATTTATGTGCGCTAACTGACGTGGGCCTTATATAACAAGCCAGGAAATTTTCACGTTTATCTCAAAAACACACGCGCGATTTTCTTTTTGGTTTTAGGAAATGCAAACATGGGCTCGACATATTTTGAATGATGTTTCGATAAGGTTGGAAAAATAATAAAACACAAAACAGAGATGCTTGGGATGTTTTCAAAAAGTGGTTGTCAATTCTAATTAATCTAAATTTTCGAAGCTAAAAAAATTTGGAGCGATACGTGCCATTTTAAAATTTTATTCTCTATTGTCCAGAGGAGCTAAGTTTTAGCCCATCGTTTTCAGCCAAAAGACATCTTTCTACTCCTGAGCATAGATCTCTGCTTCTCCCTAATTAGGTCTTCCTTTTTTAGAACCTGTATATTTTCTCACACCCATAAACAAAGGAATAAGATCGAAATCTATTGTATTTTTAAAATGTACCTACACAAAATAAGACTTATAGTGTGGGGTTGATATTGTACATGTGATGAAAGTATAGGACAAGTGAAAAATAGTTTTAATGTCGCCACGCTGACATATTGCGATTCTCGATATTACTAAATAAATAGGAAAATACAAATTTAAAATCGATGGAATTTAAATACTTTCAATTATGTGAAGTAACAAAATTTAATTTTCAAGAAAGCCAATAAAACGTCGTGTACTTATTTCATCGGAATAATTATCCCCCCCTTAAGACCCAATCGAAATTCGTTTCTTTCCAACCTTATTGGACTGCATTACAAATATCATGAGATGCGCTACCGGCATTTCTCTCCACCAAAATATTGGTAATCTTCTTACAAATAAACTTGTGCGTCGCAAAGTGACGCTATCTACACGCAGAGTGATACACAATATTTACATTGCGAAAAAACCCAAAGATAGGATATCGGACAAATTTCAGTGAGCATTGCCAAATCAAATCAAATCGTTTGTAGAATTAGTGAAGTAACATTTACAGTAGATGGTGTAATACCTGCATGAGTTAGCAAAATCCGAGCTTGCTTCCTGTATGCTGAAAAACAATCTTTGAAATATTAATTAGTTTGTTTTCTACAATCCATCAATTAATCATACTTAAAAAATTAACAAAGCGCGACTTTGATTGTAAAATGGCTTAGGACTAGGACCAGTTTGGCCTGAACACTAAATGTTCATTTTACAAAACAATTAAAAGTTGCAATGTCAGATGACTCTTAAAAACATCGTCATTTAGAGCAAATGTTTATCTAATTTTTATCATTTGAAATTTCTTTTATATGAATGTGAAATCTGAAACAGTATCTGGTAAACAGCCATAGATCGGCGCCTTGGACCTAATTATGTGGCACTTAAGCATATCTGACGAAATAAGTGTGTAGAAACATATGTACACATGCTTTTCCTTGTAAACAGTATACGGGTACAATCCTTGATGGAGATTAGATTGATTCTAAGTCAAATTGAGAATAATGTTCATATCCTTAATACGACGATGTTGAAAAACAAAGTTTCCACCAGCACCTCGATGTTTATCTGCCAGCTGATGCGATACCAACCAAGATACAAGGCCGTGAGATAAAATCACAACGAATTATACACGTTTTCAGGGGATTTATGAAATAAAAATCACAAAATCAAATCTATCTTTGTGATAACACGAAAATATGTATCAGTACTGATAGCGCTCCAACCTTTTACATGTCCCTCGTAAATCGTGTAAAGGATCGGATGCGATAGCCAATCTTGCGTGATTATTCGAACGAAGTCGCCACGTCGACAAACTATGAATAATAAGGCTTGAATGCTGCACTAGGTCAGGGCCTGGAAATAATAGCTCCGAATGGAATGTTTGAGCCAAAGTAAATTATCGACGCATGCAATCGAAATCTATGAATAGTTCGACAATGAAATCATTGCTAATGGATTATGGCGCCACAAATACTATAGCAAGTAATGAAGTAGATTTCAATGAGTAATTACTAAAATATAAAATTTAGTTACAATATTTTTAAGATGTGTATAAACAATAGATCAATAAAAAATCCAATGATTATGTCGTGTATATGATTCATGCAATGTCTGCGATTTTCATCTTGGGCAAAGTCACTTACCAAACAAAATGAAACCAAAAAGTACAGTTTTACTGTTTTTTTATGGTGGTTGCAGGCATATTTGTACCGCATTCCAAGCTACCTATCATACCTTCTACTCTACTTCTTACAACTGAATGATTTTCTCTCGAAATCTTTACTAGGATATTTAACCAATTAGTACCTTTTATATATTTATATTAACCTTCATCGATAAAGTCCATTCACCCAATCGAAGCCTTTTCAGAAGCTATATATAAATATCGAATAAACATATAATATATATCTGCAAGACAGACAGCCATCCACTCTCAACGGATAAAATCAAGCGAGTCAAATCCAATCCATTGAGTTTGTGACGTTTATCACAAATCACAGTTATCTCTCCGACGGGTGATAAGAGTTTTTGTAAGAATTCATTGTGGCGTCATTTATAGTAAATATTTGCAGCTCGCCGCGTCACCGCGGTGGCGGAGACGAATTACTGCTCGTAACTCTGTCGTCAATGTAACACTTGACGTATCTGTAGATTGAGAACTTGTTATTAGGTAAAAATAATGTTTTCCTAATGTATCGTGGGTTTTATACTCTGCATAGCTTTAACGGTTATTCCTTTCCATTACTTTGTTTATTGTATTGAGACTCAGCGGTGCACCATTTCATACATCCCTTCGCTGAATATCCTATAAGTTCTATAGATTATGTTCAGTGGCGGTACATCTATAGAAGTTTAAAACCGTTGCGTTAATTGTGTAATGTTTGTTTATAATTATTTACTGCGGAGTTAGTTCCCAAATTGCTTTAGTTAAATAAAGATTTAAAGCTTAAATATTATTATTCGGAATTTTATAAGTCAAACTAGGCTTTTGGTATTCTATGGAAGTACCGCCACAACGAATGTCCACACTAAAATTCATACAAATTAGTGCAGAATATATCATTTGCTAATTGCATACATAACCACTAATTTCTTCTTCATAATATTAATATAGATTATAATACCGTCGAGTTGTTGGTTTCGTGACATAAATTGATGAGAGCAAAAGGTCCTGAATGTGATTGCAGTCGCACGAAGTATTAGAAATGGCAGTCAAGAAATGCTTAGCAACAATATTGAGTCGTAAAATGGAAGAATTTGAAACACAGCTGGCGAAATCTGAGTGTCGAAATACACCTCTACTCTTTTGGACTTCTATGGAAGCACCGCCACTGATATATAATATGTTATCATAAAAGTATCTAAATCAAGCAAGCGGCTTTGAGGGATCGTTGTATGACAAATGGGTTGTCATTTCTATGCCTGATTGATAAAAATAAACTAAAACTATATCAAATACAAAAATCACAATATGAGTTTCCTTATATTTATTTTTGTTGATTTTTTCCTCTAACAAGCGGCTTATCAAATTTCCATATCTTTTAAATACAAATAGAATTTAGTAATCACACGTACGTTGCAAACTTTTAAAAATGTAGGTACAAACTCTTATGTATGTAGTGTGACTCTGCCACTACTAAAAACATATAAAACATGCTAGGAAACATTTTAAAATACTTGAAAAGCGATCTTATGAAAATTCTGTTATGTAAAAATATTTTCAATTTAGTCCCTTTGATCTTATATTCCATATAATTGAGTAGTTACTATGCTATTATAATATGTAGTTACATATTTTTTTTTCTTTAAACATAAATTAATTTCACATTAAATACCAATATATACTCCATAAATGCAATAAAAGGTTTCTATATTTCCTCGAAAAACCTTCATGATTATTTGTTTTGTGGTGCAAATTGCCTTCCAACACTTAAATTCTTTTTTCAAAAACGCCAACCGACATCTATATTTAAAGAACCGCAAAATGTTTTCAAACAACGCCAATAGATGGCGCTTTCACGACAAAACTCATTGCAAAAATGGTGGAAGAATGTCGTTTTGACAAACATGAGTACCTAAATAAATAACAGTTATATACCGTTGTCCGGCGGCACACGTCACCCGGACAGCTTCATCCCTCGGAGGGAGGTCCGTCACTCCGGACGATTGATCACCTCCCCCGGGATCTGTTGTGCCTTGTTTCCCCGAACATTTTATTTTTATTTCTTTTTTTTTTCTCGAAATTGGATGTTGAGGGAAAATGTAGTGACGCTCTATTATTAGAAGGAGAGAGTTGTATAAAGGTATTATTTGGGCAATCAGGGCTTGTTTGTATAAAAATCGTATTTTTAGACTTATAGACTTACCTTCAAGGTGCTTAGTAGAACTAATGTCTAGTAGAATCTTTAATTTAACGTATATTTGTAACAATAAACATGATTAAGAATCAAAAATATTATTGTAGAGTTAAATCCCGCAAATTCCCTAACAAAGGTTTCCTAGGAATTATTACCTACTTAAATAGTAAAGAAAAAGATCAGGCCAAATTCAGGAAGAAAAATTCAAAAAAGCAGAAACATTTAACAAGTTTTTCCTTACACAAGTGCGGGTTGGCTGACTACATCTAAAATGGCTATATTTGAAACACATTATGTTCAGTAATGAATTCCCCCGTATCCCAACGAGCATTGATGTCTGAAATTGCGCAGCCCTTAAGCAAATTTACACAGTAAATATTATTAGGAGGTTTAACTTGAAGGGGCGCAGAATAAGCTTTTACAAACACACGGGATGAACGGACTTTTGACACTTGACTCTAAAATGGAAAGTCTTTTGACTTTTGTAAAATATTTTTTGAAATAATCTATACAGGATGTATAAAGACCGTGTTCGAAAACTAAATTAGGCAATAGACATGGTGATAACGAACAAAACGACCCACAGGCACAATATCATCATATCATATCGTATCATATCGTCATCATCAGCCCACATACGTCCCGCTGCTGGACACGGGCTTCCTCTACAACTGAGAGGGTTTAGTCCTTAGTCCACCACGCTGGCCCTGTGCACATTGGTGGACTTCACACCTAAGAAATTCCTAATTCCACCTAATAAAAAGATCTTTTAAGTTTGCAATCTTTCTTTACATATCATCGTTCGCCGTTAAAATACTTCACAACTCATAGAGCATACCCGTACACACAGAACTCGGAGAAGTAAGAGGTATGCCTAGGGTTTGAAGTACCATATATTTATACAAAATATATATTATAACATAGAGTATGTATAGCGTATGTCGCCACCCCTCGCGTTAATAATTCGGTACTAGTATCGCGCATTATGCGTGTCCGACAGCACGGTGACGGATCGGCCCCGACCAACGGGAAAAATCATACGCACTCTGTGAGAACTACTTACACAATAGCTACCTACTTGTTATACGTACCACGTACGTACGTGCTACTAAGAGGTAAAGATGTAAGGAAGATGAGATTTTTTGGTGGATAATTGAGACATTGCGAATTGTTGTTGAGCTTGGTTCTGAAATATTTAAATAGCAGGATGTTATTTCTATTCTAATTGAAACATATGCAGATCTTTATAGCGCAGCCAACAATGAAGTTTCAACGACTAATCTTTAGTGATAGAGTCACGCTTTCGTCAACATAAGCTGCAGGGTAGTAAACTAACTCTACCGGAATTGATATGCGTTCTTACCAAGGACAGGGGATAGCTTTTCGTAACCATATAATGATAAGAAAATGTAATGATATAAAGATCACCGTATAAAAATTGTAATGCCGTAATACTCTTGGTGCGGTAAAGAATACACACGTTCATGTTAATATTGTTAACTCAGCCAAAATGCCATGAACTTTAGCCTTCAAAGCCGCACATAAAAGACTTACGATCATCACCTCCACAAGGAAATATTCCTTAAAACTTTCCAACAGCGACATATAACCATGATAGTAACACAAATAACACTTACGCGCCCATTATGCGATACGAGGTGTAACACATATCTGATACGCCGGGAGCCGCGCTTTACCGGATTACTTGTATTGGCCGGCTCTGTTTGCTTTGCTTTTCAATTTAGGGAGATATGCACACTTATCGCCTTTCAATTTGTTTTTTTTTTTATTAAAATAGATACGTTACCTCATAGTATCGACTAGGTATACAAAAGTCAAAGTCATCTTTATTCAAATGGACTTTCATCAGCTCTTTTGAATCGTCATTTTTATACTATTTTTCAAACTATTATACTTTTAGCGTAGGTTGTAATCTCTACCAGCCCCGTGGCGCTGTTGGACACCATCTTTGGAAACGAAAGACTGCCGTATTCTTTCCCTGCATTAAGACAAGTGTTGTGTGACCTACATATATTTGTTTCGTGTCTTAGTATTTGTGAGACCCGAAAAGTATTTCATGTTTTCTGATTTCCACGATATAAGATTAATATATGAGTCAGGACAGAGATTCGTATATGTGAACGCTGGTTGTATTAGTTTATTAATGTGTCTAAACCCGTTAATTATCGGAACCTCTCCGAATGTACGGCCACTAAGATTCCCTATTTTAAATTTATCCTGGACAAATATACAAAACATATTGTGAAATAAAGATAAAATATGAATATATATTGTCCTTCTTTTCGTGATGGTTGGATATGGTGGACGTGTTAGGTTAGGTTAGGTTAATATCCGTATTAAATTAGCAGCCTTCGGTAATGTCCACTAATCTATCTATATATATAAAAGAAAGTCGTGTTAGTTACACCACTTATAACTCAAGAACGGCAGAACAGATTTGGCTGAAAATTGGTAGGGAGGTAGCTTAGAGCCAGGAGACGGACATAGGATACTTTTTATCCCGTTCGATAGCGTTCCCGTGGGACTTTTCATTGTTTTCTTTATCCATACAAAAGTTTCGTTTCAATAATTAAGTCAATTTAAACTTTAATACAATACAATAAAGTTTAAATCGTAGTGGAGGAGTTCTATGTCATAAAAATGAATATCTCGATGTGTTCCTAAGCGCAAATCTCGAGAACAGCTGAACCGATTTCGCTAATTCTTTTTTATAATATTCCTTGAAGTACGAGGATTGTTCTTACGGAGAGATACATTTTAATAATTGCCTGAAAAGGTCTAAAAATAATACTTTTCTATATTCCCATACAAAAGGTTTGTAATGATACTTAAGTCATTTTGAACTTTAACACCATACAAAATTTCCTGTCATTTAATGTTTATCCCGTCGATGCCGTTAGAGGCTCCCTCAAATAAAAGAACTTATTAAAATAAGCATTTTGAATCGACAATATGTATCTATAACATTCGAATTATTGCGTATTTTAGATGTTAAAAATGCAGAATTCTCATGACAATGGATTGACATTTTTTGGCTGTCAAATGTTAAGGCGTGCGTTCAGAAATTTATTTTGTGTAACAAATCTCCTTGGTAGTGCCTAATTTTTAAATTTTTATTATGCTTGAATATCTAAAATACTCTAAATCTCCTTCAAGAAATATTAATAAATGGTCAGGGGATGCTTTTTCCATTGATCTAGCCAGTCATGGAACAGGGCTATGAGTTCGCGACCTCGGCCCCCCGAGCTGTTGGAGTCTCCCACTACTTCCTTATCCGGGACTGTGGCATCCTTACCATCAGGCCAAATATCCTTACCTGCAATATCCTGTACCCAAACACACGCTATCTCTACCCCTTTACCAAAACAATGAAAGCCCCAAGGAGAGTTGGTGTCAGACAGGCGGGCGGCCGTAAAACATTTGCCAAAACATTTATACAGTATGTATAATAAGAAAGGTGACAGGGCCTAGGCCGTCCCCCGTAGCCGACGCGCAGGGGCAGCACCCGGTTCCTATGAGAAATGGGCAAGGTTTGTTACACCAGCCCGGGCGGGGGCAACGTAAGACACTAGCCCGGGAAATGAGATTGAGGTATGCAAGTTGGAATGTAGGTACCATGAATGGTAGGTCAAGGGAGCTAGCAGCTGTGCTGAAAAAGAAAAAAAAATGGTCAACGAAGAAGACTTACGAAAGACGACTGCATGCAGCAAAGATGCGAATGTTGCGGTGGATGTGTGGTATAACACGGAGTGACAGAGTCAGAAATGAATACTTTAGGGTAAGTCTGAAAGTAGCTCCTGTGATAGAAAAGATGAAAAGAAACCGTCTGTCGTGGTATGGGCACATTAAGAAAAGGAATTAATCATATGTAGGAAAAAAAAGTGATGAACATGAAAGTGGATAGATGGGCGAGCCGAGGGAGGTCTAAAAAGAGATGGATGGAGTGCGTGACTGAAGATATGAAAAAGAAAGGGGTGAATGAAAACATGACGGCTGACAGGGATGTGTGGAAAAAGAAGAGATACTGCGCCGACCCCAAATAATTAATTGGGACCAGGGCAAGGGGATGATGATATACCTAAGTAATTAAAAATTAAATTCTGTTAATAAGTAACAAGACATTCATTGACTGGTAGGGCGATACGAAGTTTGCCGGGACAGCTAGTATTTAATATGACTAACTATGATATTGATTTTGTATTGACATAATTACTTAAATATAAATATAAAATTAGTGCGAAAAATGCGCAAATGAAAATATAATTATTAACATAGAATGGACTAGGACCTAACCCCTCTGAATGGTAGACGAGGCCTGTGCCCAGCAGCGGGCCGTATACGGGCTAATGAAACGTCATAGTAATATACAAATAAAACACAATTAACGAAACATACAAAAATCTAAAACAATTTTTTAATATTAAGATTGAAAAGTAGCTCGTATCAAAATAAATATCAATGGTACAAGATAAAAAGCACTCTAATTATAAGATTGATGAATGCGAAAAATACGAAGTTGGTGCAACAATATCTGTATTATCATTTATTGCATTATCTTTTATGCATAATAATTGTTCGTTTTAAGTTGAACAAAGACAAGGGGCAACTATCAATTACAAAGCAATTTAAAATATTGATTGGACTTTTTTTGCTTGTCTATGCCTCAACATAGACGAGACTATAAATAATATTTTCATTTAAATATTTTAGCATATATATTTAGATTGATGTGACATAAGGTTGTATTATTTTTATTTGATTTTGAACATTGATATAATACTAACAACCCTTGTATAAGACCCTTAACACTTTAATAATATTCCATTATTTTACCAACTAATTGCTGTAGAAAGTTTAATTTATTTATGAAATCACCGTCCGTAGGCGGAATCCACGATTGTAAAATAAAAACGTTATGAATACAAACTGAAACGGAAGACCGATACATCATGTACATCCACACGACATATCTCATGATCATAACAATTCCGAGGGTATCCTCTATTGCATTATTTATATTCTTCGTGTATTTAATATTTATGGCGAGCGTAATCGCTCGCATCTCCTGTCAACTCGCTTCACGGCAAATTGAAACGTCAGCTGCGTATATATACTCTTTTTTGAACACCTATTTTTCGGGTAAAGAATTTGAGCAAACATGGCCGAATGTAAAAAAAAAAAATAAAAAAAAATTGGGCGCATCTGCCGTGTTGTCAAATTTTCGACCAATCGCGTCGCTTTCCGCTCCCCTAGCTGTCAGTTGACTGTCAATTGTTCGAAATTCGGATGTTACTTTTTTGTTGCGCGGTGGTACGCAGGGCGTTGACGCGTCGGTACATGGCCGGTCTTGTACAATTGAATTGATTGAATTATGGTTAATTTAGAGCTCGGAGTGAGTTAATGGATCGCCACCCGCATTGTTAGGCGGTAAATAAAGGGTGGACGGGTTTTGTGACATGACACGATTCTACTATGTAATAAAATGTATCATAAAGCGTTTTACGGGTAAATTCGTAACAAACATACTGTACTGATCAGCTTTTTTAGTTATTGCGCTTTTGTCCCTATTGGTGTGAAAAGCTATTTCAATATCGCGTTTGATTTGATAATGAAGTTGATAAAAGAAACATAAGTTACTAAGCTACAAAGGTCGAAGCGCATTGCAGGAATTTTTTGTCAATTTTCTTGTAAAGAAACAGTATCCATACTGCTACAGACATTTAAGCTTTAATAAAAGAGTGAACATAACTCTACCTCTTATAAAATAACTAATGCGTGGCTCTACAAATTTTAATATTTCAAATTTTCCCATTATATTGTGGTCGGATATTCTCCAGTAATAGCTGTCAAAATACACCACATTATAAAAAGGCAGAAATATTACATGCGGTTTAAGTAGTGTTGGGCTCGAAACCAAGGCGCGAGCGTTCAAACCCCACGCACACACCTCTGACTTTTTCAAGTTAAATGAGTATTATAAGTCCTTACATATTATTAGTCTTTAAGCTAATTATTTATTAGTACAATTAGATATTCAAGTAACTGTTTATTTCCTAATAAAATAAATAGTTAAAATACTTCGTTAAAGCGTAGTTAGGAAGCCTTCAGAACCAAAAGTTCTTAGGATTAATACCTAAACTCCTCTCATTTAGAGGAGGTCCGTGCCCAGCAGTGGGACGTACAAGCGCAATTGAAGATGTTGATTAAGTTTTAAAACCAATCCATATTACACGAGAAAAAAAATCTTATATTTCATAGTCACAAAATTCTACATATTAAATCGATTTGTAATTTTTTAAAACCACCATAAAATTAAAGCCCTGACTACTTCTTTAAAAGTCCGAAACAATAGTTCCGATTAACGCGAACTTCGTCTCTATCAAGTTTCCCATTAAAATTCGTTTCCCATAGCGTATAGTGAAGTCAAACAGGGCCAGATGAACAATGGTGCGCAACCGGCTTGCGCAAACATTTGTGGAGCGCGTTCGCGTAATGGATTAGCGTTGTACCGCCGGTGTAGTGTTACCGGCGAGCTCGGCAAACAGTCGTGTGTGTGCCTCACTGGCGTGCTCGGATTTTTTACTAGGCCTTTATGAAGGCACCTGATAGAGGTTTTAGGCCCATAGATGAAAATGGAGGATGTACAAAGTGTCTTTGCCAAAACATTTGCACAAAGGGGTAGAATTACTGGACTTAAGGAAATTTACCGCTTGTTACAAAAAGTTTCCGATTGATGTATAAGTTTTGATTATTTAAGTATTATACAAAAGAAATTTGACGTAAATGAGAATGGACCTTCTGGCCCCAGATTAAACAATTATATAAACTAGACACTACACAATAACGGGAAGATTTTGGGCTTCTAAGGAAATACCACAACTGGAATAGTCCGTAAGCTTTTAAAAATCGACCTAAACTATGCGATCTTTTATAACTTTAAGCACTTACTTACCTTAGACTCGTGTTTGATTAATTGCATTATTCAATAAAAATAATCAATAAATTTATAATCATAATATTTCCTTATGAATCTAAGTACACCAAACAATTTATGCAATACCTACATATAATATATCTAACCAAATATTATACAAAAAAGAATATTATGACCTCTACAGTAAGGATAACCGAGGGCTATATATTTACAGATTTAGACATACAATCTCGAAATTAGAATAAGGATTGTTATTAAAGATTAAACCGCATGCTACGAAAGAAGTATTTTGTTGTGGGTATTAAAAACTTCAAGATAATTTTTCGTGTCAATTAACAGTATTTAAAAAATAAGTGTAGATTAGAGAGAATTGAATTATAAATACGGAAATAACCAAAAGCTAATACTGATCGCGTCGACTCTGCGAATAATATTGAGAATTTTGTCTGTGGTTTCGTATGTCAATATTGTGATATGGGCGATGCGTGCGCGCATCTTGCCGATAAATGTTTTCATTATCATGCCCGTTACGATTTTGCGTTTTGATAAAAAAGAAAAGATTTCCGAATAATTATAAAATACTCAATCTTCATCAACCCATATACGCCCACTGCTGAGCACGGGTCTCCTCTACCATTGAGAGGGTTTAGGCCATAGTCCACCACGCTGGCCTAGTGCGGGTTGGCGGACTACACACCTAAGAAATTCCTAAGAACTCTTAGTGTGCAGGTTTTATCACGATGTTTTCCTTCACCGTTAAAGCAAGTGATAATTCAATGTGAATACACACATAACTTCGAAAAGTCAGAGGTGTGTGCCTGGGGTTCGAACCCGCGACCGTCGAGATTCTCGACCGCGCGCCCAAACCTCGAGGCCATCACTGCTTATCAAATACTTATAAATACTCAATATCTAAGTTATATAATCATGGCATTCGTTGGACTTATGTACATACTACCTAAGGGTTTTGATGATAAATACAAAAAATTGATACTATTTCTATAAAATACTAAAGACACTGAAAAATACCAAACATGCAGATCAGTTATGTTTTACTTTTATAATCTAAAACTAAGATTTATGGATTAAATCTTTTCTGTTTAATGATATTTGTAACTGTTTCATTTTTAATTATAACACTAATTTCGAACTAGCTCTCAGCCGTTCTAAGATCTCAAGCGCTTTTTGCTAATAACATATTTGATACCTAAAAGCTTCAAAACACATTTTAACATATCATAAACTTCTTTCACAATATATTTTATTCCGATAATATCGTATCGCAAGAAATAATGGAGCAAACCCACCTTTATTGACTAAGGACATCAGTGGTCAATGATTGTGCAAACACCGCCATGTTTGATTTGGCAACGGATTGGAGACCGCAGTAATGGGGGGAATAAATCCGTTTACATCCATATTACGTAACAAGTAAACTTACACCGGGGCCCGGTGAACTAATATTGAAAGCCTGTTTTTAGTAAATGTATCTTAATGTTGCATTTATACACACATTCAACAATTGGCAGGCAAATTAAGTTCAGCGGCTTATGCAGTGAAAAAAATCAGACGTCTGACTGATGAGGAAACGGCAAGAATGGTTTATTTTAGCTATTTCCATAGTCTCATGTCGTATGGTATTCTTTTGTGGGGAGCTGCTGCGGACATTAATACTATATTTGTTTTGCAAAAAAGAGCCATTAGGGCTATTTACAATTTAGGTCCCAGGGCTTCACTTAAGGAAAAATTTAAGGAAATAAATATTCTTACCGTCACTTCTCAGTTTATATACGAAAATCACGAATCAAATCACGAAAATCAAATGTACGTTCAAAAAATCTTGAGAAATTTAAAAAAATATGTAATGTACATAATAAAAATACTAGGAACAAATGTAATCTTGTTCAACATGTAACTCGTCTCCGGAAAATTAATAACTCCTTTATGGGGCTAGGTATACGCTTTTACAACAAACTCCCGAAGGGGATTAGGGAGCTTCCCTTAGAAAAGTTTAAAAAATTGATTAAAGGTAAACTGTATAGAAAAGGTTATTATAAAATTTCTGATTTTATTGAAGATAACAACCCCTGGGAGTAAGTAAATTGATCGGAGGTTATGTTGCTGCATTTTGTATCCATGTGACATTAAATTGTAAACAATATTATTAGATTGTAATCTAATTTTTAGATTATAATTGTAATTTATTGAAAAGGAAAAAAAAATGACATATCGTGTTGCTGAGGGAGTTTCTTGCCGTTTCTTCTCCACAGCGATAACACGTTTCGAAGCGGCACTAGTTTAAAAAAAAAAAACAGTATAAAAAAGTGTTAAAAATGACGATTCAAAAGAACTTGTAAAAGTCTATTTGAATAAAGGAGATTTGACTTTGACTATAATCTGTGATTCATGCAGCTTGAAGTATTGGACTACGATATTAGATGGAATTAGGTGTGAATGGAAACGCAATTTAGGTACGGGATTTATAAAAAGTCTTGCGGAATTTAGATAGTTCTTTTATTATGCACAAATATATAAGACTGACGCCATGAAAAAACACGCGTTGTCCTATCTAATTTATCCGTCGTGGAGTTATACATTTATTTTACATTTCGTCAATAACATCTTCTCATTTTGGTTTACTTCCCATTTTATTTATAAGAAAGCTTTGATAAGGCACACTAGTAATACACCACTCAAAGGTGTAAATATAGATTCTTAGGAGTCAATTTTGATCATTGATTTGGTACGGAATAAAGATTTTTGAACTTATTCTGCTCTTTCTTTATCGTCACGGGCTATAGTAATTTCAAAATCCTTAGCTGTTAATACGTTAGCAAGACAATTTCTTATACCAGAACAATTTTACATCAAAAAGATCAAAACAACGGATAAATAATTTCACTCAATTTACAACAAATAACAATACAAAAAAAAAATTGATGATAAAGTTGAAGGCAACTACTTATCGCCTTTTATTTGTCTTTGTACACCAGTCTTACAGTCACTTACTGATATTATTACAATAAAAGATAAAAGAATAAGCTGCCCGGCTCACAAAGAAACAGTTGTAGCGACATAAATGTTATCGAAGTCATCCCTTTTGCCAATTAATATCGGCGTCTGTCACTCGCATTTGTCAAAAGGATTAACTGGACGTGCGGACATTGGGGGAGGCTTATTTGTAAATACTACCGTGTCATCATTTAACAGGATATTCTTAGTAATCAAATAGATACGGAATATTACTTTTTAAATATCCGCATGAAAATTAGAATTGTGCCATTTAATTATACCAATATGCTCCTTTTTTATAGTTTGTTATGTGTAGAAAAGTAAGTAAGTAAGTCTGTAAAAAGAATCGTACTTCTGGTAGATAGTATCCAGGTAATAAATTTGAATTTACCTGAATATGTCATTGCCATGCCAACCTTCTTCAACAAAGAAAAGAAAATAAAAAAGTGTAGGTAGAAATTTCAAATGCACTTCGATTAGTTCATTACACATACTTTCGATGTACGTAAAATATAAAAACGTCTGAATCATAAGTACGTCTAACAAGTCTAAAAAACGCGACATTAAATCAGACGCGTTTTACCGAGATATCAATCAACATTAAGCAATAAATTGATCAATGCACAAACAATACGACAAGGTTATTTATCCAAAAAACAATTCCGATAATACTGCCCGCTGTCAATATTTAAAAAATACGAAATACAAACAATAAAATGCCGTGAGCGTACTCAATGTTTGCTTTCTAAGGTACATCAGAAATATAAGCTTAGTAAAGTCAACTTCACAGCGGGGCACCGTCTTTAGTCTAATATTGAAATATCTTTTTTCTTTTTGAGGAAAAAAGTGACACCTGTCAAACGGGCAGTCGCTCCCAAGAGTACGTTGAATGGCATGAGATAATCCTCCATACGACGTTTTAGTAAACAAACCTGTGGTTTTAGCGAGTGGAACAATACGCATTGGATAGTTTTGGTCAATTGTACGGATATACCTGCCGTTTGAAACGTTTTGTAGTACTTTCAATGGTATTTTGACACGCTTTGAATACGGCAGAATGTTTGCAATACTTATGAATGTACATGGGAATGCAAACATAAAATTTACAATAGTTTTTTATCCAAAGAGGAAGTGTATGAATAAGTTTTAATTTTTATTAATTCTGATCGTATTCTCGTTGTCCACAGTTCCAAAACTGATGATCCCGCCGACCGAATTCGTGAGCCAAGGTGTCATCGGCACTCCACAGGATGGCATGCGCACTCCGACCGGGAGCCAAATGATGGCCAACCCGCTCCTCAACCTCAACAACACAGGACGAACCAACTTCACCAACAAACAACTCACCGAGCTTGAAAAAGAATTCCACTTCAACAAATACCTGACTAGAGCGAGAAGAATAGAGATAGCGTCCGCCCTGCAACTGAATGAGACGCAAGTCAAAATATGGTTTCAGAATAGAAGAATGAAACAAAAGAAGCGGATCAAAGAGGGACTGATTGTGGCACCGGAGGTGACAGCAAGCTCCTCGGTACAAAGCAGCGGAGTTGGATCCAACGAGAACAGTCGGGAGTCCAGTTAAATCCAGTGTATCATGAACATTAAAGTGGACTATGGTTTTTGTATAAGTGCTGAACTACTGCTGTTTAGTCATACATTATTGAACGCTTGTCTATCAACCGTGCTGTAATACTTGCTCAAAACGTCACTTGAACAAAGACAGAGATGACTTACGGAATATTTTGGCATTGAAAAACATTTGGAAAAGCTGATTACTAAGCAATGGTAAACAAAATTGCTAGATAATCTTTCTGTCGGAAAGATAAGCAAAGAAACATTAGCTGGGTGAAAGAGACCAAGCTATACTAAATATAGTGGCATGTCTTTCATTATAGGTGTACGATACTGCAAAATTTCAAACGAATGGATAAGAAATATAACATAGAAAAAGTGACGGCATTCTTAATGAATTGTAAATGATGTATCTAAAATAATTTATGATTTATTAGATTACGTATTTAAGCAATCTATAGTGTTACTTGAAAAATTAAATAAAAATGATAGATGAATCAAAAAATGTGTCAACGTAAAATGAATAATTAGAGTAAAATGTAAATTTTGATTAGGATACATTTAGGATTGCTCCCACGGTTTTTGTATCATTTTTAGACATATTTGCTTCTGTAAATCGTTTCATTTGTTTTGAAACTTTTTCATTGCATTGGTAGGATGTATTTTAAGTGATTTTGGTATATTTTTTCTATTTATTTTTTTAATTACACTTACTCTTAGACCAAAGCTCATTTATATTATGTCGAAATGTTACAGCGAGACTCACATCGCGTTGTTTTAATTAGACATCACGATGTATTTACTAAACTTGTTTCTTTAACAAATGCTGCAAGAATTCAGTCAATATTTTACTTGCCGTTTAAGTTCCTGACGACCTACTAATATTTAGCCAATCAAAAATATTGTATGTAGATATATAACCCATACATTGAAAACATCTAGCAACATATAACACGTAAATTCGATTTAAATATTCAAGTGTACTAAAAACCGCGTATTTCTTGTGAAAACTCATAAGAACGTACAAGTTCTTGATAAAAAAACATTGATATCTGAATTATGAGACTTTTGGTACTTCATTACTATCCCAACATCCTGTAATACTCACAAAGCGACTATGTACTCGTATTTATGAAAGGTGCGAGAAAATTCTATTTCAATTAGGTATTGACTTACTTATATCCTTACAATGTTCTTCTCACTTACCCATTATCGTAGAAAGTTTATTTAAATTTTATCGGTTCTATACAGTTTCGCAAGAGCCTTTTGGAGGTCCTATATATCTCCATACCAAAAATCATGCAAATTGGTCTAGTAATTCAGGCGGAAATGCGTAACAAACGGTGTTGTTTCGCGTTTATAACAATTTTGTATCCAATTATATTTTGCTAAATGTTTTCTCCACATAACAGTTTAAGTATTGCGTCGATGAAACTAGTCTTGTTAATTACCTGTGTACAAAATTGGGGAATAAAGTGTATATAGTGTGTTGCATTCGGTTTGTCTACATTTCCTTAACACTAGGTAACAAACCTTATCATTAAATAAACTAACGTATCTATTTTCAAAATGAAGTTTTATTACACCTTTAAGACCTAAAAATATTTGTCAATCTGCGTAACTTTACGCCTCCGATCACTTCAGTCCATGTAACGGTTGCCTGGAAGAAATCGCTGACAATGATAAGGCCGCCATTTGTGACACTACGTTATTTAGAGTTACTTATATCAATGTCGTTTTAATTGTGGTGTACAATAAATAAAATAAATAAACTTTATTTAATCCCCTTGCCCAGGGTTGTTATTATGGACATTACCTCATATAGCAGAACATTATTCGGTTGGAGAGGAACCACAGGGTTACCAGGTCGCCAAACCTAATCGGCGGACAGACCAGCCGTCTGGATATTTGTAAGGAAAGGCCAGACACCTTACATTAATAAAGGTTTTATGCCTCAACATTAATAGGAATTTGTACGTAAAATCAATCAATTTCGGGAAAGTAAGGGCCGGCGCTCACTGATGCCATGGCAAGGCAGATTGCACTGCAGCATGCCGTGGCATTCCGCGGCATGCCGTGGCCCTATAAGGCCTAACAAAAGCCGGACTATCCGGTCACCGTTTATTTTGCCCAGACAAGCAATCAAAAAGCCTACTTTTATCCGGCTTTATGCGGACGGCTGGCAACGTTACTCGAAAGAGTAAGCTAACTTGCATTCCTGCACCTACATTTCACCAATTGTCTTGTTCTAGTAATTAAGCCCAATAACACTGGCCGGCTAAGGAATCGTATAAATCACACGACACATACTTGTACCGAGAGACTACGACAGGAATATCAATACCATAATTTCTAGGTACATATATACATAAAATCACGCCTGTATTCCCCGAAGCGGTAGGCAGAGATGCATTTCTGCACCCATACTTCGCCAGGTATGTATCAGTCCCACGGAATAGGGGGCGAGCCTATTGCCGTTTCTCCGGCAAATTTTCAGACTCCGAGCTGCTACTAAGAGTTTCCTAATGGAAAAACCCAATAACACTTTGCCCGACCCGGGAATCGAACCCAGGACGTCTAGATCGCACGGCACATATTTGAACCGCGAGACCATGAGGCAAAACAATAATTTCTAGGTATAACTATTTAACACACTCACTGGTCCTGCATGTAATATTGTACATAACAGAACAGATAGGAAAAGGGGTAAATCTTGTCCACAAATGAAAAACATTTACATTTAGACATTTTAATAAGCATCACATAGATATCCAAAAATTATTGTTACTATACCTACTTTATACCAAGCTGTTCGGGATATATTATTTCCCATATATATTTAATTATTAAATGCGATATAAAGCTATTCGAAGGCCCTAGATCATATCTAGGTATAAAATGAGATACAAAGATAGGACTTAGATATGTTATATGTGGTATGTATGTTGACTTATATATTAAAGTTCTAAGTCCAGATGTTTTTAACCACAGAAGCTAAACCATAAACAGTAAACATAAGACTTAAGATAAAAACATGGACTTTGAAAAACAATATGGAGAGAAAAATAACATATCATAATATTTATACAATAAGACAGTATGGCCAAAAGTTGACTATAATTATATAGTATTATGTAGACATAATGTATTTAATTAGAAAATTACAATATCCTTGGTACCACCGAACCATAGACATTAAACTACATACAATGGATATATATTAATTCGACACATCACAGACTACTAACGCCATCTAGTGGTCTCCATTATAAAGTATGTAACACATAAAAAGCTCTAATTAATCAATTGTTATACTAACTTCAAACAAAGAATACATGTCATTAAATAAAATTGAATGGATTTAAATAACAAAGCTTGTTAGGTGACCAAAACACCATAATTCAGATTATGATCATAGAATCCTTTTTTAAAATAAATGCTTTAGAATTTATTGTCCTGAGACGAACATAAACTTACAGATTGTACATACATAAATAATAATAAAACATTTTTCTTTCTATACTTTTAGCGCCATCTCTCGGAATATGATAGAATTTAACATTCCAGATGTCACTAAAACGTACTTTCGATTGAATTGAACAAAACAACGACTAGTTGCGATTAAATCATATGCGATTGTATACATAAAATTTATTTTATATTAGACGGTTTTTTTATATAAAAGTAATTATTAATATGGAATAAGATACAAATGCATTGTTGCCATTACTTAAGTATAATAAATGATGCAAATATCCCAGGATTAGGTTTGAAAACTAAGGGTTTTGTCCTGCTCTTTGATATATCCAATGATGCTGAAAATGAGACAGAACACTATTTTATAAATAATACCCTCAATTTTCAAATCCACCATTAGCCTCAGTACTTAAACATTATTTTTATTATTTTATATTATTGACAATAGTGCACATTTTGATACAATTAAAATAACGACTTTCGTACTCAAAGAAATTAATGACTAAAATTTCTCACTCATGGTCATAAGGAGCGATGAGAAAAGATTTTATAATTCCCATAGAAGTCTCTCATTTCCGCCTAAAACACTTGTTAGGTATGTAAAATCTGCCATCAGCCATAGGCCAACATGCCAAGGCCAGGTAAAAAATACCTATACACAGAAATTGAATTTATAAAGAGACTTCTATAACCAAGATATTCAATCAAAATGAGCACTATTATACAAATCGATAAATCTTTTCCAATTCTGTAGTTAATGTAAATCCTGGGAAGGCTTATACTCTTCTCTCTACTTCGTGGTGTATTTAATTTTCTTGTTGGACCACTTCAAATGTGAGGTTGTTCTCATTCAATTTCTTCACGAGTTCAGTGTCTTTGAACGCGAAACCGGTCGTCATCACACCTCCGCTGAAACAAACAAATGATATTTTTAATATACTTGTATCGGTCAAATAAGGTTATTTTAAGAGATTTCCCTTTGATTAGATAAGACCTTGTTTTGACAATGCATTTTTGTAATTTGTTTACTTACAATAAAATTGTTTAGTGCATGATACAGAAGTCCTGCGTCAAATTCTCAGGTCAGAAAAACATTATAAAAAATTTCACTTGCATTCAAAATAAGTCTAGAAGAGTGCCTGAAATCAGCCATCAGATCGACGGTTATAAATTAGAATCGGATTGACTGTTATAACTTGAAACTTAGAATAACTAGTGAACTATTATTATGCATCATTATCCTCTTCAGTTCATATAAGTCCTATTGGGCATGAAGCTCCTCTATAACTGAGAGAGTTGAACCCATGAACAACTTAAAAGGTACCTTCTGTGAAATATAAGAATTCTTTTTGCTGAGACAGTTTTAATTCCTTGAAGAAGTTTGTGGGTGCCCTTTGTACAATATTTTTATTATAATTCTACTTCTTCCTCCAGAATTATATGAGTATAGCTACTCACGTCCCGGGCATCTTGTCCTTCTCCTGCAGCACCGTGATGGCAGACAGCAGTAGTGCATCCACCGTGGCGCCGTAGCCAGGGTTCACGCCAGATACCTGCAATTTGACAATATTTTATATACCATAGTTTCTAGTACATAACATAAAAATAATTAATATTTTTTTCAAAATGTTCGGTATAATTTAATAATATATTTTTTTAAAATTGCAAACAAATTACTAATACACGAAATGAAGTAAAAATACTCATTTGCACTTATAATATTTAAAGACTACTTAATTTGTACCACACCTTTATGAAACCTTTGTTTTGTTGCAAGTTGAATATCTATTTTATTGTGTTGCATTCATTACAAAAAAACATTGTAGTTACATTTTAACCTGAGATCGTTGACCGAGGGTATATGGTACCGGACTATACAACCTCATCTTTCGCGTCGCTGTTGGCTGGACCAGGCCAACATGTCCCGCTCCGACATCGTCACTGCGGTTCGACTTCGCTCCGGACACATCCCGTTAAACCATTTTCGTCATCTTATATCTAAAGCGGCATCACCTAACTGTCTTGATTGCAATAAAGTGGAAGATGTTTACCATATTTTATTGGAGTGTGTCAGGAATGAAGCCGAAAGATGCACATTATTACACAAATCTTTTGATGTTGGTATATGAGTCGTTCTTCTTTTTTATCGACAATGACTTGTCTTCTCCGCAAAAAAAATAATATTTTGCTCATAAATACTAAATTACTTAATTATTTTATAAAAAAATACACTTGACAAGGCAATAATTTTAATATCCTCAAAACTAGATTTTATTCATAATTATTTTTTACAAAATCAGTGTGACATAGTATACAAAAAGCGTGACGGAGGTGTTATACATACTAATAAAGTGTGTCCCTCTATGACTAGTCATGTAAACAAAGTGCTCTCGTAAAAAAAAACACATTTAAAAGTTTCTATCCAAGAACATTTACTGAACTACTTAACCTTTTTTATTACATTAATAAGAAGAAATAATTTTTAATGTTTATATTATTAAATAAAAAAATATTTTATTGGCTGTCTCCCGATGTATATGATTTTAGTTGCTACCCTCTGTCACTCATTTTATGGCACAAAATAGTGTGCGTTAGAAACTTTGACCTTGGTCACTAGGTTCGAGAATAGTCCCCCTCCACCCCGCACTCGCGCTATACGTTCCCATGCCCCGGCAATACCAGTCAGCCGCCCGCAAACAGTAAAAGGAGGTGCGTGTGTTTATTCAGCGACCGCTCTGTCACGTAAGTTACGACTTCCAAATGTTATTCTAATTTAGGGGTTTTAATATTAACTGATTAATTTATGATAAATATTTCATATATACCCAGTTTTTTGCGTGAATTATAATTAGGAAAATGCTGAATATCTCGAACACTACTATTTTACACCTCTGTCACGTAGCACCTCTGTCACAAAAATGTGTGACGGAGTAGTATAACTCGTGACAGAGTGGTCATTTTTGTATGGAATTTAGAACTTTAGTTAATATCCATAGTAGATGATTGCTTGTTTTTTTATATTGGTTATTCTATCGTCAACTATTTTGTTAATTTAAGGTATTACCATCAAGTAAATGAAAAAATGGCATTATCTGCGGCTGAAAGACAGCGACGGTGTCGTGAAAAAAGAAAGCTTAACCCTGAACTGATATCTATACTATATTTTTGGATTTTTGGATTTTTGGATTTTTGGATGTTTGTTACGAATAAACTCAAAAAGTACTGAACCGATTTGAATGATTTTTGGTATGAAGATAGATGGGACCCACCGAAGTAACATAGGATACTTTTTATCCCGGAAAATGTAGTATTCCCGTGGGATTGGGTATAAATCCCTATATTTTTCTTACGCTTTCACGCTCAAACCATTCGACCGACTTTTATCATCCTCGGTATGATCATTAATGAAATCCTATGAAGTAACATGAACAACATTTTATCCCGGGAATATGTAGGGTTCCTGTGGGATAAGCATGTATTGTAACTCGAAATTAACACCAGCTGTGTAATGCTTTCACGCCTAAACCATTTGACCGATTTGAATGACTTTTGGTATGGAGATAGATGAGACCCACCAAAGTAACATAGGATACTTTTTATCCCGGAAAATGTAGTATTCCCGTGGGATTTGGTATAAAACCCTATACTTTTTCTTACGCTTTCACGCTCAAACCATTTGACCGATTTTTATGATTCTTTGTATGATCATAAATGAAATCCTATGAAGTAACATGAACAACATTTTATCCCGGGAATATGTAGGGTTCCTGTGGGATGAGCATATATTCTAACGCAAAAATGACACTGTCTATGTAATGCTTTCACGCCTAAACCATTTGACTGATTTGAATGATTTTTGGTATGGAGATAGATAGGGCCAAACGAAGTAACATAGGATGCATTTTATCCCGGAAAATGTAGTATTCCCGTGGGAACGGGTATTTCTGGATCTACTGTACCGATTTGAATGATTTTTGGTATGGAGATAAGTAGAGCCAAATGAAGTAACATAGGATACATTTTATCCCGGAAAATGTAGTATTCCCGTGGGAATGGGTATTTCTGGATCTACTGAACAGATTTGAATGATTTTTGGTATGGAGATAGGTAGGGTCCACCGAAATAACATAGGATGCATTTTATCCCGGAAAATGTAGTATTCCCGTGGGAACGGGTATTTCTGGATCTACTGAACTGATTTGAATGATTTTTGGTAAGGGGATAGGTAGGGCCCACCGAAGCAACAAAGGATACATTTTATCCCGGAAAATGTAGTATTCCCGTGGGAACGGGTATTTCTGGACCCACTGAACCCATTTGAATGATTTTTGGTATGGAGATAGGTAGGGCCCACCGAAGCAACAAAGGATACATTTTATCCCGGAAAATGTAGTATTCCCGTGAGAACGGGTATTTCTGGATCTACTGAACAGATTTTAATGATTTTTGGTATGGAGATAGGTAGGGCCCACCGAAGCAACAAAGGATACATTTTATCCCGGAAAATGTAGTATTCCCGTGGGAACGAGTATTTCTGGACCTACTGAACCAATTTGAATGATTTTTGGTATGGAGATAGGTAGGGCCAACTGAAGTAACATAGGATACATTTTATCCCGGAAAATGTAGTATTCCCGTGGGAAACGGGTATTTCTGGATCTACTGGACAGATTTTAATGATTTTTGGTATGGAGATAGGTAGGGTCCGCCGAAGTAACATAGAATACATTTTATCCCGGAAAATGTAGTATTCCCGTGGGAATTATTATTATCTGGATGTACTGAACCGATTTGAATGTTTTTTTGTTTGTATGTAGGACCTACCAAAGTAACATAGGATACTTTTATCCCGGAAAATGTAGTATTTCCGTGGGAATAGCTACATGCAAGATCTACTGAATCAATTTAAATGAGTTTTGGTATAGAGATAGGTAGGACCCACCGAATTAACAAGATATACTTTTATCCTAGAAAATGTGTTCCCGTGGATATGGGTACATGTTATAATTGCAAAAGTAACTCTGTAAGTCTGTTACGTTTTCACGCCTAAACCATTCGACTAAGTTATATAATTTTAGGTAAGAACATAAATAGGACCCTGTGAAGTAACAATTAAATGTTCCCGTGGAATAAACATGTTATAAATACGGAAATAGCTTTTTCAAAGTAAAACTTTTTTTGGACACTTAAGAGAAGAAATAAAGATTCACGTATTATCTTTCTGCACTCAGCCCTAAAGTCTACGCAGACGGAGTCGCGGGCAAAAGCTAGTAACTAATATAATTAGTTCTACTAAGGAATTTTAAGACTGTGTATACCTCTACTTCAGAAGACGAAGATGACCAGCCTCTTCTTAATTTGAGAAAATCTGTAGATACAAAACCAGGTACATCACACGATCTACTAGGGGATAAGATCCATCCATCATTAATAAAAAATGGAACCCATCTTTTAGTCAAAATACTAAGTGAAAGAAAAATTGAGTACACTTACTTAGGAGTAGCAAAAAGTGGAGTGGATGAAGATGGAGATGTTCGAGTGATGTTTTATAAATCTGTTGATGATACTGGAAAATTGTTTAAATTGGTAGATACTGATGTGTCAGATGTGATGTATGAAAATTTGTTACAAATTATTCCACCTCCTAAGCTGATTAAAAGAGGAAAACGCGTGTTTTACGAATACGATCAACCAATAGAAGTTTTTGAAAAGTAGAGTTAGTGATAAGATATTGTAAGACTAAATTAATATGTACCAAAGAATGGACACCAATCATCAAGACTTGTAGTAACATTTTAAGTATATACTATGTTTGTTATTGTTTTCTAAAATTAAAAATTGTTATAAGGTTAGTTTTGTTCGGCGGACGTAAACATTGTTTACCACTCCGTCACTTCGTTAACCACTCTGTCACAATTTTGTCCCCCTTAAAATTTTAGTTCAAAGTAAGTTTTGAACCACTTTATTGTTAGTATTTACAAAAGTAACGTTTTCTAGTATTATATGCTAAACAATAAAGGTGTTCACTAGATTTTTAAGCGACTTTATTGGGCTACTTTCATAATATTAAAAAGTTTTATGTCTTATGAAGCAAAAATGTGACGGAGTGGTATTGGATAATTTAAAAAAATGATTATTTAAAAAAAATCCGGCCTATGGAGCTAGATGATAGTAAATGTTTATATTCTTGATTAGAAAGTAATAAGAAACTGAAGTTCTGATTTAAAATGAGACATAAAAAAAATAAATACTTTTGTGACTGAGGTGTCATTTTTTTCATACCATTCCTACGAAATTTGAAATGAAACGAAAATTACATGTAATACTTCGCTGCATTATATGTTTTTGTAATCTACAATAATGAGGCAATAATTTAAATCAAATTTCATTAAATAAATCACAAGTTTATTTTTTTATCAAATATAAAAATTTACCGGTCAGATTGTCGATAAAAAAGAAGAACGTCCCATATGCAATAGTATTCTTGCTATACCAACATCAAAGGAAGCGCTGTTGCTATATAAGATCGCACAAAATGGCTTAAGATCATGATTGTATGTATATTGCTATGTAACACTGGGGGTGCGTGATTAAATCCCTTTTTTTTTCAAAATAAAGAATTAAAAAAAAAACATTGTAGTTGTGTATTGTACACCATATATGATATAAACATAAACTCTGTGTATTATACACGTAATTACTAATTACTTAATAAATTACATAATAACCAAACCCATATAAAAAATCTCCAACTACCCACCGTAACAACCATCTTCTTCTCAGGCTGAGCAGTATCCACATCCGCACCTTCCTCCCAGCCTTGTCCAAACAGTTTGAACTGGAACTTAGTATTATTCATGACCGCCTCGCTGGGTCCGTCCCTCGTCACCATGCCTGCCGAGAACAGCCTCGGGAACTTGAGGAGCAGGTTCCTGGTGACGCTGGTCATGGACATGATGAAGAGGATGACGCAGGCGACGAGGGTCAGTATGGCTTGGACTAGGGAGGGGAACTTGACATAGGGTTTGAACTGCACGGGCCGTTGGTTTGATTCCCGGTGCAGGCGGCGCTGGCTGCGGAACACCACGGAGCCGTCCGCGCCGGGGAACGGCAGGCACCAGCCGCCCGCGCGCCGGTGCAGCAGCGGCCTGCGGGCAGTGCGGGTGCGTTACATCTGTACTCACTGCACTGACATTAATAGTGATGGGTCAGTCACTTTCCAATAAAATGGACAACACTCACCCGATATAATCGTCACACTGACATTAATAGTGATGGGCTGGTCACTTCTCTATGGAATGGTTGAAGAAAGCGATAACACATGCGTCATACTCGGGAACTTTGGGTATTTGTATTTGGAAGGGTCTAACTCATTTGATTATTTGTACTTTTAGTCTGGCAAAACCTCAGTTCATCCATTATGACTCTATATTAATCTCATATTCAATGCAATAGTCTAAGATTAAATTAATGAACTACTTCAATTCGAAATTTAGTCTTCGTATCAATACTATAATAACTAGAGATGCGCCGAGTTACACTTTTGCCGAGTAACGAGTACCGAGTTTTACTCGGTTCAATTTTTTTTCAACCGAGTACTCGGCCGAGTAACTCGGTTCAATTAAATTTACAATTCGCGCGTGGTACATTACAATTTAAATAGCCTGTTTTCGGAGGCCGGTAACGTCTACGAAGAATAGAGGAATAGGCTGTTACCAGAACGTGCAGCGAGGCTTGTGTTCCTGCATCATAACTTCATCATCAATCCATATACGCCCACTGCTGAGCACGGGTCTCCTCTCCCATTGAGAGGGTTTAGGCCATAGTCCACCACACTGGCCTAGTGCGAGTTGACGGACTACACACCTAAGAAATTCCTAAGAACTCTTAGGTGTGCAGGTTTCATCACGATGTTTTCCTTCACCGTTAAAGCAGGTGATAATTAAATGTGAATACACACATAACTTCGAAAAGTCAGAGGCGTGTGCCTGGGCTTCGAACCCGCGACCGTCGAGATTTTCGACGGCGCGCCCAAACCTCGAGGCCATCACTGCATCATAACTTAGCTTTATCCAATTTTAAATATTAATTATTTTTATTATGTACTATAATTTTGATTTTATTAATTGAGATTTTCAAAGATTTCCTAAATTACTAAATAATTTTTGATTAACACAGTTGTTTACGAAATGAAATAAAATAATATTCATTGAATCTATAAAATGTTTAATACATCGCTTAAATTCAGTCATTTCAAATTTTACCACCCTTTCACGACCTTGTCAAGGTCGCGGGACGTCGCTGGCTGCAGGAGGCTACCGACCAAACCCGGTGGAAGTCATTGGGGGAGGCCTATGTCCAGCAGTGGACGAATATTGGCTGTTGATGATGATGATGACTGTTGTTTAAATTATATCTACCGAAATATATTGCATTTCTTAAACAGAGTATACTCGGCATTCAAACCGAGTTATTCGGCCGAGTACGAGTATCAAAAAACCCGCCGAGTACGCCGAGTACCGAGTATCAACCGAGTACTCGGCCCATCTCTAATAATAACTGTTTAGAACTAGTATTAGTTATTTATGTGTACTGACTGTTTCTGCAGCCGGGGCTTTAGAGAAGGCAGCCTGTCGGGGAACAACTTCTTGCGCAATTCCGGCAGCTCGCCCTTGTACGCCAACCTGGGGGAAACAATATTGGGTCAGTCACATAATATTAGTAACATTATAGTAATACGAGAAATGTAAAAAAAGCTATTATTCCAAATAGCTACACTTCAATACAGGCTGTGGAAAGACCGTGATCAAACTTTATACAAACACCATGACATTAAAAACATTTCAAAAACAAATATGACGTCCTCAAAACCACAAGTATAACTGTGGTTGTTAGACATTTATTTTTTAATTTTTTTAACGACTATTTTCGATCGGTCTGAATACACCTGTATGTTCTTAAACCCAGTTTTATACTGCACTAGGGGCATTCCACGCGAAACGGACAAGCAAAAAAAGTCGATGTTTCCGATTTCAGTAATATTCGAGTATGTTATAAATATACATGTCCTATATACGTGTGTTAAATATTTTTGTAATATAATGACTGGTTACAGAGTTACGGGACTTTGAACTTGTGGCCGGCGTGTGGGCATGCAGTGCTTCAAAGCCCATTACCGAGTCATAAGATTATGGTTCAAAATAATTAAACTAGTGGATTTAATACTTCATTTAATGAGTGTTTAAACTGCATTTTTGTATATCAAAATAATTTATTTTTTCATTAAAAAAATTGCAAGTTAACTTTTTGAAGCTGATTTTCACAAAGATTATCGTCTTCAATTTTTTTTATTTTTTTCCTGAAAAAAGCTTATACTGTGCAGAATATCCTTACTAAGTTGTATAACGGGCTCGAACTTAGTTTAGGAGCTAGACCAAAAATAGTGCCGCTGCGATGGCGTCCAGCGCCGCGTCTAACGCCCTCCCCTTGTTAGAATTTAATAAAACTTTTAATCAAAGGAATAAAATAACTTCTGATGGAACATTTTGCATATGATCAATAATACTAATACGTTAATATCTATCTATTAAATACTGTTTACTTTAAATCTACACCAATATTACGCTTTTTAAAATAAAACGAACTATTTTAATAGTTACATGTATTTACAATTTTAAATATTTTACTATCAGTGGTACGTTTTATCGTAATTTATTCAGTAGTAGGAATAAAGGCATGATATTGTTTTAGCCTGGTATGGGGCCCGCTGATTCAAACTTATTCTATAAAAACAACTTATTTTGTTGAATGTCTTCTTTTCGTGAATAGAAAATATTCCTTAGACTAGTTATCGCCTCATAGTCAATTTCCACTGGAATAACGACCACCTCCTGACACTTGTATATTGTCACAAAAAAGGTAAAATTTATAACATAGAAGGATTATGATATCGGATGACCTAAAACATGACACAGCAAGGTTTACCATAATACCATCCACAGAATTTTTAATCAACATCTTTAAAATAGGCCATTCGAACTACATAAGAAAGATATATTTGAATAATAATTGATGGTGCACCCTAGTTCTTTAAAAATAGATTTAATTTCATAAACCTGTTGTATTTTAAACAAGATTTTGGTACAGAAGCAGAATTAGATTTTTATGCCACTTTTTATGGAAAAGGGTTATGTGATGGGGGAAACTCAAAGCGGCTGGCTACCTTAAGTAGTCTACAGTCGAAATAAAACCAAGCAATTACCACATTCGAGCGTGTGTAAGAATGGGCGAGAAAATGAATGTTTCTAACGCATATTTTCTATTCACGAAAAAAAAAAACATTCAAAAACATAAGTTGTTTTTTATAGAATAAGTTTAAGTTTGAATCAGCGTGCCCCGTACCAGGCTCAAACAATATCATGCCTTAATTCCTACTACTGAATAAACTGTGATAAATCGTACCACTGACAGTCAATTATTTAAAATTGAAAATACATTTAACTATTAAAAATAGTTCGTTTTATTTTAAAAAGCGTATTATTTGTGTAGATTTAAAGTAAACAGTATTTAATAGATAGATATTAACGTATTAGTATTATTGATCATATGAGAATGTTCCATCAGAAGTTATTTTATTCCTTTGATTAAAAGTTTTATTAAATTCTAACAAGGGGAGGGCGTTAGACGCGGCGCTGGACGCCATCGCAGCGGCACTATTTTTGGTCTAGCTCCTAAACTAAGTTCGAGCCCGTTATACAATTTAGTAAGGATATTCTGCACAGTATAAGCTTTTTTCAGGAAAAAAATAAAAAAAAATTGAAGACGATAATCTTTGTGAAAATCAGCTTTAAAAAGTTAACTTGCAATTTTTTAAATGAAAAAATAAATTATTTTGATATACAAAAATGCAGTTTAAACACTCATTAAATGAAGTATTAAATCCACTAGTTTAATTATTTTGAACCATAATCTTATGACTCGGTAATGGGCTTTGAAGCACTGCATGCCCACACGCCGGCCACAAGTTCAAAGTCCCGTAACTCTGTAACCAGTCATTATATTACAAATATATTTAACACACGTATATAGGACATGTATATTTATAACATACTCGAATATTACTGAAATCAGAAACATCGACTTTTTTTGCTTGTCCGCTTCGCGTGGAATGCCCCACTAGTATACACATACCCCCTTATTAATAAACTATGAATAGCGTCGGAATAACTTTACTCCAAGACTTACGCATAGATTAGGCAATTTTGGTATTAATAAACTAGGAGTAAGGATGGTGTTAACTAAACCACACTTACTCCCGGTGTAAAAGTTACACCGCGGAGGCCCCTGGTTTAACGCTGGAATAAGCATAGATTAGTATTGTTATTCCGACTTCCATTGACATTTATGACGAAATGGTATATATTAAATTTAACGTAAACATATTTTCATGTTTGTTTAGTGTTCGTTCGAGTATTTCCTAGTGTCTGATTTTGTAATTATTGTGGGATAAAATGAATAGAAATTATTTTATTGACGATTTGAGAATGATAGAAGAAATTGACGATTATTGAAATGGTGAAAAATGATTTGGCTGGAGATGCAAGATGAGGCTTTATACCACCTCACTTGAAAGTTTTAGCTGCAATAAGGACTTGGGCTCGTGAAGAGGTAAGTAAACTAAACTATTATAAGGCTTGATCCCTGCCCTATTGGTAATAATTTCTTGCTTGAAGTGTGTTAATAGCCAAGTTTGAGTTCAATTGAATAAATATTTAATATAATGCTATCAGACTTTTACATGTGAATGTGTAAACAGATTTAAATATACTACTTAATTATATATTCATACATAAAACTTCTATCCTATTTAAAAAAATGGATATAGATAGTAGGTACAACCAGCTTAGAAAATTTTATCTTGGCTTTGTGTTACAAAGATTTAAGAATAGAATCTTTGTTGTCTAGTAAATTTTGAATCCATACCACTTATCTATTTTACAGATTCAAGATGATGCAGGAGATCTGAGTGGGTATAGTCAGCCAACAATATCCCTTGTGTGCAAACAAGTTGCTTTAAAAATAATTGGACACAGGGGTCAATGGATAAAAATGTCTACCTCCATCAGTGAACAAAACAGTGTAATTGCTGATTTTTATGTAATATCTGGCTTTAGACAAGTTATAGGGACTATTGATTGTACACATATTCGCATCCCAAAAATTTCAGGAGATATTGGACAATACAGGAAAGGATACAGTTCAATAAATGTGCAAGTTAGTTTTTGTTTCTGCTCCTGAAGCATATTACTATTGAAAGGTTTCTACCACACAACATTTTGTAGAATTTTATGATACCAAAGTGATTTTGTGTACATTGTTACAGATTGTCTCAAATGCAAATTTAGAGATTATGGATATAGTTGCATACTGGCAAGGCAGCACACATGACTCCAGGATATTCAATGAGTCTCAGTTGAAACAAAGATTTGAAGGAGGAGAATTTAAGGGAAGACTATTGGGAGATTCAGGTTATGCCTGTGCTCCTTACCTATTTACTCCAATATTGCATCCAACTAATAACAAAGAAACGACCAAGCTCATAAACATACTCATAATACTGTTGAAAGGTGTTTTGGAGTATGGAAGCAGCAATTCCAGTGTCTTATTAGAGTGTTCACAACCAAGTTAGATAATACTATATTGTATATTGTTGCATTAGCAGTAATGTGTAATATTGCTCTGCGGAAACAAGATTTACTCCCAGAACCAAAAGAGCGGAATGTTCCAGTAACACAGGCATTTAATAATACACTCAGAGGAAATGTTGCAAGGGCAGCATTTATTAATGATTTTTTTTATTTTATAATACTTCAGTGTGGGTCTAAAATAAAGAATTGAGAAAAAAGAATAATTTTTAGTATTTTATTTAATTAAAAAAATATATGGTGATACCACAAAATAATTTTTAATTGATTTAAATTTCTTTCAACTCTTGTGACTTTCTTATTTCTAATATTTCCCTTTCCTCGTTTTGCCCCGGCATCATTTGTTAATAACAATTATGGTATGAAGAATACAGTATTAAACAATACGGTACTGATATTCTTGCCGTAATACATTTTATGACTCGCAGATGTTTTCTGGTTAAACGTTTGCAGCCACATCTAAGAATTAAAACAATGCAAGTTTAAATAAAGTTAAAATGCAAATCAAAGTAAATATTAGAAATTAAATCTCAGTTGGCGTGTTGTTATAGTCACATAATAATCTGCTAACTAATAAAAAATACCACAAATCCACGCATGCATCAATACATAAACATTCGCTTGTAAGTTGTGATAGGTCCACTGCCTATTGTTTTGAATTGTAATGGACAAAAAAAAGTCTAATGTCAAAATTTACTATAAGTATATGTGTCTTTTTATTCGACCCGGTCATTTTGTTCATTCTTTTTGCTTTTAATATCTGTGGGCTGCCATAATATACCCCTTAGTCTCAGTGTAAGGATGGTATTGTTACTCCGAACCTACTTCGTGTTTATTAATACCGTTTTTGACACGTAGCTATTCCGACACTAAACTCGGTTTAACTATTCCCGGTGTAACTATGGAATAAGAGAGGAATAAGCGATTTTTATTAATAAGACCGTATGGGTATACAGAGTATGTAAATATCATTACCCGTATACAAGTGACTCCCACGTGCCATAATGTATGACGCCCGAGCTGCGCGCCGCCGCTTCATACTCCGGAGACACGCTCACGCTCAGGTACGACTCCACCGAATTCAACGTACCTGGGGATAATAATAACATATTAACATATTTAAAATTAAACAATTTGGTCCCCAAGATACAGGCTTTGCCTAGTTTGGGGCCTTCTGGCAATTATAATAAAATTTACTCGAATTCGCAAAACATTAGCAAAAAATGTAAAACAATAGTTTTAAGAAAATATTGTATTTTTGTGGTAAATAAACATTTTTTAACACATTTTGCACAATAAATATATGTTCATGTAGATATGGACAAAAAAGCGGTTGTAACGTTTTCTATTAAGTAAAAGGATAAATCAATAAAATCGGAACGAGATAGATATAATTAATTAAATATAAGTAATATAATTTAATATATAATGCTAATTTAATTTTTCACGTTATTTATGTTCGACTGAAAGAGAACGCCTCGGGCAAAAGTCCACCTTTACATTATCTATGTTATATGCATGAAGTGTAAATAAACAATTAAGCCAAGGCAAAATAATTATTCGAGAATATCGGCGGTCGCGGGTTCGAACCCCAGGCACACACCTCTGACTTTTCTAAGTTATGTGTGTATTCAAATTGAATTATCACTTGCTTTAACGGTGAAGGAAAACATCGTGATGAAACCTGCACACCTAAGAGTTCTTAGGAATTTCTTAGGTGTGTAGTCCGCCAACCCGCACTAGGCCAGCGTGGTGGACTATGGCCTAAACCCTCTCAATGGTAGAGGAGTCCCGTGCTCAGCAGTGGGCGTATATGGGTTGATGAAGTAAAGTAAGTAAAATAATTATTATAATAACACGGAGAGAACTAAAACGAAAAGGACAATGTATGACTTATGACATAAAATGACATCACAAAATTTATGTATACTATACCTTGATTAACAGAGGTCAAGTATGTTTTACGGTTCGCACCTTATGTGCAGAGGGAATAATTTCTTACATATATTGAGAAATTTTGCTATTTGTAATACTTCTAAATATAAAGACAACTTGTAAAAATGCAATATTAATTAATCTCTTTCTCACATTGCAGTTACCTATTACGTTCTTCATAATACGCACGTGTTATTTCAAGATAACTGGACCGATAGAAAATCTTACCATAACGAACTAATTATTTAATCTGTCAAAGTAGCATTCTTTCTGTTCATTTGCAAAATAATCTCATAATGTGGGGGTTTCAAAATATGTATGTGACAGAGAGTATATCTATACGGGGTGTATTCAGACCGTGAACGGAAACTAAAAAAAGTAATAGCTACCCTGATCACAAACCCAGTGGCGTTAATGAAATTTTGGCGTTTTCTATACAACCATTGGTAACACATTTACGTGGTTTGTATGGAAAACGTAAAAAAAATTATCTTTTGCCTTAATTTCTTTAACACCAATGGATTTGTAATCACTATAGATATTCTTCTTCTTCATCAACCCATACACGCCCACTGCTGAGCACGGGTCTCCTCTACCACTGAGAGGGTTTAGGCCATAGTCCACCACGCTGGCCTAGTGCGGGTTGGCGGACTACACACCTAAGAAATTCCTAAGAACTTTTAGGTGTGCAGGTTTCATCACGATGTTTTCCTTCACCGTTAAAGCAAGTGATAATTCAATGTGAATACACACATAATTTCGAAAAATCAGAGGTGTGTGCCTGGGGTTCGAACCCGCGACCGCCGAGATTCTCGACCGCGCGCCTAAACCTCGAGGCCATCACTGCTTTATTACCTATAGATATATAGGTATTACCTGCCTCAGTTTCCGATCACTGTCTGAATACACCCTGTATATTAGATTTCTGTAAAAAATACTTATTTAAACCTAAAGTCAATCATTTCAGTAACAATGTTGCTAAAATATGTATGATGTGTACCTTTGAAGTTTTTCTGTAGGTAAATGACTCCGAGATCGTTGGGGATGCTGTCGAAGCCGCACGCGCTCACCACGTACACACCAGCCTCGCGAGCCAGATCGTCGTAGTGCAGCTGCATCGATTCCATAAACTGCAAGTTACATACATATTTATCACTTTCTTGTTTAAACAAAAATAATAAGAGGAAACTTAACTATAAAGAAGAAAAGAAGAGGCGGCCTTATCGCTCTAGGCAATTTATACAGGCTACCTTACATACATACATAACCTCACGCCTTTATTCTGTAGACAGAGGTTCATTTCTGTACCCACATTTCGCTAAGCAGTCCCATGTAATAGAGGGCGAGCTTATTGCCGTTTTCGGGGTACATTTACAGACTCGGTACTGCGACTGAGAATTTCCTAATGGAAACACCCAATAAAGCTTTGCCCGGCCCGGGATTCGAATTCAAGACCTTTAAATCCCATGGCATATGCATGTACCCCGAGATAACTAAGTAGTCTGAAGGCAAACTGGAAGTTAACATTACCACAAACTTTTTGATGGTAAAAATCGTGTAAGCCCAAAAGTTTAAGCATGCGGCCGGAAAAATTTACCGTGGGCCTAACATCGAGGCCATCAATAATCATGCTGCTGGATCATACACCAATCATGAGATCAACATAATTAGTGGATATTGAAATCTCAGTTTATATCAACGAACTACCCTGAGAGCAAATAATAACTAGACATTTTTGTGGCCCCATCTCTTTGCACATTTTAGAACTAAAGCTGCCCCGATAAACGGAACGGATATAATGAGTTTATGAACACATCCTTTCTAAAAATAAACATTTCGCCTGTTGACACGTGGCCCGCGGGTTATTGCACTTGATATTCGTGTCGATAACTCAATAATGTATCGTGCTCGAAATAAACTGTTCGAAAACCAAACGTATACATTTACGTACTTGGTTATATCTGACGTAATCGATGAAAACAAACTTAGGTATTTGTAAAGTAATTCCAATCGTATAGTTTGAAAAAGGTTATTTTTTGTACAGAATGAATTAGTATATACTAACTAAATTTTAATAAAACCTAAGTTAAACGAGTCCCGAACTCCATTTAGGTAAAATTTTGTATCAAAAACTATTTCTCAACTATTTCATCCTACAGGTACGTTCTATAACAATAGTCCCAACCACACGGCGCTTTGACCGCGAATACCCCCAACCGTTATAAGATTTCCTTATAAGGATCGAAGAGTTACGTACGATTTTGAACCTTATTTCATTTGGATAAAGTGTATAGTTGTAGGTGAAAAATAACTATCCCTGAGGTAATGAAACACCGCAAGGTAAAACATGAAGGGGTTATCGCTGTGTCAGCGCACTATAAAACTGTATATAGAGTTAATTGCACTATCATACTAGTTCTTGCCCGTACCTATGTATACAAAGTTTTTAAACTTTAAAAAGATGTTTTTTTTTCCGTTTTCGCCTCAATTTTAATTCCACTCTTGGTGGTCGTAGCGTAATGATAATAAATCCTAAGCTTTCTCCGATAAAAGAGTTTCTCAACACAATTGATATTCATCAATTCAAACCAAGTTCACGAGATACGCTTTCAACTAAATTATCTCTAAAGCTTTGCGGTTGGTGTACATATGCTGTTGTATATTTATTTATAAATGCAATTAGTTTTTGTATCATAGAGGCAAAAAATCAAAATCATATTATTAAATCAACAAAATGACACCGAGTCAAATGTATGTTCATTTGAAGGACGCACTAGTTATTATTTATTTATTTTTTACTCGAACCGCAGACACAGATAAGGACTGATTATTTAAATTGACGAAACTATACGATCCATGAACATTGAAAATACTTTAACAGTGAACGACAATTTCATGGGAATTTCTTAGGTGTGTAATCCGCCACAAGGCCGCCGTGGTGGACTAAAGTCTAAGACCCTTTCAATAGTAGAGGAGACCCGAACGCAGCAGTGGAACAGAAATGAGCTGATGATGATATTCAAAGGCTGATAGTAGACCGGTAGTCTTGTGTTTCTAAATGCATGCACTAAAGTGGACTGCATTTATTACGATCTATTGTTGACAGAGCTGAATAGGAATTAACAGGATTCAAGATCATATACACTTAAATAATAATATAATTGACTGCTTCCAGCCTCGTCATTTCGCGGTTCAAGCATGTGCCGTGCGATCTAGAGGTCCTCGGTTCGATTCCCGAGTCAGGCAAAGTGTTTCGGGTTTTTCCATTAGGAAATTCTCAGTAGCAGCACGGAGTCTTGAAATGTGCCCGAACTAGGCAATAGGCTCTCTCCCTATTACGTGGGACCGATACATAACTAGCGAAAATTGGGCAGAAGTGAAATGAAATGAAATGAAATTTAATTCATAAGACATTTACATTTTTTGAGTATCAACAGGTCCCAATATAGGAAAGCCCGTGTTTTGCGTACCTGTTTATTACATAACCGAAAATACATGTACATTAGCTAGTAACAATTTAATTAAAAGTGGCACAGTTAAATCATCTTGTCCTAAAAATAAGTTAACAAAAAAAACATAATAAATACCTAGAATAAAAATTAAATAAAATTAAAATTAACAAAACAAAACACAACAAACAGGTAATCTTAATATGTATCTATATTGTATGTGTGTGTGTGTGTGTTGTGTTTGTGTGTGGATGTGTAATTAAGAATTATACTCAATGAACAATTTTTAACATATATTCAGTTTGGTCATACATCATTTTAGTAAGCAAACTTTGCAGTTTAGACCTTGTCTCATACTGTATGCAATTTAGAAGTTATATTTTTTAAAATGATATTGTAAATTCTCGGCTGAAAACTGTATGGGTGTCTCTGGGCGAAAACAGATTTAGTTGCAGGAGTGGGAATCTTTGGAATACGCTTCCTTTGGAGTGCGGACGCATTACTGCGATTATGAGCATTAATTCTTAGTACAACATTCATAATACAGAGTTTGCGAACACTTAGTAGTGAAGTCTCCGCGTATAGCTCCTCAGTAGAGAAGCGGAAAGGCTTATTCAGCATTGTTTTTAAAACAGCCCGCTGGACTCTCTCTATATCTAAAGATATGCACTTCTGCCTATCTAAAGATATGCACTTCTGCCTACCTCATCAGGGAATACAGGCGTAAGCTTATGTATATTGATTCTATTACATTTTAACCTAGACAACGTCCTGTGGAAGACGACGTCATGTCTGGAATAATAATCGCTATTGTTGCAAATAACATATGCAAATACGATATTTGAATGATGGGCGAAAAATAATGACCCCAACAGTCATATACATAATTTAGACCTCAAAGTAGAATATAAGACCTATGTGGGGAGTATTAGAAACTACGAGAGTCTTTTCGGGCATACAAATATTTGTGTTTCACAAAAAAAAAAATGTCTCAGTGCAAAGATTAAATCCTCGGCCTCTCGTTTCGCAAGCTGGTGTCAAGCCAACTGTGCCACGGGGCTGTCTGTATAAGTATTATGACCGTCTCACATATTAGGCTTTCACCCACGTAATAAAAGGTGGGTCACCAGCCCTTTTTCAGTCTCTGTTGCTAATGAGAATTTACTTACGAAAAAACTCAATATACGTTTGCCGAATATGATAATCGAAAGCAGAACCTGTAAATTCGCACTTGACACTTGTTATTGTACCGAAAGACCCAAAGGTCGTGTTAAAAATAAACCAAAATATTTATTATTTAAGCCATATAAAAGAAATGATGTATAATTCGACCTTGTGGCATATGAACGTATAAAACGGGTTTCTTAACCGAATCGTAGTGCGTCAGTGATTTTAAAGTAAAATTATTACATAATTAATTTGGAGAATTTTATATGAGAATGACAATGGATGTTCACTTCGCATATTATTTTTCTAGAAATAAAGTTAATAATTACTGTTTTTTTTTTTTGACAAAAACAAAGATTTACATATCCATGTCTCATTACCCTTAACTTATTATATTTTTATTTTCATTATACATTCATTTACATACATAAGCACTCTCGCGTTTATTCTCCAAGAAATAGTAGATGTACCAACATTTTTTCATTTATGTTAACAGTCCTAAGCAATAGGCGTGTACCTTCGTGATACTGTATTATCAACTTTCAAAATTCAGAGATTGGAGTTTGAACGTACGACCCCCGAAATTCTCGCGTGCCTAAACCTCTAAGTCATCACAATTTCTACTCATTATACTTTTTTATGATTTTTCTTATTAAGCAATCTAGTATAGATGCTTTAAAAACAATAATGTTGCCCAGACCTTGGGTTACGAACCGCTAATTTAGACAGACATATATATAGGAATAAACGTGCTGATAAAGGTACATATAGCTAATTCATTAGTACCTAAGCAAGCTCACTCAGTTGGCTTCACAATTACCTAGCTATTTGAGAATAGTGTTTGCAGGCATCCTATCACATAATTAGGTGCACAAAACTACCAGTAAAAATTTCGAATACAGTCTGCTTAGAAATGTATCGGAATTCAACAGTTATGATCACATACAATATTGCGAAACAAATATTTGTGGACTATACAAAATTTGTCTCGGGTAGGGATCACGACATAGGACTTGTTGTATCATAGTATGGGGTCAGTACTACGTATGCGGAACCATTCTCCTATAAATGATTTGAAGAGGCATTGTTCTAAGTATTATATAAAAAAATTGTAATTTATGATTTCGTCCTTTTTGTAATAAGTAAAGTTCTAATGAAATAATATTTATTGAATCCATAAAATGTCAAATACATCACTTAGATTCAGTCATTTCAAATTTTACCACCCTGTTCGGAAGGCAGTCATCACTAGAGAAGAACGGGCAAGAAACTCTAGTGTTGCTCTTTTCCAATCAAGAGATAGCTTACAATATTGTTACAATATTGTTACAATATAGTAAAGCAGATGTCCTCTAATAGTCTAAAGATCGCGGACAATTTGACGTTGTCAAAAAAACTAAATACCATGTGTCATAATGATATTATGATCGACTGCGTGCATTGTTGTTCTATTA
The DNA here is from genome assembly GCA_030295005.1 of Cephonodes hylas. NCBI lineage: Eukaryota > Metazoa > Arthropoda > Insecta > Lepidoptera > Sphingidae > Cephonodes > Cephonodes hylas. Next base: position 12,713,194 of record AP025372.1, on the reverse strand, counting down.
TATCTCGTCACTTTTCTGCCCGACTGTATATTGAATCATCCTTTTTTGGGATGTTCTTAATTTTATTTATGATCGGCGCTGTGTGTCCTTCCAAATATCCCTATCAGCCGTCATGTCTGTCACCCTTTTTTTTTATATCTCCACTTAGGCACTACATCTTCAAATTTATACTCATTTTATACATATGCTTCAGACCAGTGGGATTCCTTCCATAGAAGTCCAAACAGCCAACTTATCTTGCAAAACTCCGAATATATATTTAGCATCTTTAAATTTTATCTTTAAATCTTTATTAAGCAAACGCAATTTGTCATGTAAATGAGAAAATCCAGACCCCATAAAAATAACAATTATAAAATAGACATTACATTATTTTTATTTTATCGTGTGATCCGCGACAATTTATTTCGATTCTTAAGTGTCTGTGAGACCGAAAAAGTCTCTCGTGGTCTCTGATACCCACGACACAGGTCTTGAAACCTTTGTAGGTTTAAAACTGTTTATGCGACTGTTGTTTTTTTTTTATTTATTTACCGACGTTATATCCGGTTTTGACTATATTTGTATCGATTCGCAGTGCATTTTACGTTAGTGCGCTCCCATTACGTCCGAGATGCACTCGACGAGGTCGCCGGGACCTTGGCGGGTTCGTTCGCCCATCGCGTGGGCACATACAATCATTCCTATACTACACCTTCATACCAACATTCTTGTGTGATGCACGGACCATATACATCATAAATATTTTTTATATTATATTAAAAAACTGATGCTTAGTCACCTGGTAGAAATAGGACACGCAATAGTTAACACTATTGTGTTAGCCTCACCAAGACTTGAAAAACAGGCTGAACTCAAAAGGAGTAGTTTAAATGTATAATTCAGCGGATTTGACACTTATATATCTTGTAAAAAAAGTCTTCACTAAACTAATTGAAAAAAAATCAGTAAAACTTTACGTCAGTTTCTTTTAAAGCCACAATTTTTGGCGGAATAATTTTATCGTGCCGAAATCGAGTTTTCGCTTACATACTTTATTATTTTCATGTTCGATGCACACTTGATAAAATCAGATACGCATTTAAATACTATAGGCATACCTACCAGCGGGTCATATACAAGCTGATTAACATATTCTTAGACTTCTATGCAAATACCGCCAGACTACACAAAATACATATCAGGACATCATAGTTATGAAGACCTTGTCAAGGTCGCAGGACGTCGCTGGCTGCAGGCAGCTTCCGACCGTACCCGGTGGAAGTCCTTGGGGAAGCCTATGTCCAGCAGTGGACTTCGATTGGCTTATGATGATGAGTTATGAAGTACACATACCTGAGGCTCTCCACTAACGTCCACATAGTTAGTTTTGGCCTCGATAGCCGCTCGGACCACGGCCTCGCCATAGAACCTATAGGGCCCGCAGCAGTTCACCAGGACTTTAGCATTCTCACACATGTACTTCAGACTGCTTTCATCCTTCACATCGGCGATGAATCTTCGAATTTCCGATAGGTCTTCGCCTGCAACAGAAATTTCGTTTACAGCACAGGTAGTAGAATAAATTACAATTAAAAAGCTGCTTAGTTGATTGTTGAAATACAGCTACTAAAGTAAACGACGGGCGCTAAATTAAGTTATCGTCGCAGCCCGACCGAACGGAACCAGTACAAATGACGTCTTCTTTTTTCTTGGATAAAATTCAAAGCATTTAGATATAGATAGTTATAGAAATAGATAAGAAGAATAGTAAGGTCGATCAGCACTAAAAGCGAATCACGTTAAAAAGATTAGGAGAAGAACAGAAATTTGTGAATAAGTTTAGCTGTTCTTAGCATTGCACCCAATTAAATTGTTGAGATGTATAATCTCAAGAAGATATAAAGATTTAGTAAATATAAATAAATTCATATTTGTGTTCGGAATTGTAAAACAGTACACTTTTTTCTTATAAAAAAAAGTAACCTACGCCCATCAAGATAAGTTCCTTCTTACCAAATTTTATGCAAATAAGTTCAGCCGTTTAAACGTGAGGAGGTACGTGTAGAACATACAAACAAACTCTCAAGTTATCGCTTTTGTTATATGTTTTAATAACAAACCCATCATTTTTGGCACATATTAGTTAAAATTACGTTCAATATGAATCGTACAAGATCCTGTTTTAGCTATGAGTCAAGTCGCGTGGGCCATCTTGAACTCAAGGTCGCAGTATCGACGTGTACGCATATTACTAGATTTTTACACAGGAAATATTACAGTGTTGGAGCAAAATAAGGAAACTCAACATGAGGATATGTAAGTAAACAACTAGATTAGGGAGTACAATATGTACATCCCACTACTGAGTTTGGGCCTTCCCTACAGATGAGATTGTTGAGGCTTTAGTCTACCACTCTGACCTAGTGGGGGTAGGTGGACTATGCACCAAAGAAATTAATGACTTAGGTATTCTGTCAAATTTTCCCTTACTGTTGAAGTACGTGACAGTTCATTGAAATCTTCTTAATTCAAGGATTCAGAATAAACATAGAAAATAATAATTCATTTATAAAAATAATTGTGGCCGAGACAGAAATCCGAAGTTTTGAACCTTGAAGCGTTTTAAATTTTATTTGAATTAGTTAATTGGAAATATATATCCTCACTAATCATTAAGGAAAACATTTTCTTCCTCAAATATTTTCGTAACGGTATACAGTAAACAAGTAAACAAACACTTGCTTCTACATCCAGCGTTTATTTTCGTTTTGAAGGTGCAACAGAGCTGAACAATTTCGGTTGATATTAAAGTGCAAATCATTAGTGGTTTTCAGAATCCTGGATCCTTTAATCATAACATGAAGAAACATGATAGGAGGCATTAAGGTAAAGACTTATGAGTCATTGGAGATAGAAGTTCTTACACTTAAGATATGGTGTTGTCAGTTCGACATGCCATCATAAAATAATAAAATAACACATACCCAAAAATTGTTTGCTAGACAGACCTATTCATAACTCAGATCCCAGGCGATACTTTTTTATTTTCTGTAGACATCATTTTGCTTTTCGTTCGTAATATCATAAATGAAACCAGTTCTTAAATAGATAAAAGAATCTGTCTAATATATGAGGCATCTGTTGGTTACATACATTACAGTGACGGCATTGCAACATTAACTGCCAGATAGGATGTCTTGAAATAGAATCTTATTGTGTTTTAATACATTTTTATGCTCCATTTCACCGAATTTGATATCATCGAAACCAAATACTCAAATATTTAACTCGTCTTATTTCATATTTATTTACAAAGATGTACGACTTATAATAATTACTTTTCTATATGGGTTTAATTTTCTTATTGTGAACTATTTGAGGCAATCCACAAATTTTCATGAGCTTTTAAACTATAATTTGCCATCCGATTTTCATACTATCACTCAACGCTCAAATGCATAACAAATATCTTGCTTCAATGAAATCAGGATTTGAACCCGCAAGAGCGGTCGAGAATCTCGACGGTCGCAGACGCAAGCTTCAGGCCTTTACCTTTTCGAAGTAATGTTCGAAGTAAGTCACAGTAAACTATCACGTTGTGTTAGCAATTGCAGGTTTCATCATTTTAAAAATTATCTTTTGTCTAAAATTATGTTATTATCCAATTTATTGACTTCATTAAAAACATATTAATCTGGCAATATTGACTCGTGTTCAAAAAAACTCCCTAATATTATTAACGCTAACAGATTTGATGATACTTGTAACTTTATAGATTATCTAATTTTAATTATTTAATTGTTTTATATAAAAATGTAAAGGATGAATAACATATTTGATTTGTGAAAATAAATAAAGTAAAAACATTGATTGTACTATGGCGGACGGGTGCGTACGTGACCAAATGCCTGTAAACGAAAAAGAAGGATTAAATGTGACTACTGGCTGTATTACTTTATTGGCTGTATTATTTAGAGATCTGTTAACAATCAGAAGTGGTAAGAACTTTTTGAGACAAGCCCGAGGTATGTATTAACTGTTTAATTATATTTTGCCTAACACAATTGCCATAGATTTGAGATGTGCATGGAAAAAAAAAAATATATATACATACTAATAAAGCATGCCATGAAAAAGCATCAAGTAATATTTAACGTGATAGAATTATTTGTGTTAACTTAACATATCTTCTAGATATATTACTGGTTTTAATATGTTGAGTATCCACACGTGGTCATATCAAATTTAATTCCATTGAAATGGTCCCCAACGCACAATAAATTACATTTATGTAATATTTTAATGATCTATGTTATATGTGGCACGAGATCTGTGAGTAGCGATCATACCATAAATTCATATCCAGTTTATTACTATACTTGACGATTTATACTCCGGTACGACCCGGTTTCACCTTGTCTAAAAGAACGCGACGGATCGCGACAATTTGTATGGAAAATAGTGAATTTGATAGAATTTAATATTGAATTAGAGATTTGTAGCACTACCAATATTTTGAAAAGAGCTCATTCCTGTGCGGTATCATAATTGGTGATTTAGTTCGCTGACCAGCATAACATGATTGCTGTGGATCAATTATTTATCCACAAACAGAAACCAATATACTATTATAACTTTTATGTTTAGGTATGATGATATAATTTTGTGTATCGTACTGATATATGATTATATTTTTCTTCCTTATTGACATACCCCGTCCCATCCTATTTAACAAAAATAGTCTACACCACCCTAATACTTATGTCGGTACGATCAAGTTTTACGCCGCCATTGGAAATGAATATTGACGAAAGAAGATCACATAAGTCTCGCGATCATGCGATGCGTAGCTTTGGAAATAAACGGAAACTGTACCGAAGCCGGTCACGGCGCAAGTATATTCGACCAAATAGCGAAGTCTCATGTAATAGTTCCAGCACTGATACGTCGACAAACACGTCTCATAGCCCCGCGCGCCGTTCTAGAGCAAAAACTAATGATGACTTCCTTATAAAATTGGCCAAATACCTAGATAGAAAAGGTTCTAATACCTTTGAGGGAGCCCAAAATGTCCTGCCTGATTTTGATCCCGATGCGAATGTTCTTACGGCTGATGATTGGATTTGTAAGGTGAATCAGACGGCGACAGTCTATGGGTGGAGCGATAAGCAAACAATATATTACGCAATCCCTAAACTGATGGGTAACGCTAAACGGTGGTACCAAAGTAGAAGTTCTGTAAATCTGACGTGGAGACAATGGCAGCGTAAAATCGCAAAAACATTCCCCGACGATAGAAACTACGCCGACCGTCTCTTTGAAATGCTTGATAGAAAAAGTAAACGTGATGAAACACTTGAAGAATATTATCACGATAAGGCTAGACTCGTCAAAATGTGTGGAATCGTAGACCGTAATGCCGTTGATTGCATTATAAACGGTATTTATGATAATAACATTAGGTTAAATGCCCAGGGCTCCAGTTTTAAGCATCCCTCACAGCTACTGAAATATTTACGTAGAATTTCAAGAAAAGTGACTATGCCACCTCGTAAGCCGAATTATAAACACAAGTTTCAAGAGAATAAAACTGATAACGGCGACCGGAGTTCTTTGACTTTAAAAACCAATACAGATATTTTTCGGGGCAAACGCAACACGCGCTGCTACAATTGTTCTGAAGTTGGTCACCTTGCCATCAACTGCCCAAAACCACTTAAGCGATGTGAAAAGTGCCATCGAATGGGTCATAGCATGCAAGAGTGCTCACAACGACTGGAAATTCCTCTAACACAGGAATCTAATGGAAAAAATAATTTACAGGCAGATCCGAAAAATATACTAAATGTTTCTATAGATAAGGATAACGTGAATAACAAATATTTTAAAACTATTAATCTAAATGGTACTAAGAGGTCAGGTTATATTGATTTTGGAAGTCAATGCACACTTATCAAAAACAAGGTTGCAGTAGGTTCCGCGCTAATGTTAGACAAAACAGAGCTTCCAGTGTTAAAAGGATTCGGCGATGGTTGCGTTACACCGTTAGGACGAACTTCCGTCACAATAGAAATAGACGCAGTTAAAGCGGATATAGATGCCTACGTCGTAGCTGACGAATTACTTCATACTGATGTTATGATTGGTCAATCCTTGACGGAATTACCAACAGTTACGGTATACAAGAGCAGCAATCAATTGATATTGTATTGTGACAATATGAGTGCAGAACGTGTTGAAATCATTAACCCCATTGAAGTTACTGTCAAAGGTCTTATGGATATAACGGTACACACGCTAGATAAAAATTATTCGGAGTTTATGTTTATACCAGGGCATGTCTGTATGGAACAGGACAAAGAATATAGTGTATTACAAGGTATCTACCGATTTGATAATGGTATCGGTAATATCATAATTATAAACTTGTCAGGAGTTCCCTTTGTATTTCCAAAATGCAAGGTAATCGCACGCGCCATCAAGCTACCTAACAACAGCTGGCACAAAACTAAACCGACATCAGTGCCTGTCAACAGTATTTACGATATGGGATCTGTTTCAGCAGCCTCGAAAGATCGCAACGAACCTATCCCGCTAGACTTGATTAATGTGGGTCCAAAGGTAGTAGAAGAACAAAAGCTACAGCTGGTTAAGCTCTTGAACAAATATAGGGATTGCTTTGCGTTTAATATGGGGGAGCTAGGATGCACCAATATATCTGAAATGACAATTCGACTTAACGACGACACACCTGTTACTTACAGGCCTTATCGTCTCCCTTACAGCGAACGAACTGTTGTTAGGGAAATGATAGGTAACCTATTAGATAATGGCATAATTCGGGAGTCCACCTCGGCGTACGCAAGTCCAATAGTTTTAGTAAAAAAGAAAAATAATGAGTATAGACTATGTGTGGATTATAGAGCCCTGAATAAAAAGACTGTTAAAGATAGCTATCCTATGCCTTTGATTGAAGACCAGCTAGATAGACTAAGTGGAAAATGTTTCTTCACTAGCCTGGACTTGGCATCTGGGTACTATCAAATACCGGTTTCAGAACAGTCTCGACATATGACAGCTTTTGTAACGCCGGATGGGCATTATGAGTATACTAGAATGCCCTTTGGGCTCGTTAATGCCCCTGCGGTATTCCAAAATATGATAAATAAGGCATTAGGCAACAAACGGTTTGAATTGGCCGTCCCATATCTGGATGATTTATTATCAACGGGAAAAACCTTCTCTGAAGCATTTGAAAAACTTGAGCAAATATTGATGCTGCTGCGGCAAGCCGACCTTACACTCAATTTGAGAAAATGCTACTTCTTCCAGTCTGAAGTAGATTATTTGGGTTACGAAGTATCCGAGACAGGCTTAAGACCGGGAACTAAAAAGACACAAGCAGTTGCCGAGTTCCCTACACCAACAAATGTTCATCAAGTCCGGCAGTTCGTAGGTTTGGCCAGTTTCTTCCGACGGTTTATATATAATTTCGCGACGCTAGCAAAGCCCTTGACCAGCTTGACCAAATCAGACGTTCGTTGGCACTGGGGGAAAGAACAAGAAAACTCATTCCAGAGTATAAAAGACAAACTAGTTACCAGACCGATTCTCGCATTATATGACACTGATTACGAGACTGAAGTACACTGTGATGCCAGCAAAGTTGGAGTTGGGGGCATTTTACTTCAAAGATCTGATAAGGATAACCCTTTACGACCCGTGGCCTACTTTAGCCGCCAAACCACACGAGAGGAGCAGTATTGGCATTCATACGAACTCGAAACTATGGCAGTGGTTTTATCGTTGCAAAAGTTTAGAGTGTTTTTGATTGGAATTGAGTTTAAAGTCGTAACGGATTGCAATGCATTACGCTCCACCCTCACGAAACGTGACATACTACCGAAAGTAGCAAGATGGTGGCTTATGCTGCAGGAGTTTAATTTCATAATTCAATACCGACCAGGTCGCAATATGCAGCATGTGGATGCTTTAAGCCGGAACCCATTGGAGTTCAGCGATCGTGAGGAGATTGAGATTTTACAAATAACCACCAACGACTGGCTGCATACTGTACAAATGACGGATCCACGAATTAAGCATATCATAACGATTTTAGAGACGACCACCGAGGATCTCAAGGACATTTCCAATAATTATGTACTCCGCGATGGAAAAGCATACAGACGCGTGGGTCGAAAGCTGAAATGGGTAGTACCTCATGGAGCACGATGGCGAATCTGTCAGCTTAACCATGACGAAGCAGGTCATTTTTCCTTCGACAAGACATTAGAAAAAATTAGTGCGGATTATTGGTTTCCCAAAATGAAGCGATTTGTTAAAAAGTATGTCGCATCATGCATTAATTGCGCATACAATAAAGAGATGCCTGGTAAGAAATCAGGGTTTTTACACCCGATCCCTAAAGTTTCGTCAATCTTTCATACAATCCATATAGACCATTTAGGGCCGTTTGTAAAAAGCAAACGTGGTAATACGCACATTTTTGGAGTGATTGATGGGTTCAGCAAATTCATTATCGTGAAAGCAGTTAAAAACCTAAAATCAAAGACGACTATAAAGGTATTAGAGGAAATATTTGCTACTTTTGGTTGTCCCAAAATTATTATATCCGATCAAGGTTCCAGTTTCACTTCCAATGAATTCAAAAGTTACATAGGATCGATTGGTGTCAAGCATGTATTAAACGCCGTAGCGACACCTCGCGCTAATGGACAGATCGAACGATACAATAGGACAATATTGAATTCACTGGCTTCTATGAACCACGACCTAGATGAGAAGGATTGGGATCTAAATATGGGAAAATTACAGTGGAGTTTAAATAATACTATCAACAAAGGTATTGGAAGGTGTCCTGCAGAAGTTGTTTTTGGAAATAGAACAACTAGTCAAAACGAAAATGTTATAAGAGGAGCAGTACAGCCTACATTACCGGTATCAGAAAATGAAAGAGAAGAAGTTAGAAGAAAGGTACAAAACACTATATCAAAACGTCAAATCAAGATGAAAGTCAATTTCGATAAAACCAGGGCCCCTACAAAGATATACAGTAAAGGCGATTTAGTTATGATTCCAAACCATAACCCTGAAAAAGGCAAAAGCAAGAAATTAGCTCCTAAATTTCGCGGTCCATTTAAAATAACCTCTGTCCTTGATAACGATCGTTATGAGATTACTAGTATTGACGGTCACTCACGGAAAGAGTATAAGAATATTTATCCGGCAGATCATCTAAAACCATGGATAACCTTCCAATCCTCTCCTTCTAGTGAGAGAAGCAGTGATGATGATGGTACCAGTAGTGATTATGAGAGTGTAGCTCAACTCCCACTACATCCCTCATCAAAATCCCAATCCCTATCCTAATGTTTTACAGCTTAGGTATGCTGTGGACCCAGACCGGTGCAATCGGGGTCACCGGCTAGTTTTGAAGTATTTACTTTGTCCGCGGGTGACAAAAGGCAGCCTACGGTGAATTAAGAATTTCAAGCGAATGACAGCGCAGTATGGCAGACCGTGTCCCTCGGGTGGCAAACGGCAGCCTGCTGTAAATGAGCAATTTTAAGTGAGTGACAGCGCAGTATGGCAGACCGTGTCCCTCGGGTGGCAAACGGCAGCCTGCTGTAAATGAGCAATTTTAAGTGAGTGACAGCGCAGTATGGCAGACCGTGTCCCTCGGGTGGCAAACGGCAGCCTGCTGTAAATGAGCAATTTTAAGTGAGTGACAGCGCAGTATGGCAGACCGTGTCCCTCAGGTGGCAAACGGCAGCCTGCTGTAAATGAGCAATTTTAAGTGAGTGACAGCGCAGTATGGCAGACCGTGTCCCTCGGGTGGCAAACGGCAGCCTGCTGTAAATGAGCAATTTTAAGTAAGTGACAGCGCAGTATGGCAGACCGTGTCCCTCGGGTGGCAAACGGCAGCCTGCTGTAAATGAGCAATTTTAAATGGGTGACAGCGCAGTATGGCAGACCGTGTCCCTCGGGTGGCAAACGGCAGCCTGCTGTAAATGAGCAATTTTAAGTGAGTGACAGCGCAGTATGGCAGACCGTGTCCCTCGGGTGGCAAACGGCAGCCTGCTGTAAATGAGCAACTTTAACCTGTAGTAAATGAGCAAATTTAACCTGTAGTAAATGAGCAACTTTAACCTGTGGTAAATGAGCAACTTTATGTGATTTACAGTAAAGCAAGGCAGACTGTGTCCCTCTGGTGGCAAACAGCAGCCTGCAGTAAATGAGCAGCATTAAGCGAAAAACGGCAGCTTGCAGCGACTTATCCAGTTGAATTAACTGATAGTGGTGAACCATATCTTCAGCAGCAACTGCAGTTCAAAGTAACTTTGCATCATCCTTTTTTTTTTAAGATCTAAAATGTTATAAATACCTCCACGATTGTTTTGTTGATTAGAATATTGGTGAATAATAAAATGTGTATATATTTTTTTTGATACCATAACAATGTATGTAACTTTTCTGTGTGTTCTGTATATTTAAGCAATTCACAGAGTTAATTACTTTGTAATCACTAGATTTTGATTGTTTATATCAATTATTTTGTGGGGCAGATTTTATGTACATTATTTTTTTTTTTTTTTGTTTTTCTTTTTTTAATATTATTATTTTTATTTTCGATTTTAGTACACACTGTGACTTTTTTCTATTGTATAGAGCCATACACTAATCGTAGAATGGCCGAGAGAATGTAAGAAATGGGACATTCCTTTAACAGGACGGCCGTCTGTTAGCAATTGCAGGTTTCATCATTTTAAAAATTATCTTTTGTCTAAAATTATGTTATTATCCAATTTATTGACTTCATTAAAAACATATTAATCTGGCAATATTGACTCGTGTTCAAAAAAACTCCCTAATATTATTAACGCTAACAGATTTGATGATACTTGTAACTTTATAGATTATCTAATTTTAATTATTTAATTGTTTTATATAAAAATGTAAAGGATGAATAACATATTTGATTTGTGAAAATAAATAAAGTAAAAACATTGATTGTACTATGGCGGACGGGTGCGTACGTGACCAAATGCTTGTAAACGAAAAAGAAGGATTAAATGTGACTACTGGCTGTATTACTTTATTGGCTGTATTATTTAGAGATCTGTTAACAGTTGGTACTTTAGGGGTAAACGAAAACATCGCGGCAAAACCGCTGGGCCTAAGAACCCCGTGATATTATTGAAATCTGTTGTATTCGGACACTTGAGACTCAAAATATCGTCCAAATGTTGCGAATTCGTTAACAATACCATCTAAATAATATAAATAACTAGCATCCCTGTACAAACAAGTGTCTGATTGCTTCAATTGAATGTAAAATTGCCGATACTTGCATCTGCGCATGTCCGATTCTGTCTGTCATGCGCGAATTCGTCTGCGTAGAATTGTGTCTCTTAATGAGAACAACTTTTTGCCGACGTCCAATCAATAAATCGATGTAGCCAACGGTCGCTTTCATAGGTATGTAGAGGATGTTAGAAGCTACGAGACATTTCAGTCTCACAAAAATCCAGACCCAAAATAAAAGTGGTTATTAGATACTTTTTTGTGTCGATGCGGTTCTCGACCTAACCAACCTTTCGTTTCTACCTAACACGACCCAGCATCAGGTCAACTGCACTAAGAAAGAAAAATATCTCCGTATCTGCCCAAAGCATATTCCACTTCTCTTCCCCAGTTTGTATGCAACATTAGCGAACTTTTCATGATATGCGCTAATTTGACAGCCCCACGGCGTAGTTGGTCAGACACCAGCTTGCGAAACGAGATGCGGCAGGTTAGATCCCCGTACCGAGACACATGTTCGTGTGATCCAGGAATATTTGTTTCCGGTCTGAGTGTTTGTGAGACCGAAAAGTCTTTCGTAATTTCTGATGCCCATGACACAGGACTTGTATCTTAGTGGGGAATCAGAACAGATAGGTGATAGCCGATAGGTGATTTATTTATTTAGTTAATAAGTAATGGTCGATCGGCGAGGGAATCTAAAAATCTAAGTAAGAATCTACACTTGACAAATTCTACAACTTACCAGTCTTCTTGGAAACCTCTTGAATCAGCTCATCGAGCTTCTTCTCCGACCTTCCGGCCACACCCCACTTCAGATCAGGGTACTTCTTGCACAGCCGTACTGTTTCTATGACGGCGTATTTACCGGTAAAACCGGTCGCCCCGAATATAATTAGGTCCAAACGTGACATCTACAAACAGATTTAATCTTTACGATCTTGATTAAGAAGTATTCTTGTTTTTAGCGTATATTGAAACAGTCCTTTTTTAATTATTAAAGTACCTTTTACATTTTGCTATTAAAAAATATTTTTGCCTACACTATAAGGCAGTTTGCGATTTTTAAACATAACGAAAAAACCATGTGAGAATTTTCCTCTATTGCAACAACTTCTTAAAAGACACTAAAGTCGAAAATCCAGCAAGACCTCGGGCTTGTACCTTCAAGATCAAAGTATTAGGGACCACTTTGTTCGCAATCAAGTTATTGCATGCTGTAGCTTCAACTGATATGTCACTTATCTACAAAGGTCTGTGGTTAGATGCAGGAAGTATTATTATTACAATACTACATATTGATATTGTTTGATTTAGAGGTCAACTGCAGAATGCTATATAAATTACAATTAATCAGAGACGCCTGGGTAGAGCCGTAATGATCCTCATCATTTCATGCCATAATTTTTTTAGTAATTATGTCTTTCCAATATTTTAATGTAACAATAAAATTTAACATGCTTATATACAAGACCTAATGGAATAAAAAGACATTAAAATCACAAAGTTTTACCATAATGACTTATTTTAATTATACTTTTATTTCAGGACGTTATCTATACTTAATAATTCATATATATAAAACTCTAATGACAAGAATACCAAAAGCTGATAATTCCTAATGATTAAGTAAACTAATACCATTGTTATTTTTTTAATACATGTTTAAACATGTAAAACAGATTCAAAAGTTATTTTTATAAAGTTTGAACGGAGTTTATGTGCAAAAATAATATTTATTCATAGCATGATAAAAATGTATTATATTTATTTATTTACATTTCTTATTTATATATTTTAATGCTCATAAAAGTACTTGCAATTGGCAGGTAATATTAAATAATTAATTAGCAATCATTTAATTATATTAGAAAAAAAAATAAGGCAAGATTCATAAAAATTCTTCATCAAAAAATATCCACATATACAGATTACAGTTGTACTTTAGACCGCAACTTATCACAATACTTCTTGAACATAAATCACAATCTTTTAAAATAGTATAGCAGTATACATTCAGGTATTCAGTATCAAACAAGGTAAGCTTTCGAGAAATACGTAGCCATGTTTTTAACTTATCAGGATAAATTATGGACCGAAAAAGGAAATTGGACTAACAAAAACCCGAAACAACGCATAATTTTCCAGGATATATTATTTTAACACATGTAACAAATATTCCACAAAAAATAATAAAACGAGTCGGTGACATCGTTATTCAAAATCAACATGTTTCAGGAAAAATGTTTAATCTATTGAATATTATCGATCTAATCAAATGTTTAATATTCAGCACAAATTTATTGCCGGCAAATATTGTTTTCTCCTTGAACGGTACTCCTTTTAAATTTCTGTACTGCGTAGGTAATTCGATTTTTCTAGATAAACGCAATTAATCCCTCAGGAAATTAAATTAATAAATAAAGAAAAGTTATTACCTTTAAAAATGGTCGCAAAACTTATGCGCAATTCGAAACTTTTTTACTTAACCGCGCAACTACACCAAGCAAAAAATTTTCTTAGCCGGCACCCGGCTAAAGGCAACGTCAAATATGAATTCATTAGTCAATGTTCATGTCAGTTTGTGGAACTCACTGTAGGAACGTCCAGGGCCTTAGTCGATACGTGCACCTTGTATCGATGAGAATTATATCGATTACTTGACATCGATTTGTCTGTAGAACATTAGATTTTATGTTGTTAAGATCATGAAATATTCCTTGAAAAAAAAGTATTGTGCCTAGTGCACAAAGTCAGCGTGATGAAATAAAAATAAGGCCTAAATCCTCTTAATGGCACAGGTGTTCCGTGCCCAGCAGTAGGACGTACCTCTATGGGCTACTGATGATATTTTTATTGTAATATTTTAAACCCACTTTTACACATTGCTTCACATGTTTGTTAAGCAAATTCAACCTTTCATTTTTTAAATAGCTAACTTAGTATTTTACAGCATTTTCATTGTTAATAATACAGTAGATAACAGATTTCAAATTCGAATTAAGATAATGATGGGATAAATGGTTGATATACAATTCCTTCAAAAAGTTGTCACTACATGACAGTTGTAGGCAGGCCCTGTCAACATTGTTTGGGACGAAAAAGATACCTACAGGGGCCAAAATTTGTGTGTTGCCATTGTAAAAATAAATGTAAATATTTATTTCATACCTATGGTATCATCTGCGGCCATTGTTCTCATTTCGTTCGTGTTTCTTTGCAATTTTAGTTTCACTAAAGCGTCAAGTTGAGCTGTTCTGTTCCTCCGTTAAAGTGTTAAAAGTGCAGTTTCCAGAAAGTGATTTCTGTATCAGGAGATTTTGTGTGAGATAGGACTCTTTTACTATACTATAAAGTATAAACTATGGCGGAAAAAGAAAACAAAAGGAAATGTTTTAAATGTGGGTGTTCACTAGCTGAACACAACATTACATTGTTTCGATTTCCTAAACGTGGTGTACGAAATCTAATCCGGTATGTACATAATCATAGTCATAGGAATACCTTCCTGTAGTTAACTAAATTATTTTGATCAAGCAGCTTGGGTCCATTTCTCAAAGATATACTTAATAAAAATTAAACATATTAAATATTACTCAAGGACTGATTGAGAATGTGAACAATAAGTCTGCTGAACCTTTGTGTATATTAAGTTTTACATAAATTAAACAAAGCTTGTCATATTTTGTATTTTCCTTTTAGTGTCAATATGTTATAGCCAGAGTTTTTGGTAACAGCAATTTCTTACAGAGAAGTGTAAAAAATTAATCTTAATAGAAAATGTAATAAAAATTAGCAACCAACCCTAGCTTCCCATGAGTACACTTTATTACAGACTTTTTCCAAAGCTTTAGTTAAGGCATTCTTGTATGATCTTGATGTTTAGTTGTTTTTTATTTATAGATAAGTCTTGTAAAATATGTTTTTTAGATTTATCAGATAATTTTGCAACCATTAAACCACAAATATTTTTATTTTCAGCTGTGAATTATAGGCGAAATATATTTTCCCAGAAAAAAATTACTCTTCAACAGAATTACAGATGAAGCTATACACTGAACACAGAATGCTTTGTCAGAAACATTTTATTGACTCTGATTTTACTGATGATTCTAAAAGCAAGCTACTAAGAACAGCCGTACCATGTGATGTAAGTACAAAACTAATGCAAAATTATCAACACTCATCAGCATTAAAAAATCATATTAAAATACTATCCTAAATAAGAGATTTAATGTTTATGTATCACATTAATCTCATATATCATTATGAGAAATGGAGTTATCAGTGATGTTGACTTGTGTACTTAAATTTTGTTGTCCTTGCTTTGATTAAATTTGATGTAAATTGTATACACTATTAAACATATAATAGTAATATATTGTGACAATTCATATAAAGCCATCTGATTCCAAACTAGCCAAGAGTCTGTATTATGGTAACCAGACAATTAATAAACATATTTACACATTTCTAATGTTAAATGCATAGATATCTATATATATAAAAGAAAGTCGTGTTAGTTACACCACTTATAACTCAAGAACGGCAGAACAGATTTGGCTGAAAATTGGTAGGGAGGTAGCTTAGAGCCAGGAGACGGACATAGGATACTTTTTATCCCGTTCGATAGCGTTCCCGTGGGACTTTTCATTGTTTTCTTTATCCATACAAAAGTTTCGTTTCAATAATTAAGTCAATTTAAACTTTAATACAATACAATAAAGTTTAAATCGTAGTGGAGGAGTTCTATGTCATAAAAATGAATATCTCGATGTGTTCCTAAGCGCAAATCTCGAGAACAGCTGAACCGATTTCGCTAATTCTTTTTTTATAATATTCCTTGAAGTACGAGGATTGTTCTTACGGAGAGATACATTTTAATAATTGCCTGAAAAGGTCTAAAAATAATACTTTTCTATATTCCCATACAAAAGGTTTGTAATGATACTTAAGTCATTTTGAACTTTAACACCATACAAAATTTCCTGTCATTTAATGTTTATCCCGTCGATGCCGTTAGAGGCTCCCTCAAATAAAAGAACTTATTAAAATAAGCATTTTGAATCGACAATATGTATCTATAACATTCGAATTATTGCGTATTTTAGATGTTAAAAATGCAGAATTCTCATGACAATGGATTGACATTTTTTGGCTGTCAAATGTTAAGGCGTGCGTTCAGAAATTTATTTTGTGTAACAAATCTCCTTGGTAGTGCCTAATTTTTAAATTTTTATTATGCTTGAATATCTAAAATACTCTAAATCTCCTTCAAGAAATATTAATAAATGGTCAGGGGATGCTTTTTCCATTGATCTAGCCAGTCATGGAACAGGGCTATGAGTTCGCGACCTCGGCCCCCCGAGCTGTTGGAGTCTCCCACTACTTCCTTATCCGGGACTGTGGCATCCTTACCATCAGGCCAAAAATCGTTACCTGCAATATCCTGTACCCAAACACACGCTATCTCTACCCCTTTACCAAAACAATGAAAGCCCCAAGGAGAGTTGGTGTCAGACAGGCGGGCGGCCGTAAAACATTTGCCAAAACATTTATACAGTATGTATAATAAGAAAGGTGACAGGGCCTAGGCCGTCCCCCGTAGCCGACGCGCAGGGGCAGCACCCGGTTCCTATGAGAAATGGGCAAGGTTTGTTACACCAGCCCGGGCGGGGGCAACGTAAGACACTAGCCCGGGAAATGAGATTGAGGTATGCAAGTTGGAATGTAGGTACCATGAATGGTAGGTCAAGGGAGCTAGCAGCTGTGCTGAAAAAGAAAAAAAAATGGTCAACGAAGAAGACTTACGAAAGACGACTGCATGCAGCAAAGATGCGAATGTTGCGGTGGATGTGTGGTATAACACGGAGTGACAGAGTCAGAAATGAATACTTTAGGGTAAGTCTGAAAGTAGCTCCTGTGATAGAAAAGATGAAAAGAAACCGTCTGTCGTGGTATGGGCACATTAAGAAAAGGAATTAATCATATGTAGGAAAAAAAAGTGATGAACATGAAAGTGGATAGATGGGCGAGCCGAGGGAGGTCTAAAAAGAGATGGATGGAGTGCGTGACTGAAGATATGAAAAAGAAAGGGGTGAATGAAAACATGACGGCTGACAGGGATGTGTGGAAAAAGAAGAGATACTGCGCCGACCCCAAATAATTAATTGGGACCAGGGCAAGGGGATGATGATATACCTAAGTAATTAAAAATTAAATTCTGTTAATAAGTAACAAGACATTCATTGACTGGTAGGGCGATACGAAGTTTGCCGGGACAGCTAGTTATAGATAAATTACACAGAGACACAGTACATATAATTATAGCATAATTTTATTCACAGAAAGATTTAATTTCTATTGACCATGTGACCAATTTCTAAGTGACCATGACCTCCGCTTTAGCAATCACAGTCACTAGCTACTATGCCAACAGGCCAGTCAGCCAATAACTAGTAGTAATTTAAGTTTTTATTGTTCCAGACTGAACATGAGTTGCCTATGGCCTTATATTCTGCTGAACCTCAAGCTGGACCCTCAAAAATAGTTTTGAGGATTTAACAAATGTATCCTCTACACAAAATACTGAGGCTATTGCTGGAATGTCTACCGAGATACACATGGAACCAATAAAGAAAGTAAAAACAGACAAGGAGAAAATCTTGTATGCCAAGTGTTGCAAATATTTAAAAATAATTGTTTTGAGTATTGTGCATCATTAATTAATAAATTGTTAGAGAAAAATGGACACACAGCCTTAATAAAAAAGAATATAACAGAAAAAATCAAAGAATCTGTAAATTTTTATTTCCTTAATAAATGTTTGCAACATAAATTGGAAAATATGAATACTATAGTAAATAATGTATTTACAATTTGTATAAAAAGATTTTGCATAGTAAAAAATAGAATGTTTGCTGAAGATGCGTCAGCAGCAGCACTCAGGCACAAAATGAATATCATTTTGCACGAATAATAATATAAATGTAAATCTATAATACTGTGGGACAACTCACTATAGGCATTCAAACTAGGCAATCTGTATTATTTCAACCAGACCACTGATAAATATCGCTCCTTGAATACAAAAGGGACACAAGTCGAAATCCATAAATTTTACAGGAGAGCCAAAACAAATTTTTTAAACTGTTTTTTTATAATATTTCATATATTTATGAATTAAATATAAGATGTTAATATATCATTAGATGCGTATTTTATAGCTCTATCTATTTACAATATAAACTTTGTATTAGCTGTTACCTATTAGGAAAAAAAAGCATATAAGTCCCTTTTGCATTCCAAATTTGAACCAATATTGTAAAAAATATGTCAAAAATTAAACACAGTTTTACAAATAAAAATGGTTTATTGTACCCTTTTGTTAAAAAATCGTATTAAAAAAAATTAATATTATCACTAAGTAAAAACATAAGTGAATGGACATCAGGAAAACATTGTATTAAAAAATCTAAACTAATAATCTTAACTTATTATTAAGTAATATAATTGAAATAAACTTTGTCATCGTTATCATCATCATCATAAGGCAATATTGGTCCACTGCTGGACCTATGTCCATGCCTATGGCCTCCCCCAATGACCTCCTCTTTAGTTCTCCTACGGATCTCCTCATTTCTGAGGCGATCTCGTAGGGAAACTCCGAGCACAGCCCTCTCGTTGAGTGACTCTGAGCCGTCCAATATCGCCTTTAGTGAGAGGCCACGTCTTAATGCCGTGTGTCATCATGGTAGCACACAACTATTGAAGACTTTCGTCTGCAGGCACTGAGGTATTTCGGACGAGAAGACGTCTAACAACTTCCCGAACGCTGCCCAACCGAGTTGGATTCGACGATTGACCTCTCTCTCGAAGTTGGACCTGCCTAACCGGACTACTTGTCCCAAATAGACATATTCGTCTACAACTTCGAGAGTCGAGTCCCCAACTGCGATTGGGGTGGGCACAACATGGACATTCGACATGATTTTCGTCTTGTCAATGTTCATTTTAAGACCCACCTGTTGGGAGACTCGACTGAGGTCATCGAGCATAGTGCTAAGGCCTCCAGCGATTCTGCCATGACTACAATATCGTCGGCAAACACAAGGTGTATGATATACTCGCCGTTGATGTTGATGCCGAATCCTCTCCACTCCAAGAGCTTGAAGGCGTTTTCCAGCGCGGCAGTGAACAGTTTCGGAGATATGACATCTCCTTGTCTCACGCCACGCCTCTCTGTAGTGGAATAGCCTTCGTGCTCTGATCTTGTACTCGGACAGACATGGTGGCGTTGCTGTATATGCTTTTCAACACCTCGATGTACCGACAGTCAATGTGGCACCGCTGGAGGGACTCTAGCACCGCCCACGTCTCGATCGAATCAATGGCTTTCTCATAGTCCACAAACGCTAAACAAAGTAAGTTATATTTATCGGCTTTTTGTATAACTTGCCGAAGCGTATGGATGTGGTGCTAAAGCCTTTTCGGAAACTCAATCAACTTTGTACGTAACTATTATTCAGTAAAATTAAACATCAATCAATGGGTAACGTGACGGGAAGACTGAGTGCAGCTGAAGTATTAAAGAAAGTTTTATTTTGCAATTTATTATTGTGGCCAGGTAATGCTTGAACTTTATCCGATTATTGAACGGAGGTTGCCATATTCAACATTTTTCGTGCTCTATTCATTTTGTCAATCTGTAAAAAAAATATCTTTAACGTTTTATAATTAAAAAACATACCAACTACCCACAACAAATACCCACAATTCTATACATAATATATTATACAGTCCTTAGTACATACACACAACAGATACATACACTAAAACATACACACAATCAATTACATAACAATCCTTAATATGACATTTTCAATACTAATTTGCCAGGAATAACACCTTAATTATATTTAACAAATTTAAGCTACCACCTCATATTTAACATTCAAATTCACAGTCGAACTCACAGAAAATATGGAGCAATGCATCTTAATCACATATTTTTTAAAAGATCAGTGACGAAAGCTACAGGGATAGGGCTTCAATTTAGTTTTTATTATTAATTTACAGACAAATAAATACATTTGTATGATTTTTAAGTTTTAAAGTCACTGAAGTAATAAAAATAGAACAAAATAACATCAAAATGGTAATTTTTATTTTTAAAATTGTAACGAAAACTAAAATTATTATCATGCAAAACGGCCATATTTCTGGCCTTTCCATTCTAGCACGCTAAAAATAATTATTTATTACACTATAATTTAATGCAAAAGGGACGTATTTCAAAATATGGCAATTTTGTATTACAAAATATAAAAACAAATAATAATGTTAGAATGCAAAACGGACGTTTTCCAAAATATGGCACTTTTGTATTGTGAAATATAATCACACTTACCTGAAAATTTGAATCCAACACAGACGTATTTTGGATTGTGGCACTTTTTCACGCAACCGACGTGCATTTACGTTGAATCTCAGGGCGCAACCCATAAAATGGCAGTTTTGCACTGACATTACCTATCAAAGTGAGCTAATGCAAAAATGGCGGTAGGTCAGTGCAGCCATAATATAAGCAAAAATGATGGGTTTTTTTTTTTCACTATAAAATATAGTCGGTTCTGGTGTCATTTTTGCAATAAAACGATTTTCAATTTTTTTTTAATTGTGGCCCTTTTGTATTCAAGGAGCGATATACTGAGTATGTTTTTCAAATCACATACATATTTTAGATTAATTACAACCAGAATCCAGAATAAATAATAATGCTCATCACACAAAGATTTCATAATGTATGTAATTACTGATAAGTGCGGTACCTATGTAAATAATGTTGTATAAGTGAATAAATTAAACGAAGTAAATAGAAGCATATTGGATGTAACTACTGTGTAAATAACTGTAATCTGCTCTCTTCATTTTTAAAACACAAATTTTAACATTTTATAAAGCGAACACTTCGCTGTAGTTGTCATGCCACAAAAATATAGCTGCAAATTTATATCATTTTATTACTAAGGAAGAGTTGTACTGAAATAATGTAAAATCGACCTATGCATAGAATAAAGTTACTTATATAACACCAAAGTACTTTTTATATCTTAATAGAGTTAAACTTGTTTATATATTGCACTAGTGAAGTAATAATAATCATAACTTTTGTCGTTGTTTGAAAAACAAAAAAGTTTCTGATAATTTTGTGCCCAATTAAGTTTAAATCGCTGAGAAAGAGAAGTTGCGATTTTGCACATGTAACTTTATTCTGCGCATAGATCGAAATAATATTCATACTGCAGTAAATATCAATATTAAGAGCTAATTGTCCTCTGGCCAACTAGATCAAAGGATAAAATTTCATACCACCGCTATCTAGCGGTATGTAAATCTTTACATGCGGACGAATTGTATAATGTTGACATATTATAATCAATATATGACTCTGTAATCAAATTATAAAAACTAATTTACTTCATATTTCTGAATTCAATAAATAATGTTATTATAAATATTGTATTTATATTGTTTTTTTTTTCTCGAAAATGGGCTTGTAGAATATAATCAAAATTTTATTTTAGTATGGGAACTTTTACTCGTAAGAAATTCATGAGTGATTGATATTCATGTTTTCTTACTAGTGATAATTCCCATACTAAAATAAGATTTTGGTTATATTCTAGAACCACCTATATTCCTAAACCCCTGATTTAAATTTCCCGCCGTAGTACGTAGCGTGACGTCATACAAAAGTGCCTAGGGGCTGATTTAAGAGGGCGCTAGCAAAATCTGTCTCATTATTTTTGTATGAACTTGACATTCTTCTCCGTAAGGAGTATAGTGTTCTGTGGTTGTAGGTTGTTGGCACTTGGCAATTCAGCTGATGAAATACATCGGTGATTTATAACCTAAAAATCGTAAATATTAAAAATGGAATTGAATGAAAAAATTCTCCATTACCTAGAGCAACATGGAAGTGCCGATACCATTAAACTCGCGAGTGAATTCAATGAAGAACACCAAAAAGTTGTGGGTGCTGTAAAAAGTTTGGAAGCACTTGAGATGGTGTTATCAGAACCAGTTAAACACACTAAATGGGAGCTTACTGGAGAAGGACAGCAGGTTGCTGATAATGGTAGCCACGAAGCTGTATTATACAGAAGTATACCTGATGGTGGGATTGCACAAGCTGAAGTTATGAAGGTAAATTTTGTTACTTTAATACCTACCACTTGAAATTTAATCTTTGAATGTATTGATTACTTTTCTATAAGAAATAACAATTTATACTCAATTATTAAGTATATTGGCCCTCAAGTAGGAAAAAAAGTTATTTAGACCATGTTTAGGATACAGATATTAGTCACATTAGATCTCACTAATTTCTTACCCATCAGTGGAAACTAGGAACACCAATATTCATTATAATAAAAAGTTACTGTTACAGTCAGAAGGATAAGAAATTTATATTTATACTCTTTCTGTTTGGTGCTGCACCTTCAATCATTTTAAGGACATAACTCTGATAGCACTGTAGCACCATTGGCTAAGCACAACAATATGAGATGGCATGAATTCAATCTTTCATCATCATCATCAGCCAAAGGACGTCCACTGCTGGACATAGGCCTCCCCCAGAGACTTCCAAAGTGCTCTTTTGGAAGCGGCCTGCATCCAGCGGCTTCCCGCAATTTTTACCAAATGATCGGTCCACCTTGCGGGTGGACGTCCAACACTGCGCTTACCTGAACATGGCCTCCACTCCAGAACCTCTCTGCCCCAACGGCCGTCAGTTCTGCAAGCTATGTGCCCTGCCCATTGCCACTTCAGCTTGCTAATCCTTTGGGCTATGTACAATCTTTGCTCTATTTAAATTATCCTCAAATAATTTTTTCTGTTTCTGATACCTCAACACAAGACTTCTACCTTAGTGTGTGATTAAAACTATGTATGAAACTGTTCTAGACTGTTCCGAATGCAAAGGTAGGCTTCAGCAAAGCAATGTCAGCGGGTTGGATATGTATAGACAAGTCTGGCGGAGCTCCACTGGTCAAGAAGAAAGTTGAATCAATCACAGACACAGTACAAGAACATTTAATTGAAATAAAGAAGGGTATTGACAATCTAGCTGATAATGTAAGGAATGACTACAAGAAAAGGAAATTGTTACAAGAAGTTGTGATCAAGAGTTTTGTACTGTCAAAGGGCCCTCAATTTGCAACAACTATAAAGAAATTGGAGACTGACTTGACAAGTGAAATGTTATTGACTGGGTCATGGAAAAATTTAGAATTCAAACCATACAACTTTGATGCTTTAGGTGAGTTTCAAAAAAATCAAATAATACAAAGTCTTTGGTAATCTTGTTACTATATTTATAAACTGAACATTCCAATGAAATTAGATTTAATTTTATGTGGACTTAGCTAAAATGCAGAGTAAGAACTACCTGTGTTGGTATTTCTAAGATGATAAATAGCAGAAACAGCCTCTTCAGGTACCTAGTTAACTAAACACCATCTTGTGTGTTATTGTGACAAATCACTACATAGTATAAAATAAAGTTGCTTTCTCTGTCCCTATGTCCCTTTGTATGCTTAAATCTTTGAAAGTATGCAACGGATTTTGATGCGGTTTTTTTTTAATAGATAGAGTGATTGAAGAGGAAGGTTTATAAATGAAAAAAAAAATGTTTCTGTGACTGGTTATTTGTGAGACCGAAAAGTTCCTTATAGTTTCTAATGCCCACATCACAGGTTTGTAGCCTAGTGTGGGATCAAAACTATATATTTTTTTATAAATGAAATATTCAGTATTATTCTTTCAAATTTACAGGCCAACCACCAGAAAGCGGTCACCTGCATCCATTATTAAAAGTGCGTTCAGAATTCAGGGAAATCTTCCTTGAAATGGGCTTCACGGAGATGCCGACCAACCAATACATAGAGAGTTCGTTCTGGAACTTCGACGCCCTGTTCCAACCGCAGCAACATCCGGCCAGGGACGCTCATGACACCTTCTTCATGTCCTCCCCAGCCACTTCGGAGAAATTCCCCATGGAATATCTGGAGAGGGTCAAGAAGGTTCACAGTGAAGGTGGTTATGGGTCACAGGTTAGTGCAATACCTTTTAAAGAGTTTTTTTTTCTGTTCTGGGGATGGTAAATGGTAAACACTTGGTACTGAAGATCTGTCTTAGTAAATTTTTAAATATTTTTTTTTTAATTATAATTATAACTTAGGATATTGGACTGTGTTAATGTTTCTTATAAAAGTTTACTAATACTATCATTTACTAATTGAATATGTATGTGTGTATACACAAACATACGTGTGATCGATTTTTATTAAAATATTCACATTAAACTATTAAGATAACTAATATTTTAGAATAAAGCAATTTTATAAGAGTCCTTCCTTAATAAAAGTATCAAAAATATTGGACAACAACAGCAAAGCTTCAAAAAAGTCTAAAGATGTCTTAGCATAATATGTTTATTTAAGCTTCAGTATGTAATATGACCCAAACATACGACACCATCAGTATATAATGGTATGAACATGATTCAATGAAGAAGATGTATTGTCCCAGGGCTACCGGTACTCGTGGAAGATAGAGGAAGCGCAGAAGAACTTGCTCCGCACTCACACTACAGCTGTGAGTGCTCGCATGCTGTACAAACTGGCGCAGCAGCAGGAGTTCACGCCGCAGAAGTACTTCAGCATTGACAAGGTAAATAAACAGTAGTTTGTTTCTTTAGGCACATTATGCGATTATCAAAGCGCTATTTAGAGAGACAAAATTAAAAAGCAGAAAGAGCCTATATTTTCAGCAATCAGAAAATAAATTATGAAAGAAAGAAAGGAAGAAAGATGAGTTAATTGCTGGGTAATTTACAACAGTTTACAAATGATAAATAGATTAATTACTCCACCTACGATGATACATGTTGCAATTTCACAGTTTTCCTCGATAATTGCTTGGAAATAATGTTTATTGCCTCGAATGCCTCTTGGATTGTGTTGCATAGATCATAGTAAATAAATAAATGTCATAGTAAATAATTAATTTTTATCATATGTCCCACTGCTAAGCAAGGGCCTCTCCATCTCCTCTCTACTATTGAGAGGGTTTAGACCATAGTCCACCACGCTGGCCTAGTGCGGGTTGGCGGACTAAGAAATTCCTGAGAACTCTTAGGTGTGCAGGTTTCATCACGATGTTTCCCTTCACCGTTAAAGCAAGTGATAATTCAATGTGAATACGCACATAACTTCGAAAAGTCAGAGGTGTGTGCCTGGGGTTCGAACCCGCGACCGCCGAGATTCTCGACCGCGCGCCTAAACCTCGAGACCATCACTTGACAGCCCCGTGGCGCAGTTGGCTAGACACCAGCTTGCGAAACGAGCGGCCGCGGGTTCGATCCCCGCACCGAGACAAATGTTTGTGTGATTCACAAATATTTGTTTCGGGTCTGGGTGTTTGTGAGACCGAAAAGTCTCTCGTAGTGTCTGATACCCACGACACAAGACTCGTATCTTAGTGTGGGGTCAGGACTATGTGTGTGACTGTTGGGTGTATTTATTTATTATTTATTATTATTATCACTGCTTGACACTGCAATATATTACTGTGTCAGTACGAAGTACAACTATCTTATAGAAGCCACAGGAAACGGCTTTATGCTGCTTTTTTAGTTGAGTGCGTAAATCATCCACGCTATCAATATACTCTGGTGATTACCTAACAATTATCTTTTATTACTTCGAATGACTTTTAGATCATGTTACATACATCAGAGCGATCAAATGGGTCTTATTATAGTCATAGTAAATAATGTATTTCCCAGGTATTCCGCAACGAGACCCTGGACGCGACGCACTTGGCGGAGTTCCACCAGGTCGAGGGGGTGATCGCCGACCGCGGTATAGGGCTGGCCGACCTCATCTCCGTGCTGGACGCCTTCTTCAAGCGGCTGGGGTTCGACAAACTGCAGTTCAAACCCGCGTACAACCCCTACACGGAACCCAGCATGGAGATCTTCGCCTTCCATAATGGTGAGTACGTCATCATCAACCCCTATACGTCCAACGGCTGGGCACGGGTCTCCTCTGCCATTGAGAGGGTTTAGGCCATAACTCATTTGTGTGCATAGATGGTGGTGCATAGACGTGTGGGTGGTGTATAGATGTGGGGTTATAGTAGATTAAGTTAAGAAGTGATGGATGTGAGGTCGCAAAAGTGAGGACGCGCGGTTGAGAATCTATGTGGTCGCGGGTTTGAACCCCAGGCAAACACCTATGATTTTTCAAATCTGTGTGTGTATTCACAATGAATTATCACTTGCTTTAACGGTGAAGGAAAACGTCGTGATTAAACCTACACACCTAAAAATTCTGAAGAATTTCTCAGATGTATAGTCTGCCAAACGGAACTAGGCCAGCGTGGTGGACTATGGCCTAAACCCTCTCAATGGTAGAGGAGACCCGTGCTCAGCAGTGGGACGTATATGTGCTGATCAAGTTGTTCTAAAAATCGACCTAGGAACTGAAATACTCAACCTTACGAAATGAAAAGAAATTGATTCCGAAAAAATGCATAATTTATAAGCATATTTCCTTATGCGGTACAAAAAAAATATAAGTACCTATACAAGAGAATGTAAACAAAACATATTGCAGAAAGAGCAAGGTAAAATGACACTGATATCTAAAACGACAGCTGATAAAAAAAAGGCGATTGTTTTAGGTCACCTATAAGGCCATCTTTCGTTATGCACACAAATAAAAGTTTTTTCAATAATTTTATCACTCTGCTAAATGCAATTGTAGGTAAATGATAAACTATATCGCCTTGAAAATTATGCAATGTTGGTTCATGAAATGTTCCAATTAATTCTTATTTTTCTTTCTTTTAAACGTGACTTAATTTATTGGCATGAAAAAAAATACATATTTTAATAAAAAAATAATACATTGACCAGTGTGTTTTGCGCTAGTTATATTCAAATAATTTTCTCTTCTATTTTTTTTGTTATGAACATGTATTGCCGTGTAAAAAATGATACGTTATGTTTTATAAATAATGTAGGCAATACATAATTAATAAAGGCTCATATAAGTCCATTTCAATTTGCTACCTTCCCAGGTCTCGGCAAATGGATAGAGATCGGCAACTCCGGTGTGTTCCGGCCTGAAATGTTACTGCCCATGGGTCTGCCTGAAGATGTGAACGTTATCGCCTGGGGTCTATCTCTAGAGAGACCCACCATGATCAAATACGGACTCAACAACATCAGGGACCTTGTTGGACCCAAAGTGGACCTCCAAATGGTCCAGAACAACCCCATATGCAGACTCGACAAATAATTTATTTGAATATACTGTTTAAAGTTTATTTTGTTTTATTTTATTGATGATTTTAAAAGGGGATTAATATTGATACATAAATATCCTCACGCCTGTATTCCCTATTGGGGTAGGCAGAGATACACGCATCTGTAATTTGGATGGTATGCATCAGCCTCACGTAATAGGGAATGAGCCTTTGCTAACTATTGTGGCCGTAATATTGTATTATGGACTGGATAAAAAACTAAGATATATTTTACTCTGTTCTAGAATGCCAAGTAAAAAATGAGAATTATTATACGTATTAATCACTTTATCTAATTAACAAATCAATTTAATTACGATTGTATGGTTAAGGAAAACTTACGAGGGAAATAAATTCTTTTGAGCGACATTAATGTGAATGATATAAACCATTTTAAACTTAGCCAATCTACATGTGAATATGAGCGAGGGTTGCCAGACGGTCGGGAATTGGCGGGATTCTCCCGAATTTTTGTATGTCCTCCCGACTCCCGAGAAAGCAAATAAATTTCCCGAAAAACAAGCTCGATAATTTTAAGTCCACATTTTCGTCAAACGGAACTTGCAAACCACTCGGGTGCTTGCCACAGAGCGAAAAAACGTAGCAATGCATGGTAGAGTGCAACGTCAAAATATGTGTTTGTTATGTTTACTTAATATATTATGGTAATTTTTACTATTTTTTTTATTTCTCCCGACCAAAGCCCTCAAATCCAGAGAAATCGGTTATTGATCCCGATAACAGGAAGATTCGATCTGGCCAACCTAATAAGTATAGTCGCTCGTAAATATTTCCTTACGATTATCAGAAATATAACCTCTTTCAATGACTTCCTGAAAATTCAACCCTTTTAAATAGTTTCCATAAGCTAACGATTAGTAGAGTGCCGTAAGGCATAAAAATGGTCAAACCTCGGAACCCAGGGCCAGTCAATGAATCTGTATATCAAGTATGAAACTGCATTATTAAAACCTCAAATAAAAAAGTTAAAAAAAAAATGACCGATCTCGATTTACAACAATTTTTAACAACAATTCACTGAAAAATGAGAGACGGAAGAGAGAAAATTTTTTTATAGTGAAAAATTTAGTTTTATTTGTAATAAATTATATGTGCAGAGTAACTTCAATTTTAATTTATTAGATTATCGTAAAAAATAAGTTACAAAAAAAAATTATCATTATGAACATGCCATGTTTGAACTTGCAAAAATACTCTTTTAAGTTTTAGTACAAACGCCCAATTAATTCAATATTTCGTCAATGCGAATATTGTTGCTCGAAAATTCCTTAATCACACGCAATAGCAACAAAGGGCAATATTGGCGTTGGTGACTTGAATTTCCTCAAGTTGCCCCAAAACAACAAATCTATACAACAAAATGTGAAAAAAGCTCTTAAAAAAGAATATTTCTCATTTCTTAAATTATGAGCTTTGCAGAGCAAAAACGTGATCCCTTATTTTTCAAAAATTCGATCGAGTGAAACAAAAAAATGGCTGGATGGATTAATTTGGCACTTTGTAGGATTTTTGTGGACATATTGAACTGTAAAACGCACACTTAACATTATTGGTTTTCATAATATTTTCGATCCAGAGCTCGATTTTCCAAAACACCATCTAAAGCTCATTTTTTGATGCATTTTCAAATTCATGTAACAAGAAGAATTCTTGTTTTTTCGAAAAAGTAATAGCTGGTGATTAAAGGATATTTGTTCAAATTCTTGAAACGCACCTTAAACTTGGTGTACAATTATTTGTTGGTGAGATATCGATAATTAAAGACAAAAGGATCCTTTTCCATTTGTAGACTGATATCTCGGCGAGAACTAAACATATCGAGGTGTTAAAAGATAGAAATTAAAGCTAAATAAACAAAGTATCCGATCTTTATAAGGGTTAAGCAAGAACATTTTTCTCCACGCCCGTATGTAAAAAAAAGAAGCATTAAAAATTTTGAAATCGTTTTGTTGCTGCTTTTCCTAAGATCACTCAAAAACCACTGATGCTACAATTTTTTAATGTGTTAATCCAAAAACTAGAGACTTGGAGCTACAATTTTCTTCTTTTAAATTTCCTGTACGACCATTTTTCTCGAAGTTACGGCCCAAAAATTTGGATTTATTTTTTCATCCTTTAATTTTTTCCAGTAGTGTATTTATTTATATTCATCGGTATACCTGCAGTCCCTAAAGATCCAAGATCAAGTTTTCAAGTTTGTAATAGTTGTTATTTTTAAAATATGACTTTTCACTAATATAAATCAATTAAAACTCCAAAAAATTAATAAATGTTTATAATAATAAAAAAAAATTGAGAGCGCGAAAAATTTTTTTTTTAACATTTTTCTATATACCTACTATTAAAAACATATTTTCAAGGTTTATATTAAGATTCATTGACTGGCCCTGGATTCCGAGGTATAAACCTTACGGCGCCCCACTAGATATACATATATCTGCACCTCGATAAAATAAAACTCCGTCTAGACATAGTAATAGCAATTAAATAACAATCTCGTCACTAAAAATTTTCACGATAACTTGAGAGGATACAAGATGATGATAATAATTGAATTGAATTATATTCTATATTTCATAATCTCATTGGAACAGGAATAAAAAGACTGTGTAAGAATGAACATTGTTAAGTCACCAAGAATATCAAATGACATACCTACATAGCACGTCGAAAAATATTAATCAACCAAAACTATTCCTCTAGATAAAATCCTTCATACTGAACAAAAAAAACTAAAGCCGAATCTTGACATAAGTAAAATTGAAACGGGACATTTTGAAAATCTACAACAGTCTATAAGAAATTTTGAAATGTCTTTGGCAATTTGTAAAAACGTAATAGGAATTTCGGCAAGAAAGTTAACCCCGTTACAAATCTCTGTCAGGAATTATGAGATACCAGAACATCTTTCTAATGTGCCTAGCGATCCCAACCCGAGTTTCTATAAGATGGTGGAATACTTTTATCATAACGCAGTCAAGGTGTGCGAAAGCAGCCTAATTGAATATTTGAAGAAATATACGCACTTGTCTGACAAGAAGAGACTGCAGAGGGTTTCTGGTATCTTAAAAGTATGTTTTTTTTTTATTGTGGTGGTAAAACTAATTACGTATCTTTGTATTGGCTAGATCAAGTTGTAAAAATGAACCCATTAGAAAACTCGTAATGCCCTCGAATTTTATGCTCACGTTTGAATCAAAGTTTGCGAATTTAAACCCTAAATACACAACTTTGACTCTAGTGAAATTATGTGTATTCATATTATTTGAATTATTACGTAAGTACTCCAAGAGTGAACGGAAACATCGCGAGAAGTCTTGCGCTAATAAAAATTCTTAGAAATTGATATACATTCATATACGTATGGTAAACGTATATGATGGTCTAGAAATGAACCATAGAAAATACAGTAAACGTCTTGTATACTCTTTTTTTACACTACGTAAACTAAACATTAATAAAAACTTTTAGACTTTTTTTGGGTGTTTTTTTTTTTATAAATTTTTAGGTGATGGGATCATGCAATAGTTCCCTTCAATTTGAATTTCCCCTACAAAGGAAAAATGGCGATTATGAGATTATACACGCGTACCGTTCTCAGCACAGCGTTCATCGACTTCCTTGCAAAGGAGGTATGTATGTAGGTACTATGTAGCAATTACCAATATAAGTATTAAAAATGGACTTTGTCTCATTAGTTATTTGGGAAGAAAAATTAAAAATACCAAAACGAAGCAAAGTCAAAGCCACTTGTCGTAATCATAGTCACACATTGTATTGATTGTTTTAATCGTAGGTCTTCTCCAATGATTTCCACAATAATATAAAAAGAATACCACAATTATGTACCTACTAAGCAAAAATCTCAATTATTTATAATTGAGATTTTTCATTCCAGGGATTAGATTCTCCGACGAAGTAAACATGGAGGAAGTGAAAGCCCTAGCTGCTCTGATGACGTACAAATGTGCCTGCTCTAGCATCCCATTCGGTGGATCTAAAGGAGGTTAGATACTATTACCTACTGTTGCATAACCTCACGCCTGTATTGCTCAAAGAGGTAGGCCGTAGGCACAGATGCGTTTCTGCATCCTCACAAACCAGTAACCCATCCAAAATGAGCAAGCAATCTCATTTAGCACGTTATTAATTTCCATCAGTTTCGGAATTGGGCTATATTTATTACAGTTTAGCTTATTAATACGACAGTTGCGGCACATGTTAAGGGCGCTCCAACATTTTTGACGCGCTCGATTTCGTCGATCCGCGGCGAGCGAGCGCTCGCCCGCCGCCCGCGCACCACACGCCGCCGCGGCCGCACGCACACACTCACATCACATTCACCGCGCCGCCGCCTGCGACTCGTACGCGTCACTGTCTCGCCCTAGTCTTACCGTGCGCGCCAAAACACAATACTGTTCATTTATTGGTATTTACGTATATTTATATTATTGAAAATGTGTACAAATTAAGACGTGTATGTGTTTAAAATATAAAGTATAAAGTTAAAACATATCAATATATCTATTTATACATTGACATTTAGCTAGACATCAGTGGCGAAACTAAAGGCCGCGGGTTCGATTCCGCACCAATAGTTTCTCGTAGTATGTGATACTTACGACTAAAGACTGATACGGGGTCATTGAGATAATATTACTACGTATAGAGAAGACACCCTAAGCAAAAATCATGCTCCATTTTATGACGAGATAAAACTAAAACCGCAGCAGCACTCAAATAATCAATTAGCTGTCTAACCAAATGAATACAAGTGTAGTTTTCTCGCGACTAAAAGGTCGAAAGCGCCGTGTATTTCATGGCGCTTACGCGTTTCGTTCACATCCTTCAATGAATTGTCATTTTCATAGACTAACACAAATGAATGTGATTCCTGGATGTATTTATTTATAACTAGCTGTTGCCCGCGACTTCGTCCACGTAGACTACAGGGTTGAGTTCAGAAAGAAAATAAGTTATAGTCTATTTTACTCCTCAGGGTCTTATTTATGTCCATACCAAAAATCATACAAATCAGTCAAATTACGTGGAACCGTTACGCGCCGGTCGGCGCCTTGTACATAATTATTGGTCATTATTTTAAAACTGCGATATCTTCTAAGATACTCAATGAAATTTAAAATCAAATGATGTAAAGAGCAAATTTCTTTAAAATTAAATACTTATACTTAATAAGGCATTTTTTTGGATAAGGATTAATATAATCCTTATAAAAACATCTTCACAAACAATGCTTTATGTTAGAACAAATTTCGTTAGCATAAAAGAGGTTATAATGAACCAACCCTAAAAGTCAGACATATGCTATCGCTGTCTTTTTTGTAGGTATTATCAAGCTCTCCAACTTCTCTTTAGGACTCAACTATATATTTCCCATGGGTAAGGCAGCGTTTGCAAAAAACGCTTTCGTTCGCCCTTTTTTTCACCGACTTACTTCGGAAATCCGGCTACAAGGAAAAAGACTTATCATTTTTTGGACTAACATATTATAGCCTATAACATCCGGAGATTGATTTCTACAACGTCACAAACATACAAATTCACAAACGTTACCTGATTATAATATTAGTATACATAGTATAGAAGTATAGATTATAATTTATTGACTGCCTCGTGGTCTCGCGGTACATATATTGGCTACGCGATCTAGAGGTCTTGGGTTAGATTCCCAGGTCGGGCAAATTATTATCGAGTTTTTTTATTGGCAAATTCTTAGTAGTTTGAGTACTTTACACTGGCTCCTTATAGACATGGGATTGAAAACATTTTGGCGAAAAGCTGGTTCAGATAAGTTCGTAAATGTATAAAATGTGCTGTAAGTGGTACAAAACGGATTCAGTTAAAAACTTTAATAAATGCCACAGCGGAATTTGCCTAGAGTCCGAAACTTTAGGCCTGCAATATACATGTATCTACATAATACCTAGTTGCTACATATTATGCTAAATATGAAAATACCCGAAAATTTTCCCATTCGTGTATATTTTTCGGGTATTTTCCTTATTTTTTCCATATTTGGGGTTTTTCCGGGCAAAATCCCATCTAAAAAACCCCTCGGACTCCTATTTATGCCCATAGCAAAAATCATACAAATCGGTAAAATCTATACTATAATAATAATATTATAAAGCTAAAGAGTTTGTTTGTTTGTTTGTTTGTTTGAACGCTAGGATCTCAGGAACTACTCGTCCGATTTGAAAAATTCTTTCAAGATTAGATAGCACATTTATCGAGGAAGGCTATAGGCTATGTAACATCACGCTACGACGAATAGGAGCGGAGCAGCAATAAAGAATGTTTCAAAATCGGGGACATTTTTTTCTTTTTGTGAGCTTCCGCTGCGTGCGCTGCGGAAACGGTTAAAGTTTCGCTAAAATAATGTATGAGAGAAATGTTTCTCTTTAAAAGTTCTAAATAAAAGTCCGCGACAGCATATGTCTAGCTTTTAGGATTGGTTCACTATAACCTCTTTTATGCTAAGTAAATCTATACTAATATTATAAAGCTGAAGAGTTTGTTTGTTTGTTTGTTTGTTTGTTTGAACGCTAGGATCTCAGGAACTACTGGTCCGATTTGAAAAATTCTTTCACTGTTAGATAGCACATTTATCGAGGAAGGTTATAGGCTATATATCATCACGCTACGACTAATAGGAGCGGAGCAGCAATAAAGAATGTTTCAAAATCGGGGACTTTTTTTCCTTTTTGTGAGCTTCCGCTGCGTACGCTGCAGAAACGGTTAAAGTTTCGCTAAAATAATGTATGACAGAATTGTTTCCCTTTAAAAATTCTAAAAAAAAGTCCGCGACAGCATATGTCTATCTTTTAAGGTTGGCTCACTATAATGTTTTTTATTCTAACCAAATTTATTTTAAATAAAGCATTATTTGTGAAGGCGTTTTTACAAACATGATATTAATCCTTATCCAAATAAATACGTTATTCATTACAAGTATTTAATACAAAATAAATTTGTCCTTTACATCATTTGATTTCAATGAGTATCTTAGAAGATATCGCAGTTTCAAAATAATGATCAAGCGCGCAATAATGATACTCAAGGCGTCGACCGGCGCGTTACGGTTTCACGTTGAAACAATTTGACCGATATATATGATTTTTGTATATTTAAGTAAATGGGGCTCTGCGGAGTAAAATACTACAACTTTTTTTCCTTCTGAACCCAACCCTGTAGTCCACGCAGACGGAGTTGCGGGCAAAAGCTAGTTTGTTATAAAATAAAGCATTGTTTGTGAAGGTATTTTTATAAAGATTATATTAATCCTTATCCAAATAAATGCGTTATTTAGTATAAGTATTTAATTTAAAAGAAATTTGGCCTTAACATCATTTGATTTCAATGAGTATCTTAGAAGATATCGCAGTTTCAAAATAATCATCAAGCGCGCAAAAATATGTACAAGGCGCCGACCGGCGCGTTACGGTTTCACGTTTAAATTATCTTGCTGATTTGTGTGATTTTTGGTATGGGCATAAATAGGACTCTAAGAATTAAAATAGACTACAACATATTTTCTTTCTGAACCCAACCCTGTAGTCCACGCGGACGGAGTTGCGGGCAAAAGCTAGTTTTTTATACGTGAAACCGTAACGCGACGGTCGGCGCCTTGTACATAATTGTTGCGCGCTTGATGATTATTTTGAAACTGCGATATCTTCTAAGATACTCATTGAAATCAAATGATGTAAAGGGCTAATTTCGTTTAAATTAAATACTTATAATGGATAACGCATTTATTTCGATAAGGATTAACATAATGTTCATTAAAATACCTTCACAAACAATACTTTATTTTAGAAAAAAATTGGTTAGCATAAAAGTGGTTATAGTGAAGTAATCCTAAAAGATAGATATATGCTGTCGCGGACTTTTTTTTAGAACTTTTAAAGGAGAACAATTTTATCATACATTAATTCAGTGTAACTTTAACCGTTTCCGCAGCGCACGCGGAGGAATCTTTCAAAAGGAAAAAAATATCCCCGATTTTGAAACATTCTTTATTGCTGCTCCGCTCCTATTGGTCGTAGCGTGATGATATATAGCCTATAACCTTCTTCGATAAATATGCTAACTAACACTGAAAGAATTTTTCAAATCGGACCAGTAGTTCCTGAGATCCTAGCGTTCAACCAAACTCTTCAGCTTTATAATATTAGTATAGATAGTATGAATTGGCAATCGCATGAAAACATAATGTACTTATCTCAATTTAGTGACTGACCCTGTTTACTATCTAGTACAAAATACCCGTCAAGACGAATGAAACGAGCCCATACTCGATTAGGTAGGATTGTTTAATTGCCGAGTTCTTATGAACATCTTTCAGCTCCGTCATCAGACCCTCGATACCATCTAACAGCAAATTATTCGACAAGACGAATCAAACGAGCCCATACTCGATTAGGTAGGATTGTTTAATTACCGAGTTCTTATGAACATCTTTCAGCTCCAACATCAGACCCTCGATACCATTTAACAGCAAAGTATTCGACAAGACGAATCAAACGAGCCCATACTCGATTAGGTAGGATTGTTTAATTACCGAGTTCTTATGAACATCTTTCAGCTCCATCATCAGATCAGCATCATGTCAGCATGATATAGCGGCGTCATGCGATTTAAAATTGCAGCTCAGTAGGCAACTAAAATGAGTGAAACTAAATAAAACATTCTATAAAATAATTAAAACTAATTACTTATATTTTATCTTTATGTAATAAAACTAATAATTTTAAACAAATAAATTCACCCAACAGTCACTTTTTCAGTTAGACTCCGTACTAAGTTTTGTATTGAAAGTACCAGAGACTACGACATCCCGGAGCGGGAATCGAACCCGTGGCCTTTTATTTAACTGCGCCATGGGTCTGTCAAATAAATAACCTAATAATAATATCCAAGATCTTCACAAGAGGGCCAATGTATTCATAATTGGCAACAGCAAATTATTGAATTATTTTTTAAATATGACTTATAAAAACCATTATCATTTACTGAACTTACGAAATTATTTACACTAAAATTCAATGTCATATAAGGACACATAACCCAATTCAAATTCCAATACTACAATACGTCCGAAAGAATACTCATTCATTGATTGTAAACAACAATGTTATCTATCGGAACGGCTATTGGCTCATGCCTGTTCTATTGCTACGCTCACACACACATCGATAGGTAGTTATTTCGTTGTCAACGAGAGGGGGGTAAGCGACGAGACAGCGACATAGACATGCTTCCAAGACCGCGGCTCACCGCGGAATGGCACTCGGTGGGCGAAAAATGTATGGGGGAATTTACATGCGTTGACGTTTTAGCCTATAATTAAAAAACTATATATTTCTATGTCCAAAATGTTTACTATTTGTATTGAGGAGTATATAGGTCGCAATATTATGTATATTTAAAGTCGAAACATTGATTAATTTTAATGTATAGGGTACCTACTTAGACCCCATTTTTCTCAATTTTGAGCGATCATTGTGTTGGTATAATCGTCTTTGTGTATACATTTTATATGATGACATATACTTTTTTTTAATTACATGTATAGATGAATATATGCTCTTTGATTGTATATATAATTTGTTAACATTTGAAATATTTTAATTCAATAAAAAGGCACGTGAAAAGCGTCGATTTTTGCATAAAAGTGTAATAGCGCCCTTAACGGATATTCCCAAGTTTAACGACTTATTGAGTTTTTCGGGTAGGAAATTATGTCTATCATCATTCTCCTGCCCTGCTCCCAATTATTATTTGGGGTCGGCGCAGCATGTTTTGTCCTTCCACACAAGAAGGAAGGACAGATCATGCTGCATAAGAGTTTTGGCAGATTTTTTACGGCCGGCCGCCTGCCTGACGCCAACCCTCCTTGGGACTTTCATTGTTTTAGGAATGGGGTAGGGATAGCGTGTGTTTGGGTACAGGATATTGCAGGAAAGGATAGTTGGCCTGATGGTAAGGATGCTACAGTCCCGGATAAGGAAGTATCAGGAGACTGCAACAGCTCGGGGGGCCGAGGTCGCGTACTCGTGGCCCTGTTCCATGACTGGCTAGATCAATGGAAAAGGCATCCCCTGACCAAAGAAATTATGTCTATGTAGATTATTTATTATTTTATAAGTTCATCATCACCCCATATACTTACGTCCCACTGCTGGGTATGGACCTCCTCTAACATTGAGAGTGCTAAGGCACACCACGCTGGCCTAGCGGGGGTTAGCGGACATTATAATTTCATTTTTGCAATTTGAAATCATCTGTGTCTCATCCCAATATTGAATTAGCACCTAAACTTCGTACGTTACATTGCATTTGCAGGAGTTGCGATCAACCCAAAGAAATTCACTATAGCTGAGCTACAAAGAATTACAAGACGATATACATTAGAATTAGCAAAGAAGAATTATATCGGTAATTTTATTTCAATAACTTTTTGATCCCCATAATTGAATACCCGGGATTTATCAAATTACATTTTTCATGCATACTTTGAAAGGAGTTTTATTACATCGCCTATTCTAATTTAACATTTTTATTCCTGATATAAAGCGTGATAAATTTTATTTAACATAGGTAAATATCTTTCTAATAATTCCAAAAATTTTGTTGTAAATCACTCCTTTCAATAAAGTATGAATTTGTAAATTTATTTACAGGCGCTGGCATTGATGTACCGGCTCCTGATGTGAACACTTCAGGACGAGAAATGTCCTGGGTCGTAGACACATACATTAAAACACTAGGTACGTGAAAATAACATTAATAGTTTTATATTCCCTAAAAATATACATAGCATAGATTAACGTCTGCATCCACCCACATTTCGCCAGGTGTGTATCATCATCAACCCATACACGTCTTACTGCTGGGCACGGATCTCCTCTACCATTGAGAGGGTTTTAGGCCATAGTCTACCACGCTGGCCTATTTCGACATCACTATTTTTATTTTCTTTCGCTCGTCTTTGTTTCCAGGCTACAACGATATAAATGCTGCTGCATGCGTCACCGGTAAGCCAATCAATGGTGGCGGCATCCACGGTCGAGTGGAGGCGACAGGACGCGGCGTCTTTATGACAATCAACAACTTCATCCACGAAGTGTCTTACATGAAGGAGATTGGTTTAGAACCTGGGTTTAAGGTCTGTAGCATATTGCTGTCAACATCCATTATAGTGATCAACGAAAATTATATATTTTTTAATTCTTATTTCCGACAAACTTACTTCAATTTTCTTCAACCGAGTTCACATAGGTTGATTGATTGGTTTATGATATTTCCCTAGTTAATACCTATATCATATCGCTTTGTGTTTAAGGACAAAACGGCTATAATTCAAGGGTACGGCAACGTCGGCGCTTATGCTGCGATCTACCTTCAACAACACGGTGTTAAGGTCATCGGCGTCCAAGAGTTCGACACCAGCCTACACAATCCCGATGGAATCAACACAACGGTAATATTAAAGTAATTAATAAATTAAAATAAAAAACTTAACCTTACGCCTATATTCCTCGAAGGGGTAGGTGCTTAGGCACTGCTTAGGGTGCATTTAGATGCACCCTCATTTCGACAGATTTGTATCAGTCAGTAAATTAATTATGCATTATAGTTGGTATTAACACTAAAGATTTGTGAGAATAAGCAAATACTAAGATCTAACTGATGTTAGCCAATCGGGAATCACTATTTTTTATTTCTTATACTTTATTGTACCTACACCATTAAAAAAAACAATATCAATTAGTAAAAAAACTCTATAACGTACTATCATCATAATTAGGTACAAATTTTAGAAGCGTTTAACATGTAAGTCTTTCTCTATATTCATCTCACTTAAATTCTTGATTTACAAGTAATAATACAATTAAAGGAACTGATGGAGTACAAAAGGAAAAACAAGGGCAGCGTGAAAGGGTACAGCGGGGCGAAGGAAATGGGGCCTGAGCTTTTGTTCGAGAAATGCGACATACTTGTAGTGGCAGCCATGGAAAAAACCATTACCCAGGAAATAGCCAGCAAGTTGAATTGTAAGGTGAGTGCAGTTGTTTATATAGAAGAATCAATGAAGCGACTGTCCAATAATATACCCCTCGCCAATCCTTACTTAGGTTTTTTAAAGCACCAGCTTATGAAATATTATACGAATACCGCGCAATAAATAATATTTAGAAAAAATAACAACAGAAAAATGACGAATAATTCTAAACGTTATCTTTCTATAACATTAATTTTAACGAACTCATTTGTTAGATAATAGGCGAGGGTGCAAACGGTCCGACCACGCCAGCCGGAGACGTAGTTCTCAGAGAAAAGAAGATTCTAGTGCTTCCCGACTTGCTGACCAATGCTGGTGGCGTAACAGTCTCATACTTCGAGTTTTTGAAGAACATCAATCACGTTAGCTTCGGGAAGCTCAGTATCAAGTTTTGGAGAGATTCGAA
Source organism: Cephonodes hylas (assembly GCA_030295005.1). Classification (NCBI taxonomy): domain Eukaryota; kingdom Metazoa; phylum Arthropoda; class Insecta; order Lepidoptera; family Sphingidae; genus Cephonodes; species Cephonodes hylas. Next base: position 12,672,992 of record AP025372.1, on the reverse strand, counting down.
CACCGCGTTGTTAGGTATTTCTAAAATACCATCAAGAAGTTTTTAACAAGAGTAAACTTGGTAAACTCACAACTCGGTAAACGTTTAGTAGGACGTCCTCTGGCTAGGTGGGGTGACAATATTCACAAGGCGGCTGGCCGAGGTTGGATGAGAAGGGCCGAAGATCGAGCCCATTGGCATACCAAAGGAGAGGCCTATGTCCAGCAGTGGACGTGAAAGACTGGTGATGATGATGATTATATTGAAACTTGGCAAGGTTGTAACTGCAGTGCCTCAGACTTCCAATTTTCTCAATAAACTTTGTGAGCTTAAAATGCATACGAGATCCCAGACTAATCACCAGCCATTACTCTCCACCACCCTCAGCCACTTAGGGATCGATCGTAATTAACTTAATACATCGCGATCACCATTTAATAGTCAAGAGTCTTTTACCTACTTTCTTGAAGAGTCACGTAAATTAGCAAATTTATCTTAGCACTAAATCAGCGTGATGGATTAAGTCCCAAACCCTCTGAATGGTAAAGGAGGCCCGCGCCAAGCAGTGGGACGTACATATATAGCTACTGTATTCATCATCATCATCATCATCAACAGCCCTTAATTCGTCCACTGCTGGACATAGGCCTCTCTTATGGCTACTGTATTGTATGTACAGATTCCGTGGAGAAATCGTTGAAGTCAGCCAACGTAAATGCGAAGATAGAGCCCACGCCGGTGTTCCAGACGATGATGTCCGGCGCCAGCGAGATCCACATCGTCAACTCTGGACTCGAGTATTCCATGACCAATGCTTGCCATGTAAATGCTTTAAATAAATACACCCAACAGTCACATTGTTCTGACCTGCACTAAGATACAAGTCTTGTGTCGTGAGCATCAGAAACAAGAGACTTTTCGGTCTCACAAACACCCAGGCCCGAAACAAATATTTGTGGATCACACAAACATTTGTCTCTTGTTTGGCAGGCTAAGTAAGTGTGTAACTGGTATTTTGGTATTTTTTTTTAAATAATCACCTTCCTAGGCATATTGGAATGGGGCTATACCCCTCTCAAAAACAGATTGTTGTATAGGGGTCGCAAAAATTATGCCTAAGATAATAAATAATTTCTCACTATTTCTCTCGCTTCCACAGAATGTAATGCGTGCAGCGAAGGCACACAACCTCGGCTTAGATTTGCGAACTGCGGCGTACATAACGGCTATAGAGAAAATATTCGTCACATACGACGAAATGGGACTGGCGTTGTGAGAAAATCACTTCTATTACTATTATTCACAGAGGTGTCTTTTGAATACCTTTAAGAGATACCTATATCACCATCTCCATGTAAATCTAGCTGGAAATGTATGTAATCTTTTCCTTCTAGATTCGTAACTTATCAAAATTGTCTATGCCATTATATATATCTAATCGGGGGTGGTGGAAAAATTGTAATTACTCTGAAATTACACTGTAATCATAGAATTTACAAGTTTTTTTCGTAGATCTCAGGGGACGAAGATTAATTTTTATACATATTTTATGACAAAGATATTTTTTGCATAATGTCCACGTTTTTGTTGCTGTTCAAGCATGGCGTCAAAGCAATGTGTTGGAAAATGCGTCTACATTGTTTTATACTTTTATGAGTATACGGTTTGTGAAATAAAAAATATTTAATATTTTGAGCATTTTTATTTGGATATTGTAAATTTATTTTATTTTATATAATTATTCATATTTTCTTCTTAGCTTAACTACATGATTTGTTTGCCTGATTTTTTTTTGCCTTTTTATGTTCGATATTAACTCAACGAAAGGCCATAATTCAATAATTTATTTAAAGCTAAAAAATAAATACAAATATATTGAGTTTATATTTGATATGCATGAGAAATAAATATCTTCAACATGTGAACGCTTTTTGGACAATCATGATGTTAAACATCGGTAACATCAAATAGGTACATCATAAATTGATTAACGGAACCAATAAATGTATTTACAATTAGGACTTTTTAGGAGTTTATTTTATTTTGTGAAATAAAAAGCGAATAATTTAATAGATTCGCACATCATTTAGGCTGTTAATTGAACGGCTGATTATAGTGGGCTGCGACATATATATTAAAAAAATATGATTGATATGTTTTTTATCCTTTTAGCATAATAAATAATACTTTAATATTTAATCTGGCGTTGCTCAATGACATATATGTTTAGTAAATTACAGTGCAATCTAAAAATATTATGTACACATTATGTTGGATAAGTTTATTTTATCAATATTTATACAAGCACTGTATTATCACTTATTGAGCAAAGGTCCTATGGATTAGCTCCTATTACATAAATTCCAAGAAGAGAAAGATACTGGCTGATAATAGTCAAATTTATGAAGTAACTTTTATCCTAATAATGTTTAAAGTCTAGCATTCTTTTTATTCTGTTTATACCACAATACAGACTCTTGTATGGCCGTCTCAAATGGTGTGAACTGGAAGTCTTTGTACAGAGACCGTAGCTTCTTGTTGGACGCTGTCTTTTTGTACTGGCCATCTGCCTTACTAGTGTCATATACTATCTCTCCTTGGTACCCGTGAGCTTTCTTTATTAATTCTGCTACATGACTGATTGTTACTTCGTCTTCTTCATCCACTGAAGCAAATTAATTTTAGTTAATCTTGGTATGAGTTAACCACTATCCAACTACGGAGCTAAACTGATAAGTAGGACCTGATATAAGAAATAAATCTTGTAGTAGAAACTATGAAAGCTTCATAATAAATATTTAGACAACACAAACATTTTTCTTGGTAATAGGATGGAATATGACGCCTAACATTTAATACACCATTTTACTATACTGTGGCACTGAGGCTGCATACATTAGGAAATTCGTGTCAAAAGTCTAGCTGCAGAATTATAATAAAATAGTACCTGACAAAATGATGGGCTCCACACTGTTGTAATTCCTCATCACCCATATAAATAGCCTCGCCAGATCTAGCGAATATATAAATTGTCGCAGAGGCTTGCCACTGCCCATCACTGTAAATGTTGGATCACCTGGAATGATAATATATTTATGGTTTATCCGCTTCAATTTACCTATTTTAGTTAATTGAAGGGGCTTTTGTCCTTTGGCCTAGATGATACGAATATGAGCAAAAGTTTTATTGTGACCTAATTCAGCTCTAATTAATGGTCCAATAAAAATACTGAAGAAAAGTTCGAATATTAATGCTAGTTTGGCTGGATCGCGACAAACTATCATGGGCCGTTATAGCAGTTTTTGCAACTAGGTACTCTAGGTAATCTAGGTAACCTTTACTATATGGTCAGAAACAAACATTCTACAATGGACCAAAAGAAATAGAGACAATAGGAAAATGAGGTTTTGTTGGTACCCTTACCTTTTTCCATAGCATCATCCATTCTCCGTATGAGTGCAGGTATAACATGGCTGGACTCCAAGCTGAAGTTATCATGGGGTCCAAACACATTGCATGGTATCACTGATGTGAACATGCAGCCGTGTGACTCATGGTACCCTCTGAAAATACACAAGTAATATCACATCAGTATAAACTCCATTAACAGCTATATGTTTTAAGCCACCATAGTTCGAAAATATTGAAAATCAAATTGGTAAAAAAATGAAGCATGCCTACTAAATTACATACATTACAATTTACATATACAGAGAACTCAGCAGTGTGTTTGGAAGGGTTTAAACCCACAACCAACCAGATACTAACCTGCCCATCTAAATCTCGAGGCCATCACTGCTTCAAAACTAACATAACATGAAAATATTGAAATGTTTGTGTGATCCATTTTGTTTTGGGTCTGGGTGTTTGTAAGACCGAAAAGTCTCTCCTAGTTTCTGATACCCACGACACAAGACTCGTATCTTACTGTGGGGTCAGAACTATGTATGTGACTGTTGGGTTTATTTATTTATTTTAATGCCACTAAGACCACTACAAAACTATTGTTTAATACACACAATGTTACTTACTTGTTTAATACATCTATCATTCTTTTTGCGTAACTGTATCCGTAGTTAGAGTTGTGCGGTGGGCCATTGTGCACCATTGTCTCATCTATGGGATATGTCGTTTTATCGGGGAATATGCATGTTGACAAACATGATACCACCTTTTTAACACCATTCTTGTAGCTTGCATTAAGTACATTATCGTTCATGGCCATGTTCTCTCTCTGAAAACAGTTAGTTTTCTTATAATTTGTACCCAAAAAATATTGTATTTTCGACAGATATAAGGCCAATATTTTATGTATAAGAAATTTAAGCCCCTTTTGGATTGAAAGACTTTCAACTAAAATGAATTATTAATAAAATACATGTAGACAACAAAGTTTTTGTTAAACTCCATAACCATTTGACTCATTGCCATGTAATTAGATTATACACCTATTTTACTATAAATTTCTTTTTAAAAGTCAAAGACACATTTTCTTTTTTCAAATAGACTTTTACAAGTACTTTTGAATCGTCATTTTAACACTATTTTAAAACTAGTGATGATTCAAAAGTACTTGTAAAAATCTCTTTGAATAAAGAAAATTTGACTTGCTCAACAAGTTATTCAGTAAATAGGTTTTTTCAACAGTATCACATTAATACAAATAGATACAGATTGTGTAACATAGATCTAGATAACAATAACTAGTTTATTTTTAAATGCACTTACAAAGAAGTCCAAGTTGTGTGCCATGTTATGAAACAAACCTCCCACCATGGCTGCTAAATGTATCACATGAGTAGGCTTGTGTTTCTCGAACAATGCATCTGTCTGGGATTTGTCTCTGAAAAATTGTACACACTTATATAAAGTGAACTATCATAAAATACTTATACATTTTTTAAGTAAAACTAAAACTTAAAAGGGAATCATAAAATGACATATACAACTAATCAATAAATTCTTTTAAAATTGTATTTTTTCGTTACTGAATATTCCTTAAATAACATATAATTTTTTATAAAACCCGAGTTAAGTGACTTTTATAACATTTTATACATATTTCATGTCATAGTTTCTTTAATTCTCTTGTTGAGGAAAAGCTGTATACATAGTATTTTGCGTTATTTATTATCATATTTATCACTTTATCAGATTTATAATACATTCCTAAAAACACAAGTATTATTTCTTAATTTAGTTTACAAATATTGAAATATAAGATTATCATGATCTGATTAACTCCGTTAATGAAAACCATTAAGTGCTAAACCGTTTCATATTTGCAACTACGTTATCGTTGACTGATAACAACCTACCGAAGGTCGGCCTCTTTGGAACCGCAAAATATCCATGTTTCCTGTGCAGCAACATCGCTTCCTTTTTGTCTTTCTTCATCTACTACAGTTTTTATCGCTTGTCCTACTAAACCTGACCCACCAGTTACTAAAATCACTCGATTTCCGTCGCCCATCTGTAATAATAAACTTTAAATTCTTCACGAACTGTGCTCGTAATACTTGCTCTAAAATTTTCGTTTTTTCCGATGAACTACTCACATTGACCACTGTTAAGTACTATAAATAAAATCAGGAAAGTAATAGCGATGACTATACAGTAGAAACAGTTAGTACTTAATAGTTTTTGATAATACGGTGATAGTTATTCCGGTAGAATACGTACACCAATAGAAATGTCAGCTGTCGTATGTCAAATGTCAAAACATTAGTAATGTCTATGGATGCTTAGTATAGAATTGTCAACGATCAATATAATCGATTTAGTATAACATGTTTTCTCCGTTGCTACAATAAATTTAATAACTCTGCCCCAACAGTTTTATTACTTATTATCTTTGTTTTATCTTTTTAAGGCATCTCTCGTCCTAATATAATTTTTATCAATTCTATGACGACGTTTAACGCAGGATGTATTTTGTATTAATATTCGTCACGATGTTCATTGACCTAGGCAAAATCTTAAAAAAAAAGAAAAATAACTTTCATATTTTAGCAATAGTAACACGGGCTTAGTACCTAGTGCTACTGCTAAAGATTGCAATTTAAGTGTTTAGTTTAATTTGTTGTGTAATAGTTTAACCCCTTCGGACCTGAATTTATTATAATTGGGTTAAAAAATATTTGCATCGATTTTCTAAGTATTTAGGTACTCATTAACTATATTTTAGTAAAAAAAATAATTATATGTTTTTAGTTTATTAGAAATATATATGTCCATTTACATGGACAACAGGCTCTCAGCGTAGTGTATTGCAGGAATCTCACATGCCTATGCACAAAGTTATTTCTACTAAATATTTATTACTTCAAAAGTTTAAATGACTGATTTATGTAATAAAATAAAATAATTTGTTTAATATTTATTCAAAGTTAATACAATTATCAAAAAATAATGAATAATGATTAAATATTTTGATGGAAATCTCGAAAACAATTCCGCTTAACATTAGCATTCCACATTTTATACAGTAGACCTGAGTTTTAGCTTTACATTCTTTTTGCATCTTATCGTTTCTTTTTATTCACATTTAGGCAAATTATCTGCACTATCATATTGAATTTCATTTGCCGGCCTGACTTTAGCACCCCAGCGACGACGGAGTTCTAGTTGGGTATTTACCAGGCTACTAGGACCAGCAGGACCAGCAGGTTCTTTTGCTTATAATTAATGGCTGACCCATTTCTATAAGAGCTTCAGCGACTCGCTGTCTGAAATGCAACAGGTCGAGAATATCTTTTTTGGAATTTTACAGGTTTTGCTTTCTTCTTTATATTCCAACCAACTATTGGTCAGTGCCAAGTCTATGGCGTAGAATATTATGGCCTACTTTGATTTTCATTGCGTGATACTGCTCTATGTTCTTCGTCTTGGGTTTCTTCTTCTCGCTTTTCGTCATCAATAACCATCGGATTTACAATTGAATGTACAATTTCACTACCCACGCGACCAACATTTTGTGGTGTATTATCTATTATTTCGTCGTCACTTTCTTCATCAAGGCCTGATAGCGTTCCATTTTATAATATATCGAGTTATAAATCGACATCTTGACTATTTGAAAATCAAAACCTAAAATAAAACAATAATATCATTCATTATTCAAAGGTAATTCATAGTATACGTATACTTTATTTGCCGAATTTCGAGTCCTGATGTCCATTGAAATGGACATATCTTTAATTCCATATTTCTGACTCAATATAGCGTCAAATCATGTACATTATACATATAGTCAATAATTATAATGTAATATATATAAAACAAAAATATTTATTTGAAATATATTAATATCAGTAAGAAAACATAATTAAAACTGATGACTTACCTCCTTTGTGTGAATCCATGACTGACATCAAAACTTGACGGGATATTATGATCTACCCACATATAAAATCGATTGTGTTTTATTCATAATATCATTACTAGATAAGAACCGAGTAACTCTAAATATTTATATTGAGTTTTTACTAACAGCGTTTCGTATTACACGCATTTGAAAAGTATGTCCACTGAGATGGACGCCAGGAACGAAGGGGTTAAGTTCTTGTATAGTTTTAGTTGTTGTATAAAATAAATGAATAAATAAAAATAAATAAACATCTTCACTTTGTTTTATAAAAATACAACAATATATTTACAATAATAAATAACAAAATCGTTTAAAACTCATATTAGTATCATAATTCCGAGCACAAAACTATAAATTCTAACTTCTTTCACATTATAGTTAAACAATTATTACCTTTATGGTTAAAAATTATAATTAGATAAAATTGTTTCGAAGATTTTGTTTATATGCTGAGACCTAAAAATAAGATTATTCATGAGTAAATGTTTTTTTCTTTCATTGGATACAAACGAAAATTATGATAAAAAATACTTCCTTGTCTTCTACACTGCCTAAAACTATATTTAAAATAAATGTTTGAGTTTTAAACTCGCTGGACATCAGACTGCAAAATTATACTAATTTAGTTTTTGGTTTGTTGATGGTCATACAATCGATTACGATTATTCAAATTTTGAAGGATGCTTTTATTGTTACGGGATAGGTAAATAATATTAGTATTATAAATTATGCGTACTGCAAATGTTCCGAAATTTGTTCTTAGGGGATTCCAAATTTAAATATGTCGATGACTCACATTTGCAGTCAAATGCGGTATTTTTTAAAAATAAATTTCTTCTAGTCTATGCTCAAATACTCACAAATGATTGGTCAGTCAACCGCTACGAGCATTCGTTCTCGCTCCGAAAACGCCAAATACGCTTTCAAACCAAAATGGAGGATTTGTCGGTCGAGGTGTACGGTGATAATGGTGCTTATTATAAGGTTTGTAAATCGTGAAGTACGCTAAAATTTCATCCGATGCACGTCAAATTGTCTAGTGTAACACATAATGAATGATTTCCAATCATCAGGAACGAGTTTTGTCTCATACTTACAAAAATATTTTTCCGGGAAGATCATCACGACTGGAATGGACGCCATGTCCGTCTGACAGGGCGTGATATTCCATGTGTTGTAATAATTGTGTTGGTTTTTGTATTTTTAGCCGCGATTGCGGACTTTAGAAATTGGGGCGTCGCGAGCGGCGTTTTTACATTTGCGCATTTTTACGTATATGACCTAGATAACTTATTTCTAGCGCATCACCAAGTTGAATTATGGTCTCTATGTACTAAAATCTCTTTATTTTTAGGCCATTGTCACCGACGTGCTCGACAACGAGGTTCTGGTAGCCTTTGAAAATGAGTGAGTTTGGTTTTTGGATTGTTATTTATTGGTATGTGGTGATAAGTTGAAGTTTTATTTATCGTGTCGGTGATACGTTTTGTAGCTGGCAGCCGGAGTCGAAGTTCCCTTTCTCGCAAGTGTTCTTACCACCGAAAGACACCGGCAAACACACAGAGTTCGTGGAGAACCAGGAAGTCGAAGTATACGCAAGGTCCAACGAGAAAGAAGCATGCGGCTGGTGGACTGCCAATATCAAGGTATTGAATTACAACATATCACATGACAATGCTATATTTTTTACAATTTTTTTTCGAACTACCCTCAAAAGAAACTGGTTGGCATCTTGCTGGTAGAATATTGTGTGTAAAAATTGCAAACCTGTATGACATTCCCCTTTGATGGTTGAATTAACCAGCTGCCACTTAGCATAAAGCTACTGATATTAGCATCACAGCAACTTTTTACAACTAATAATAATTTGATACAAACACCAGATTCTATTTCAATGTTTTGAGATTAATTATATTGCAGTGGTGTGTGACACTTAAATTTTATTAGCTTTCTCTTTAATGTTAGAAGATGTTTATGATTTGATGATTCTGATTTATGTTTTGTTGTTTATCAACATAATTACAGTTGCAGTAATTTTTTTACTTAAACATAATATCTTGATAAGCTCATCTCATTTTAATATAATATGTTAGATAATTAATATAATCTTAAGAATTACAATTTTAATGCCCATTTGTACTTAAATTTATTGTTAAAATGAATCTCATCATAAAAGATTAACATAAATGTTTAAATTACAATTGTGTAGAAGAATCTAATTAGTGTTGCTGTCATAAAACAATTATTAATTATATCAAACAAACATTTAAAAAATGTGAATTATGCATGCTTTGTAATGCTATGAATTCTTGAAAATCCCTTATTCAGTTTATTAATAATTTCATCTTCACATTCTTTTTTTCCATATTAATGATTTCAGTTATTACATGTTAAATGATAGTTTACACTGTCAATAGTCTATTAATTAATTTCTGTGTATAAATGTTCTGTGCTGCTTGTGTTTGGTCACTCTTTATCCTTTGAGGACTATTTTTGTGTATAGGTGTATTTTTTCCATTTCATTTTTTAATATTTTATAATATCTTGCCTGTTTCTTTATCAGATCAGGAAACTTGGTAGACAGTGAAAGCAAATATTTTAAAGTTTTCTGTCTTAACCCTAAATATCTTTGTGCTCTTTATTGATTTTAGCAGTGCAATATATAAGTATTTATTGATTTATATTTTAAATAAAAATTATTTTTGCCTGTTACAGTGATAATGCAGTTAAGAAAATTGATAAATTTTGTTGCATTTAACAATTGAGAACATTTATGTTAAAAGATGTGTATAAGCAAGGCTTTATTCTGTCTACTGTTTTAACTTTGTTTAAGCATAAGCTCTCTAAGCTTACATAACCAGTTGTTTTGTTTGAAGTTGAATCAGTTATTTAATTATTGACCAAAAAACAGTTAACTGTTTTTAAGCTTTAACTTCATAACTATAAAATTAATTTTTTTAATAGAAATTTCTGAAAATTAAATATAAAACCTACTGTAGGAGTTATATGGATGCCTAAATGAATGAATGAATCATTACATCAAAACATTTTATCATTAGGAATGTGGAAACAGAAATAAGAGATCATATTTCAGTAAATCCTAACATGTGCAGTTGGATGTTTCAAATTGTAGTAAGGTCAATGACATTAACTGCAATGTTACAAATTAGTATTAGTAATTTATGTTAAATTTTAATGCACCATTTGTGACTTACTATTATGACATATTTAGTAGATATTCAATTAGTCAATATAATATTTAGTGGGCATATACCAATTTTGAGTGAAAAGTAATAATGTAAGAAAAACTATGTGTATTCAATTTAATTGGAAGCTTCATTATTGAAAAATAATGAGAAAATGAAGAAAAAAGTCTTGCTATTGCCCTAACAGGATTAGAAATTCGTAAAATATAGGAACCAAATTCACACTCATAGAATTATACTAAAGGAGTTGAAAGTAGGCATTTAATCTGAATTAAATAACCTGGTAACAAATTAAGATGTAGCGAAGATCAAAAGTAGGCCGTAATTCCCGCCATAATTATGCGGTTTATTTGCAGTTTGCCCATCCCACATTCTGATCAAAATTTCGCACATCATTACTAGTGTGTCGTGTATGTGTGAAAATTACTGCACACTTCTGGTGAGGCCTTCTAGTATTGATATTATTAGTTCAATGCACTGAAATGAAACTGTTATATCGAGCCTTACTTTTAAATAGAATTCGAAAAATCAAAGATTATAGCAACATATGTTTTTTTTGTGGTGATTACAGGAAAGTCTTTGATATGCTGCATTAGAAAATAATAAATCTCTTCACTATTTTGCTTTTATCATTATGTAAACTTAAAAATCTGTCAAAATATGTATCTTGCTTATTATACTTTAGTAAGCAATATTATTTCGTTACAACTAGAAGGAATTTTAAAGTGATATTTTTAACACATTCAGAAATCAAATGATACAGCAATTAAATCAAGTGTACGACATTTATTTCACTGCGTTGCTACATACTAGTGTATGGAGCCAATTTCGATTACTGTCTCATTACGTTTTGACAAGTTACTGTAGTTTGTGTAACAGGTTGTATGTTAACTAAATTCCAATATGAATAGAATTAATGTTTTATATATTGACCTTATTGTTCGATTTCACGTAAGAAGCTTTTACCCAAAACAAAATAGTTTCGAACACTTGGGTGGCTTTTTAAAAGGGTGATTGGTGCTACAAATATGCGGTTTTAAAAATCTTCAATTTATGGGGCTTAATTAATTATCAAAGACCAATTGGTAATTTTTCGTGTAAAAGATACCGACGATTTAATAGGTTAACCAACTCTATCAATATTATAATGCTATCAGTATCAACACTGCTTTTTACATTTTCTAGTAAAAAACTGCATCAAACAATTTAGGTCTTCTCTACTTGTTTCATCACAGTTCATTCACCCTTGGGATCGATATGCGGATACTATAATGAAATTAATAGAAAGTTTAAACGTATCCTTACAATGTTGTTGCATATAATCTTTAGAAGGAAAAATCCGTGCAAAGAACTCCTTATGTAACCTAGGTGATTTGTTGTACGGCCGATCCAAACCAATCGGTCTTATAACTGAAGTTCAGTGCGGTTCAATATTGTTCATTCGCTATTCTGTAAGCGTTAAGTCGGCTTCCTCAAAATTAAACCCAATAGCCAAATACTACACTCGGTAAATTAGTACTATGGCAATATTTCGAGAAGGGATGAAGCAGCATTACTAAAACGTCTTATTTCTGCTACGTTCCAACCGTTCCCTTACGTTAAAGTTGGTTTAAGAGTCCACATATATTTTTTTATAAAATTATTGTAATACCAAGTTGAGACAAAATGAAACGACATTATGTTGAAGATATTTCTGTTCGGCCACAGATGATGAGGGGCGACTTCCTCGTGATCGAGTACTTAGAGTGGGACAACTGCTACACGGAAATAGTGCCAAAGGACCGACTCCGGGTGAAAGTGCCCAAGATCACCATCGACAAGAACACCTTCCACAAGTTCGAAATCAACGTACCTGACTATCTCAAGGACTAGTGAGTAACATTTTGTCTATTGAGCCTTAAATACTAGAACCTCCTTTTTCCTACAGGGTCAGTAGATTTATCTACAATGTTGTTTTGTCTATGGCCATTTTTTTCTACAAGGTTGTCATAACGGATAGTTGGTGCAGTGTGATTTACTGTCGACTGACAAGAAATTACCTACCGCGATAATGCCTCACTAATTATGTCTAATCATTGCTATTCTATATTTTCTCTGGTTGATGTGCTTCTAACATGGCCGTTTTGGGGAAATTCATCCATTTTTGACTGAAATCGCGACTCCCATGAAGGGAACATCTCTTCATATAAAATAACATAAACTACATATAAATAAACATAAATGTAGTTTATGTTATTTTATTTGATGTTGAAACCAATTTGTTCCAAAGCGATTTGTTATATGGTGACACTAACCGTTAAGGGGTATCGTATAAAAGACGGTTCTCATAAAACCAGTTTGTGAGAATCTGGTTAAAAGGGTCCCACAAAGCTCAAGGTCCCGTGGTTGCCAGGGCCAACAGATAATCGTCTGTTTTCACCGATTCGTTTTTTTCGTTATTCTGATCACATGAAATAGATACAAAATAAACCTTCCTGAAAGTGTTTTAGCGACAAATATCTTTATTTATATTTAGACGAACATCTACACTGATTTCACTACTTTCGATTGATGACCAACGCCCGGTTCTGAAGTAGCTATGAAGCTTCTTGTATTAAGTCATTGTGTTTGAACAATCAATGGAAATAGTTCCTACAATTTAATTGGCAGTTTAATGCAAATAACTGTTATAGGAGGCGCCATACTTAATTATGTTAATTGTACGATATATCCAAATCATTCATTCAAATTTGTGTAATTTGCACGGAATGTTAAGTTTAATATACCGTTGCTTTTACTCGCCCCTTAGTGCTTTCAATAAAGCTTGCCAATTCTCGTTTTGATTGCACATTCCGGAACGACAATCCGTGTCTATCTTCATTGTTGAATGTATCACGGCAAAATTTATCAAGATCTGTGCAATAATTTACCACGGAAGGCATACTTAACTGATCAAATAGTTACTGAATTAGGAAGGACTTGATGCGGGTACCTTGATACATGCTCATAAATTGATGTATCTGTAGAATCAAATATAGAAACCACGCCCTTTCACTTTAAATTGTATAAGGTTTTTCGACAATGGCAATACTCAAAATAGGTTTCGGAACATTATGAATCCAAAAAACCGTATTGTTTGCTTGTATGCTACGAAATAATAAGTGGACTCCTCTTTAGTCTATTCATCTGGTCTTAACATTAGGTATTGTAAAAAAGTTCGACTACATTTTTATTTGGACAAGATTTTGTGAAATGTCACTAAGTTCCAATGTAATTTCATTGACTTACTTCATACTTAGGTAACTAAGACAAATTTAAGATACAAAAATGAATATATTATTTGATACTCAATATTTTTATAGACTTAATTATGTAGGACGAGTAATTAGCGTAATCAATTGGCTAATGTTCAAAGGTAGACAAAATACAATTTGATTATAATTTATGCAAATGAATGAATGCTCATATTATTGCCTCATTCGATTGCTATGAAACAATTATACAGAAACGAAACGTACGAACTTATTACTTCGCCAAGTGCGAATTTAATTTAAGATCCATATAAATATGTAGACGGGTTTATCAGTTATAGCATCTGTGAGTTAAGTTCAATATATTATGTTTTCTATACACCGATACTTAACAAACTACAAGCAGCTACTTAATGCGTTACCAACCTTTTTCGTTTTCATATTAAAAGTTTTTTAGAGTCTAAGGAAGGTGGTGTTTTTCAAAGGTTCTCGAGTTCAGTAGGTGATTCAATTTCTGTGCATTACCCTTTTGTTATTGTTTCACAGCAGTTTTATAATTTTGTGGCATGCTAAGGTTTATATTTAGAAAAAAAATTAGAAGTCAGAGGCTTCTTTGTTACTAAATATTTCACTTTTTTTTTATTTTGTGTAAATTATAATTTTCACATAAAGAAATACAGGTTAAGCTCTGAATATTTACATCATCGGATCCCGCCGCAAAAAGACTAGAGGAAATTTTTTAGGAGTAAAATAACTTGATGAAGAATTAGAGTGAACAAGTCGAATGAGTGGTGTCCGTTTCAAAGAGTATTCCCGTGAGCGAAATTTGGGCACATGCACGATTTTGAATACTTCATGCTTAATGAGGCTTCTTGCTAACGATGCTGTTTTCGGCCTATTGTCCGTTTTATTCGAGACAATGTAGTTTTGTCTTTGCAAACTGCTTGTCAGTGCATCCATTGTCAAATGGTTCTGTTACGTCCTTGAATATTTCGATACTTAACGATAAAAAAGTTCGATACAATTTTCACTTTATTTTGGGTTAGGCCTCTGCAACAGATTTATTGTACGTTGTCTGTAATAGTTTTTTAACGGCTTCTATATTTATTTTTATCGTTCTTAATCATTATAATATACCCAATGATGAGCACAGGCCCCCTCTACCATTGAGTGGGTTGGGGTTGAGTGCCTATTGCGGGTTTGTGCACTACACATTTAAGAAAATTACTAAGAACTTTTATGTGTGTAGGTTAAAGCAAATGATATTCATTGTGAAAACACTTATAATTTCGAAAATTGTGTGCCTGAAGTTTGAACCCGCGGTCGCCCAGATTCTCGACCGCGCGCCTAAACCTCGAGGCCATCACCGCTCATGCGTTTAATTTTGTGTAATAAATTGCAATTAGTTCACTTTGTATACAATTTGGATTTGACTTAGTATTCAACATCATCAATTGTATAGAAATATCAATACTTGAGTGTGGTAGCAAACATCTTTCATTAATTTGAGGCCGATTTTCTTTTTTGGTTCGAAGACCTTATGAGGTTCACTGAGCTCATCGCTCGGGGGCATCGACGATCTTATTTTACTTATTTTAGCACATAATATATGGGGTGTATTTAAACTGTGCTCGAAAATTAAGGCAGGTATAATAATTACGGTGATTACGAACTCATGTGCGTTAAAAAAATCCCGACAATTTTTTTTTTAAGTTTTCTACAACCACATGCCTTAACGCCAATGCGTTTATCATCGTAGCTATTTTGCCTCAGTTCTCGATCACGATCTGAATACACCCAGTATGCAATTCTTCATCAGCCCATATACGTCCTACTGTTGAGCACGGGACTTCTCCACTATAGAGAGAGTGTTTAGGCCTTAGTCCATCACGCTGGCCTAATGCGGGCGCGTAATAACGGCTGTTTGTTTGTGCAGCCTGCACGACATCCACAGCGCGAAGGTGGAGAACGCGCACAAGGAGTTCCAGAAGGCGATCGGCGCCGCCGTCGTGTGGTACGTGCCCGAGCGCGCCGTGCTCGCCGTCATCAGCCGCTGCGACTCCAGCCACAAGCGCGCCGAGATGCTGCACGAGATGCACTTCAGGTACACACACCCACACACTCACACCCCACCATACATATACACAACAAGTGCTAACAGACTTGCGCGCCCAAGAAAAAGAAAGAGCTAAAATGAGGATTAGCTAAGCAATAAGTGGAAGTAGCTGCTAAATACCTAAATCCCCTGTGAAGAAATGCCTAACGGTAATCCCAAGGGAAAGACGAAGGTGGCGAAGAGAAGGAAAAAAAATCATCACTTATACACACGCACACACTCTGATACACACACAATTGCACGAACCACGGACCTCAATCGTTTGCTACAGCCTGAGGTCCCGTTCGCTCGGCCTGCCGTCTCGCAGGCCGGGCGAACCGAGTGCTTACATCATATGGGAGTCACAGGGCCACTGGTTTCGAGCTTTATGCCAGTTGGTAGTATTACATTTCCTATAAAAATGTATACATTTTATTTCTTTTATTTTTTTTTCAATTGATAAATTTTAAAGTTCGCTATAAATCGATTCAAAATTTCATTCCATAATATCACAGACTAAACTCTTTATTTTCTCATCTTCAGGAACCTAACTCAAAAATTGACGTTGCTAAAAAAAACTGAGGAGGCAGCTAGACAATTGGAATCCACTAAAATACACAATCAGGGCGGGTGAGTAACATTTCCTTTTTATCTAAAGTAAAGCATCAAATTTAATAGTTAACTTGCTTTTTTTTTGCTGGCCGCACCAGTGTAAACTCAACTTTGCAATGAAACCCTAGTTTGTCTGAGCCAAAAAAATAAAGTAAGCTTGAAGTAGTGAGGAGTGTTTTTGCATCATGGTGGCTGGTAAAGGTTGGACGAGGAGAGCCGAAGATCGAGCTCAGTGGAGAGGCCTATGTCCAACAGTGGACGAAATGAAGGCTGATGATGATGCTACCTGAGCACCTGGTTGGACGTGGCGTGTGTACACTACAGGCAGTGTAGCGGCGGCGTTGTCGGCAGGTACACGGAGGAGTTCAAGGTGCCGGACGACCTGATGGGGCTGGCCATCGGCACGCACGGCGCCAACATCCAGCAGGCGCGCAAGGTGCCCGGCGTCACCAACATCGAGCTCGAGGAGGGCTCCTGCACATTCAAGATCTGCGGAGAGGTACACACCTAACTTAGAAATACAAAATTTTGAATTAGGTCACTATATTTTTAAGCGTGCGATATGGTTAACGTGTATGTGTGTCCAGTCGACGGAGGCGGTGCGTCGCGCGCGCTCGCTGCTGGAGTACGCGGAGGAGTCGGTGAAGGTGCCGCGCGAGCTGGTGGGCAAGGTCATCGGCCGCAGCGGGAAGGTCATCCAGGAGATCGTCGACAAGAGCGGCGTCGTGCGCGTATGTACACACACACACACAACACTTTATTTATGCGAGAGGAAAGCGCCTTAACACCTTCACTGTCCATGACCCACATGTGGATCATTTTTGCTCTGAACAGGACGTCCGTGCCATACATGTGGGTCACTGCACTTTTAATACATAATGGGGTCTTACATCGTGGATGTAAAAGAAACCTACCAGTATTGTACATGGACGTAAAGGCAATAGTGTAGGTAAAATTTTTTTTAGGACTTACAAAAGTCTGAAAATTTAACTTAAAAATAATCAAGGATGAATGATTTTATTTTAATGAGCTTCATTAAAACATGCAAGACACAGGGGTTTCTTGCAGACACGGTATTCTATGCCTGTCTTTTTTTATTTTAAACGTGCATCACCAACCGAACGACCTATTTCGAGAGATTCTGCCGTTCAGCTGTCTTTCTAATTTTATCAACTTGTGGACCTCACTGGTAGTTGGATTTCTTGTAATTAATCTAGATGAGCATGTGGATGATGCAGGTGAAGATGATTCCGGTGAAATTCCATGTGACAGTCCTGGTTCTTCAACTCCCAATAGGTGTTTTGTAATTATCGCATATCCCTTCAACAGTGGAAATCTGTTGTTTGCATTGATGTCCTTGTAAATAAGCACCGCATTTATCGAAATAAGATCAGCCGCAATCTTCTTATACCAGATGCATGTTTTACGAACTGGTGAGTTCGCTAATCGGCTATATCTACACCCTTGTTGCTTCGATTATATTCCAAAACCACTTTGGGCTTCAGTATAGGTCTGAAGCCAGTAGACAATTCCATCTTATGATCATGGCATGTTGAAAGCATCAGGGAGTCTCTGTTATCTCGCCATTCTAGGACAGTTTTACCTCTAACGTCCATGACACCTGAGTGTGCCACTGAATTGTTAGGTTCTACGTCCGTGACATACATGTGGTTCACTCTTAAAATGTCGGATAAAAGCTCCCCCCCGTACTTTTATGGCCTTATGAACCTGAAGTGGTATAAATGCAATTACATCAGTACATAGGAACGAAAAATTAAATTGGACGTGTGAGCGTATTTTGATATTTTGGCTGGACAGTGAACGTGTTAAGCTTACCAAGTTCAGGTTCTTATTCGGTACCTCGGCGTGGTCGTGAGGGGTATGTCGGGTTCACTGGCCTACCAACTCGGTGCGCAGTTGCGCTTAGCTGAGTTGGGTTCCTAATCAAAATCCTACGCCAGCATGCCGACTTAACCTCTCGGTGTAATACACCAACACGTTAGGTTTTGTACCAACCTGGTCTTAACAAATATGTACAGAAATAATTGGCAAAATGAATAGAATCGAATACCAAATTGAGACAGTGCAATATAAATATTTTCGTACGAACATCGAAAACGTACGTAATTTTAGTTACGAGGCTTAGGCACAGCATCGAGCATTAGCGATCGCGAGTACAAACCCCACGTGCTTAAAATTTAAGTGGGTTACACTTTTCGTAACTAAGTGTCTCTTAAATAATGAATTATCACGTACTTTAACGGTATAAAAAAACATGAGGAAACATGCACACTTAAGAGATCTTAAGAATTTCTGCACTAGATCGGCGTGGTGGACCAAGCTCGAAACCCTTCTAGTTGTAGAGGAGGTTCGTGCCCAGAGGACCTACATAAGGTAATAATGCAGATGATGATAATTTTCATCATCACCATCATCATTGAAAAGATGTTTCATTTTGTAAAGTTGTGAATACTGGGTGTTCCAGGTGAAGGTGGAGGGCGACAATGATCCGCAGCCGTCAGCGCCGCGCGAGGAGGGGCTGGTCCCCTTCGTGTTCGTGGGCACGCGGGAGAACATCTCCAACGCCAAGGTGCTCGTCGAATATCACATCGCACACCTCAAGGTAAAACACGCCCCGTTTTTATTTGTATGAATAAGATGTTATCACGAAATAATTTATTTCATTGTATTTGATGCTGTAATGCCAGTAATGTGCAGTTCTAAAGACTTACGTTCAGTTTTTGACTAATAAATCATTATACAGGATGTATTCAGGCCGTGATCGGAAACAAAGGCAGGTAATAGGCAACATTATTACGAACCCCCTGGCGCTAAAGAAAATCCCGCCAAAAAAAAAAATTTACGTTTTCCATACTATTGGTATGAAATGTATATGATTTGTATGGAAAAGGTCAATTTTTGCCTGAATACATTCAGTAATTTTGCTGCTTGCATAACATACAATTATTAATGTGCGTATTTGTTGGTCGGCAGGAGGTAGAGCAATTGCGGCTGGAGAAGCAAGAGATTGATCAGCAGCTACGCGTGGTGATGGGCGGCACTGGCTCGTACCCCGCGCCCCGGGGCGTGCCCCCCGCGCGCCCGCGACGCGCCAGGCCTCCGCCCCCTAGATACCCGCCGGGTACGCGCATTATAGACATATTGTTAATACATTAATTATTATTAGTCCATCTTTCATAATCTTAATGTCCTTATTTAGTCATAACATTTTTAATAAATTTAGCTTTCTATTATATGTGTAAATTCGATATTGATGTAGGCTAACTACATCATCTCCAATGATATAAATTTTAAAGGCCCATAGTAGCTCTTTTTTGTTTATATACATAAGTGTAGGCAATCATTTTGCGTAGCTAATTTGTTGTGTGTTTGTGTTCCAGGCGGGTCAGGTGGCGGGGCGGGCGGCGCGGGCGGGGGGCGGCCCACGCCTGAGCGCGGCGACGAGCGCGACGGATACAGACCGCGACCACGACCCAACAGGCCCAACAGGTAATGTACACAATTCATCTTGTTGGTGCACATGGTCTTGTTAGTTAATTTTGTAAGCAGTTGCTCGAAAGAGTAGATTGATTTTTTTTTGTGAAATTCAAACAATATCAATGTTACTTTAATAGATTATGTTTAACATAATGGCAGTTTCCTCACCTTCCTCAATAAATGGTCCTATGGTATAGTTGAATTAATGCCAATTGCATTTTCCAACAGTCTACCTTATTCTAAATTGACATCGTTTGTACATATAAGACCTATTGCTGGGTACAAACTTCCCTGCAATTAAGAAAATGTAGGTTAAGACTGGACTAAGGTTCATACATTCTGGCTCAGTCCGGGTTGGCATACACCTAAAGAGGCTAAGATTTTTCCTTGACAGCAGGTTTTTAATGTGCATTTGTATGTGTGTGCAGGTCTGGAGACCGCGGCGAGCGTGGCGAGCGTGGCGAGCGCGGGGAGCGGCCCGAGCGCGGCGAGCGGCCCGAGCGTCGCCTGCCGCTGGAGAACGGCCGCGCACACCCGCCGCGCGCGCGCGCCGACCGCCCCGACCGCACCGACGCACGACACGTCGCCGCCGTACGTACACTCTACTCACTGTAGCTTCCCATCCTATCGATCTACACTGCTCTACATACATACGTCCCTAAAAAGCCCGTAGTTCACGGCGTTCTTTCATCCGCTACCAGACAACTTTCCCCGAATTAGATCTGCCTAAGTCCGGTCTCTACTCCAACACTCGTCTGCTCCATTGGATGTCAGATCATTGGCAAACATAGCCGGCCTATTTCCACTTAGCGTGCTAATCCTGAAGGCATTACCAATGATATTGGTTATCTGGCAGATGACCTTCTTCATACTATTCACCAACGAAACTCCAAACTCTACATTTGACATTTGTATATCTATTTCTTTCTTCCTAAATCCCTCGCTGAGAATTGCTATCAATTGAATCTATTTCCACTGGGTGCGGTCATATGCGCAGGAGACCACACAATTAGAGGTATCGATCCCGGGATCCCGAAGCCCGGGATCCCGGGATCCCGGTCATATTTCAGTCCCGAAATTTTCGGGATTAAATTTAATAAATCCCGGGATTTTCGGGATTGACATATTTATAATAAAAATCAATAAAAATGTGCTTTCTAAGATCATTAAACAAGAAATTACTCTTTCTGAGGCTAGTTTTACACGAGGCAATAATTTGGAGAAGACCTATAAAAATTTATAGACGATTCCTCCAACTTCCATCGAGTCTGAACGCGCTTTTTCTGCTTTTACATATGCCACAAATTAAGAAGTATGCTTTCGGATGAGACGTTGGATGCGTTGTTATTTCTAAGATTTTATTTTCGTGGGTTAAATAAGTAATTTATAGTTCCTATATTTATATTTTATTTAAAATACATTGATCTCTGTTGCATGGTCTTTTTAGGGTTCCGTAGCCAAAATGGCAAAAACGGAACCCTTATAGTTTCGTCATGTCCGTCTGTCCGTCTGTCCGTCTGTCCGTCTGTCACAGCCGATTTACTCGGAAACTATAAGTACTACAGTGATGAAATTTGATGGGAATATGTGTTGTATGAACCGCTACAAAAATATGACACTAAATAGTAAAAAAAAGAATTGGGGGTGGGGCCCCCCATACATGTAACTGAGGGATGAAATTTTTTTTTTCGATGTACACACCCGTGTGGGGTATCAATGGAAAGGTCTTTTAAAATGATATAAAGTTTTCTAAAAAACATTTTTCTTAAAGTGAACGGTTTTTGAGATATCAGCTCTCAAAGTCGTAAAAAGTATGTCCCCCCCCCTCTATTTTTATAACTACGGGGTATAAAATTCTAAAAAAAATAGAGGTGATGCATGCTAATTAACTCTTTCAACGATTTTTGGTTTGATCAAAGTATCTCTTATAGTTTTTGAGATAGGTTGATTTAACTGTAATTTTGGTTAAGTTATTGTGCTTACACTGAAAACGATGGCTGAACGCTGGTGTATATACTTCTTTATTCAGTTATCACAAGCCGATTTGGGCACGCCTATAGCACGGAATATTTATAAATACATATATAAAATTAATATTCATACATAAAAGTACAAGGCAAAATATCGGGAGAGTTTAGGCTCCATTCACCAGGTGTATAAATTGACATAATAAGTTTATTATATTTGCTGCTACGGAACCCTTTGTGCGCGAGCCCGACTCGCACTTGGCCGGTTTTTTTATAGTACAATGGCGTTTCTTTGTTTAGATAAAAGGGCTTAGTTTGTTTATTTTATCAGAAGAAATTATAATTTTGTTTTATTTTTTAATATTTAAGTAAAGATTTAAAATAAAAGATTTATTTTAAAATGCTTTACTTTCTTTTTGTTACCACTTTTTATTACTAATACAATCCCGGGACTACCCCGGGATCCCGGGATTAACTGTTGATAATCCCGAAATCCCGGGATTACAAAAATCGACAGGGATCGAATCCCCTACACACAATGCACAGTGCATACTGCCGCCCAAAATCTCCCTTATTTTGTAGGTGGTCATTAGCTTTTCTAAATGGTGCCACAGAGATTGTTTAATATGCCCAAAGTAATTAAGGGAATTTGATATATTGTCATTCATATATTATTTGCAACTCACAATACTCCATTTATTAATGAATAATGTGGTTTTGTTCGACAGACTGGTAGACGGCGCGAGGACCGGCGAAGGCAAACTGATGACGAGAGCTCCGTGCTAGACAGCCAGGATGTGTCCAGCGCAGACAGAGGTATCCACAACACTACTCGACTCGAGCACGCGCTTGCCTCATAATCGAACTCATTACATGACACCTTTTTTATTGTCATTTAATTATTGATATATTTTTCTTATTTGAGCATTTATATGCTGCAGTCATTTAACTATTATAATCTTAAGAATTGCCAAAAATATATTACAAGTTCTAGTTTATAAAATGTTTCAGTAGGGACTTTAATAACTTAATGTGAATTTAAAGCTTTTACTGGTTCTGTTAAAAGACCAGATTGTTATGTAAATTAGATTTCTAAAATTATTTTTATTTAATCTATATTCACATGTATGATATGCAGCTACTTAATAATTATCTTTAATTAATATTTATTATTTAAATAGTGTAGAAGAAAAATTATATATAATTCGAGACAAATTGTTGTTGTGTAGATTCTATATGAGGTATGCATAAGAAAATTACTGATTTTCAAAAATTTTATTTTTACTCTATTGTTGTCATGTTATGAAGTCGATTGTGGCGTTATATCGGCGTTTAATTTTGCAAATTTATTATTGTTACACGGTCGATCAATGTAATAAAAAAATTAAATTAAAAATATAAAATTTTTACTAATCTATCATGGATCTGGAGTTAGTAAACCTTTCGTCAATTGTCAACCTTTAATGATGATTTGGCAACATGCACAAAGTGCTAAATGGCAAAAAAATATTAAAAGGACTGAGGACCTGACATGACTGACAGTGTTCATTTCGTAAAATTATATTTATATCATCATTACGTTTACCCCCTAAGTACTGTTACACTGTGCGCAACAGTTTTAAATTTTTGGAGTAATAAAAATTACAACAATTGTGGTTAACAAAAAATTGTTCCTGTTTGGCACAACATATTTGTCAATCCTAAAAAGGGCGACAAGTGCAAGAAGTATACACTAAAGCAACTTGCGAGTTGTAGTTGTAATAAACTTGCTGATAAGCTCTTTTGTTCATGGAGCAATATGTTTTGCAATCACACAACTTTCCTGTTTCATGCGATGCGCACAACCCAATATTCTTCCAAAACAATAATTATCTATATTTTGCTTTCAAGAGTGACAACAGACTGCCACTCTGGTTTTAGATTAATTTATAACTCTACTACTGTCTCTATGGAAATATAATTTGTGTTATTGCTAACACTGGACAGTATTAATAAATATTTAAAGGACTAAAGTGGTCGACCGTTTAACAATTTTCTGTTTCTGTTATATAAAAAAATATATTAAGGATAATCTGAAAATATTACTGAATGTGCTAGTTAAAATGTAGTTTGGTAGTTTATATATTATGTATGGAATGTATTTATTATGTGCGTTTTTTATGTGTTAACTTTTTTATATTATTGCACCCCTCTATACATTTTAATTAGTACATATTTTACGTAGAAGGATGAATGGGATATATATTTGTTTATTTTATACATTAGTTTAGCCGGGTCGAATAGTTTTTTGCTATTACTCTAATTTCTCCTCTGTACTGTCCTTTGGTGAGGGATTCAAATGATTCACAAATCGACACTGGGTCTTGGTAACCAAACATGAATGGAGCCTACACTTTTAAGATTTCTTCATAGACTAATTGATACAATAACAATGACGAGTGACTTGTGAGCGCAGCGAATAAAGAGCAGTTAGTGGAATAGCAGAGGATTACTCGATGGCGCCGCGAGTCGCGATATTGGTAGCGTAGAGTGTGGGTGAGCGTGGGTGTGGGCGGGGCGCGGTGCAGTGTTTGTGCGCGTGTGTGCAGAGTCGGCCACGTCGTCGGAGGGGCGCGGCGCCGCCGACCCGCCCGCCGCCAGGCGCCGACGCCGCAGGAGGCAAGGTACCACGCACACTCGCGACCTCACTCACTCACACGCTCACTTGCTCACTCACTCACTCACTGACTCACTCACTCACTCCCTCATTCACTCACTCACTCATTCAATCATTCGCCTACCTACCTCGCACAACAACCACAGAATGTCGCGTCCTGACTTACCCTCACCAAACTATGTACGATATGTTTATTTTTAATATCAATAATGCAACAATAAAAAATTCTATTTAATTTTTATTAAAATTTGTGATCTGTCAGATGAATATTATATGGAACTCAGGGTGCTACTGTTTTAGAAAACATTAACATCACAGTGTGATGATCACACTGATCTTTATATTTGGAAGAAGGGTTTGCATTTTCCAACATAATATTTTGTGTTAAATAGTTACCCAAAAACTAAATTAACACTTCGTCTTGAATTGTTGGTAGTTTTATAATAATACATATTTATTTTAAATTTGATTTTATTGAATAATTGATTTTGTATGTTTGTGAGGCAGATAAAGAAGGAAGAATTCCAATTAGTGGATTGTAAAGAATTGTTAGATTGGTTTTATTTTTTGCATGAAAATCTGTATTCACATTTGCGCAAATTAGACATATTTCTTATATATTTGCTTTATATCTAAACTTTTCAATTTATTTTATTCTTCTTGGTGTTTTCAAATTTTAAAGCGTTTGAGTAGTTGATAACAACGCAGAGTGATGTAGCATATTTTTTTCTTATATATAATATTATTAGAAATAGAGCGCGGTGCATGAGGGTCTATTTGTAGCAAATCATCGATCTGTTATATACGCGATCCCACGCTAAATATAACGATGGGCCATTTTCTAATCGCTATCTGAACGATGTCATACTAATAGGTTCCGACGCGTGGGAGCGTTTGTAGTGACGTAGCCGCGTAATTTATTGCATGGCTAAATTTAAAATGATATTGGACATGACGTAAGATTTTCAGATTTATCTTTAGTCGGTCGGGTGTAGTGTACGCTCGAGTGGCTTGCACTGGTACAGCGAGTGTGTTGCAGGAGGCGGGTGGAAGAACGGCGTGAGCGGCGGCGCCACGCCGGCGGGGGCCGCGGCGCCCAACGCGACTGTGGCGGCGGGCGCGGGCGGCGCGGCGGCGGCCCCGGCGGCGGCCCCGGGCGCGGGCGAGGGCGGCGCGGGCGAGGGCCCCCGCGACAAGCGCGCCGGCAACAAGCGGCGCTCGCCGCTGGCCAAGCCCAAGCCGGAGCCGGTGCTGAACGGCACGGCGTAGAGCGGGCCCCGGGCCCCGCGCCCCGGGCGATGACTGGACGCCGCGAGGACTCGCCGACATATATCCTAACGTACGTAGGGCCCGGCCGAGCGCCGGCGCCCGCCCGCGACCGCCCGTCTGCGGTCTGCGCATCGACTAGACTTACTCGTATTATGCTTTTGTAAGAGATTCGTGATTTGTATTCCTGATTATTCGATAAATATGAAAAATTAAAGATGTGTACGTCGCTCCCCGGACGATACGCGCCGATCGCGGCCTTTCGGTACCTTTATGGGAGATCGGACATAGCGCAGTACATACGTGTGTCGTAGCCTGTACTCTGTGGTTATGTGATTTCCTATAAAATAAACATTTCTGTACATATTTTCAATCGTATTTTTATTTGTACAAATATTTGCTCCGTAGTGTGTCGCGCCGCCGCCCGCCCGTGCGACCGCTCGGCCGGCGACGCGACGCTGTTCATACAATGTGATAGTAAATACAGTTAATTATAAAAAATAGTACAACTAGAAACGTTTACATAGAAGCTTAGATCTAATAATACTATAAGTCGAAAGATTATATCGACAGGGGAAGGGTCTCGTGGTGACTCTAAGAACTTCAAAAATCCTAAACGTGTGACACAAAATCTACAATTATTTACACTTAATTATCAGTCATAATCGCTTACCACTGATATGCATTATTGCCGGGACATACATCTCTAAGAAATCGTATTTACAAATGTGATATGGTATAAGTTAGAAAATTCAGGTTATAAGTAGGTCGATTATAAATTTGCTAAGTATAATGAATGTATGGAATAAATGATTTACAAATGGTAACGTATTACTCATTGAGACCACTCAAACCGCTTGCATGAATTTATATCGAACGAGGCCATTTCGATACGATTTTACAGTAGTTAGAGTAAATGACAAAATGTATCCAACGTAGGGAGTATAATAAACGTTTCACAGTAGATTCTCTAATTAATTTTAGTTCAATAACTAAAGAGTATGTTTTCTACTAAATGAAGGCCGGATAGGATTTCCTACATCTGACGTTTTTGTCGTATAATTTGTGTAGGAAACCCTATGACAAAACAAAAAAACAATATAAAATGTGAAATTACTTTTCCGACTATTATTTCTTACCCACTGAAATTGCATGTTTTATGCTGTTTGATGTTGACAACAGGGAGGCCAACGTTAAGGCAAGGTGTTGCTTGTTCTTGATGACATTAATAAAATGTATCGACGTTCTTGGAAAAATCGAAAGCACACCACGACACTGGCACTTGCAGTTAGGTCCAATTTGAGTGTTTGAGACAAAGTACCTAATATTCAAGCATTACCGAATCGATACTACAAATGGAAAACATGTACCTGACAGTTTGCTGGATAAATTGGAATTACTAGCGTCAGGAACAGCCAAATTTTCAAATTCTGTTCAGTTTCTTTTAACATTATTGACATTACCATATCGTCGTTCGGCATCCAAAGCCGCGAATGCAAAATTTACGAAAACTTTACAAGGGACAACAAAAACAAGTCACAAAATGGCGCGAAACTACGTTCGCTGTATTGAATCATTCAAGAAATGAAGGTACTGGTTTAACTTTTAACCATAATTTGCATGCAGATTACCGTAATCGAATGTTAGAAACAAAATGGTAAAAAAATATAAATTGATAAAAAAAAAACCTAATTCGAATTCGCAGTTTTGTACACTGAACGACGATATAATGATCATCGAAGGCTAATAAATGTAAAAAGAATGCAAAGCTGTTCTGAAAGAAAGAAAAAAATACAAATATTTTAAATAGTTGAAACAAAAAAATATTTTAATTGTATTTTGAAATAATATTGAAAAAATCTTTAGTCAAATTACTATATTTTTTAAAAAATATATCAGTGAGTAAAAGTGAGCTTTTAGCGACTTATTCCTTTGCCTTATTCTGGGTTCTTTTATTTGATTACTAAAGTAGGTTATTTAAGTGATTGACTAAAAAGGTACATATTTTAAAAGATTTCAAATTTAAAATATTTGGTTTTTATTCCTGCATTGCATAATCGTAGTAAATATTGGTTTTAATTTTGCTATAAACGCTGTTACCATATTTGTATGATGTAATGGCGGGAAATAGTATTTTCATTGCTTTGTTTCATATATCGATGTAAATTGTAAGTCCTGTTGGTTCAAAGAGTCGTACGTTATCATTTTTTTTATAATTCGCTATAAAATAATGTTTTCGTAAGTTATACATAGGTATATTTTAGTTGCTGATATGTGCGTAGTATATGGTTGAGATTTGCATGTAAGGTTAATTACGGTAACGCTAAGTATAATTTTGTAGGCGTAGCACGGTAATGCTTGCTGCCAGCAAAAATAAATAATATGTTCAATACATAATTTTTTCCTCCTAGTCTAATTTTTTTTTAGAAAGTTACAGCTTAAAAAATGAAATAAAATTAAAATTTTGTTCTTTTTACATGTGGAGCCTTATGTCTGACCTAATGTTAATACATTAGACTCCTAAAATATTTAAAAAAATCGACTTAACTGCTTACATACAAATTCCATTTCAATCATAATATTATGATTATTGCACGATTAAATACTTTTTTATATCTTCAACTTAGTAAACTTGGCAATTCACAATAAGTAAACTAATACCAATGAAGTTTTAAAAGCACTGGACATGCTTTTTATCTAACAAAGTAAATAAATAGTACCTACTTATAATATTTCACAATATTTTAGCAATAGTCGACTATCGATATGATATTCAAATAAAAATACATGCTATTTCCAATTATGGCGCCACTTTCAATATGGCGGACCTACCTATTTTAAAACAATATTGACATTGCTGTAACTATGTAAAAGATCTGCCTTAATCATTTGATAATAATATTTTTGAATTATTCCCTAACACAGCACTATATTTTCTAGGATTAATATACAAGTATCACGTTGCCGTCATTGGGAAGGAAGGATAGTAAGTAAGTAATTATATTAAAAGGAGGTTTTTATTGATGTTAGTAATGTCTACAAATGGTGATATATTATTGATATATTGCTGTTTAGAAAACACGTAACATACGTGTTGGAGAATAAATTAATATACTCGAGAGGTTAAAATAAGTCAATGAAAACATAAGAAGGTAAAATATCTTAAAATGAGTGTTATACAGTAAATTTGCTACACTCTTAATTTATTCCTATTAAATATAGAACGTAAGAATTATTTAAACCTCTTGGAGGAACTAGCTAATTTCACCTACATAAATTTCCTAACTACTTTGCATTGCGCTTTAATGTATTATTAAAAATAACTACACTGCTAAATTACTAAATTATTTTAATACATTTACAAATTATCTTATAACAAAGATAACTTCATTCTCAATCCTAAGATAAATCGCAGAACTATATAAAATAAATATTCGAAATCTACAGTCATCTTTCATTGTAGGCTATTGACTAGAGATTATGGTTCAATTGGGTAAATTTTTAAGCAGGTGTTTTTTAAAATTTAATATTTTACGTTTCAGTATGTTACTCACGATTATTCGAAATAACACAAATAAAATTCCTAAAACACCCGCTCAATACTCATTTACAGTGATTCCGACAGATCTTTTACACTTACAATATTAGGCGTACTAGAAGTGATACAGAGTTAGACGAAAGTGCCCAGTTTTGTGGGCTTCTCCCCGGCAATAATGAGGTGGTGACATTATAGTAACCGATGGTTGTCTTCATGGCACGTGTCCATGTCGCTGTCGTCGGACTCCGAGTGGGAGCAGTACGAGGAGTCGCTCCAGTGTTGGAACTCTTCCTTGTGGTGCTCCAGCGCCATCAGCGACGGGAACAGGCTGTCACAAGCGCTGCATCTGTAAACCAATTAACAGTTTAGTAAGGGGTAGGGATGCTCGATGAACATCGATGTTCGATGATCATCGATATTGAAAGCATAAACATCGATGTTTTAATATCGATGTTACCATACGAAAAATATCGCAACATCGATGTTAACGGAATCGATCATCGATGTTAACTTACGGCCTCACCTCACGCACGACACGCACATCCAAACCAATGCAACTTAGGAAACAAATTATGTCTTCTATGAACGCATCCACAAATCAAGTTTTTTAATTCTGAACGCTTGCTTGATCCAAGATTTAAAAATATTCACTTTCAAGATCCCATAGCATGTTCGAAAGCAATTAAATATGTCAAAGAATTACTAAATACTACGAAGGAAACAGAAGTTATTGAAGAAGTTATTAGTCGTTCGCCAGATCCAACAGAAGAATTTAATTTGTGGAGCGAACATTATAAACTTGTAAATGACAAAACTCTACGTCTTTTTCTAGTGATCACGAAATGTCTTCAGAGTTGATTTACTTTTTGAAAAATCCAGTGTCTGATCTTAAACATGATCCTCTCCAAGTTTGGAATAATGTCATCGGTTCCACTTACCCGAAATTAAAAAAAATAGCGGTGAAATATTTGAGTACTATCATGACATCAACGCCATCCGAAACACTGTTTTCAAAAGCTGGCTCTACTCATTATCAACAAAGAAACCGATTAAAAGGTTCTTCTTTATCAAAATTACTTTTCCTTCAGTTTGATCCAACATCGATGTTCGGTTTTCGATAAATATCGAACATCGATGTTGAGCTTTCGATTATGACATCGATGTCAACATCGATGTTTTTTGAATATCGATCATCCCTAGTAAGGGGGTGTTATGCTGGCAAGTTAGTGTAGAAAGTGAGGGAATGTATTAGGGTTGGCAGTTTTGCCGTGGCACGGTAAGATTCTTGCACTTTATTGAGAGATTAGGATAGAGTTCAACAGTTTTTTTTTACTTTATGCAAAGATTACTTTCGTTTAACTAATTCTACAAATGGGATTCTCTTCCACATATTTTCTAATCAACATTGCAGATATAACGTAGTTTTTGCAGAGCTTAATCTCTATTAAAGGAATTTTAATCCATTACGTCTTAAATAGTATACTTATAAGTCAACTGACCCGAAGTGCCGCTTCTTTTGCTGATGATCGCCGAGCTGGCGCCGTGTCGGGAACGACCGGTCGCATACATTGCACGTCAGCGCCTCGTCTGAAACGTGATGATAAAAATATGTGTATCTAATGAACTAAGGAATAAATATAATTGCTTAAAACGCCTTATTGCAAGTTGCAATAGAGCGGAAATTGAAAATTTAAAGAATTTTTAGAATGATAGGTATTGTGTACTTATGTAATTAAGGTTTTTGGTAGCGATCCGGCAAGGCAAACAGAGACTGCCTTTTGAGAAGTGCAGACATGGAGTAAAAGTACTAGTAAAAAAAAGACTTTATACCTGTTTAATTTATGTTTTTCATGTACAAAGTCTTGCCTACGAATACGCCTGTCTGTAGGTTCGTCAGAATTTATCTAGTCTTGGGATTTGGTATAAAGAAAATTTAAATAGACCTACAGACTGTCTGTTTAAGTATTATCATTAAATCTTACAATCATGTAAGAATAAAATTGCATTACCTATATTTTGTTATGGACATATGAGGACCATGTCCATCAAAATAAAATACCTAGACCTACTTTTATCTCGCTGATTATATCAATGAAACAAGAGACTAATATCGTTAAGATATGCATCATATTCATTTTGGGTTTAATTAAATTTATAAATTAACCTACGCGATAAACTATGTAATCTTATCTGAACAAATATAATTGTCTTATAGGTAAAAATATTCAATTAAATATGCAGCTTTAGTACAAAAAATAAATAGATTTTCAAACCTCTAGATCCAAATCGATTTACGAATCCACATAAAAATGATTTCGTGTGATTAATCTTATGTTCTCTATTTGTAAAGTAATCTAAAAATACTTTACTTTCGAAACTTAAAAAAAATAGGATTCTGTACCGACAATTGCCAGTGCCACAATAATACTAAAAATTGTAACTACCCTCACTATGACTTCATACATGATGCAAGTTTCGGCGCTGTAGTCATACACGATTTTATACTAAATTAAAGTATTCGCTTGGTTAGGGGATTTATTTGACCTACCTAAGTTTTGTTGCTGTAATTTCTTTGTAATCTATTCTACTTTTCGATAAGTTTATCGAGAAAAGAGATGTCTTGGAGGTAGATAGAGGCTTTTACATAATACAGTAAATACTTTCCAGAAAGATAAGATTTAGAAAAGCGAAGAGTAGAACAGATGTAACAAATCTAGGTAATAAATTGTTATAAGCTATAACGCGCCTATTTTTTAGATTTGTACGGTTTAACACTTATAATAATAGCAATACACCGTTCTATTGCCGGGATTTAATAAATTGTTCTATAAATTATTTTCATTATATTCAACCTACGTCAGAAAACCCAATACTATCTGCAGTCAAATTGAGTAATATGGATTATCCTGTTACGGACAATGGTTTGGGGGACTATTTGTCAATCTCGCAAATTGCTTGTTTCGTTTCGAACTAGTGGGTGGATAATACTCTACGTCGGGGATAGCGAATCTTTTGTCGTACAATATATTAACCACTTGTATGTAAAGCCTATTGAATGTAATGATTGTGTCGATAATTAGCCACTTTTAGTAAAATATCACACATTTTAACGGTGCAGGAAAACATTGCGTAGAAACTAGCTTCTATATAAAAGACCATCAGCCCACACTAGACTACCGTGAAGACAAGAAAATATTAAAACACTTTTCAAAATATCTGATCAAATGCTTGAAAGGAAAATAATAAAAACCAACAATTGTAAAAACATTTTTATTTTAAAGTCTAATTTCTGTACAAAATAGTTCAAATAATTATAAATACATCTGATATTCCCTGCGAGTCCAGTGTACGCCAGTTATAGTGAATGTCGCATCTAGGGCATCCATACTTCACACACATGAAAAAATATGTGTTAAAAAAGCAGCATTATATTATTAGGATTATGACATGCTTCATTTTTATTAATGTCTGGAAATATGTGATAGAATGATAAAAATTGAAAGAATATGAAAATTTTACGTTTTAAGGCATTGCAGTTTTTACAATGGCAGCTTAATTTTTGGTCGGGATAATGTTCTTAAAAACAAATGCATGGAAAATATAAATACAAAGTAGGAATCATAAATTCTTTGAAATTATAGAAACAATAACGATTTAACACACGAAATTCTCACTAAAAGTAAAAAGTATTACATGGACAACGTATCTTCGCCAAAAATGCGTTTGGTTTCTAGAACGCTTGAAGTAATAAGAAATGAACTAATAGTAACGTACAAATATATCTACATAAAGAATATTATTAATGATAACATATTAAAGGCAAGACAACTAAAACCTTATATCCCCAAAATATAAAGATCTCTTTAATACTAGGTATATCTTCGTCAAATCAAGATAATGGATATATGAGTCAACACCAGAAATTAATATTTAAACATTCATATATCAATAAGTCTTATAATTGCTGTATATTGTCTTTACAAATGATAAAAAAATATATATGTGGTCGAGATACATGCTTGGTTTTTTTACGCCGTTTTAGTTTTTATTTAAAATTTGAAGATTAAGAATGTAGAACAGCAGCATTTAATTTTTCAGAGCAAAAAATGCTAGTTATTTGTCTAAACAACATATAATGAATTCGATAGGTATACTCGCGTCTATTGATCTCGGACAATAACCAATAGGACTACAACACAATTATCGCTTATCAACCTTATGTTAACAAATACATTGAAATTACAATTCCATATCCCGTTAGTTTATGATTAATTGTCGATAATTGTTCAAACACCTGCTAGTGTGCCACAGACCTATTCAATTTTCTCAGTAATTAAAACCAATTATACACACAGTTTTACTTGGTTGTAAATCAGAACATGTGTATTTTTGAATTTAGAAACATAGTAGGACAAATAATTATATTTATAAATATCAAATTGCTCTGAAAATGACAGCCTTTACAATGAGCTACTACAACCTTGGATAAATAGTGAGAAAGGAATAGCTAAAAATAAATTAGGAAAATATTTGGATGTGATGCAATTTTAAAATTGTAATAATCCAAATACAAAGCGTATATATCTCATTATTAAATGTGAGACTACTTTGCTCTGAAGTTATTTATTTATAATTTATTATACATGAAATGCCAAAAGATTTGTTGAAAATGCTAAAACCTCGTGTTGAACCTCATTTACTCTTGCATTTTCTTGGTAAAAATAAGGATATGGTTGTGAATAACATATTTGCTGTACCTTTAAATTTAGTAACTGGAGCGTCAATTTTTAGGTATTAGTTTAACGCCTGTTACTATGAATGTGAGTATTTCTATAGGATCAGCCATTAACTGTTTTTACTTTAAACTTTGATCTTAGCTTAAGTGTCAAAGAGCGATGTTGATGACGTGTTATGTTTGAAGAAATTTTTTTAAACTTTTTAATATATCGTCGTATATTTTAGTTCATTAGAGGTGCTTGCTAAAATTTTCCACTTCCTTGATTTGAATATTATGTTCTCATTTTTTACTCACATCAACGAAAATCTGATTTACATTTTCCATTAATTAGAATAAAGTCTAATATCAAGTAAACTTTAATTTCATTTGAAGTGTTCACAGTTATATATTTTTTATTGTAGGTATGCAAAGCATATTCATTTAGAATTAATAGTAAGCAATTTAATTTCAATCGTCGACTACGAATCGTCGAGTTACGGTTTAAGTTTAATGCTCCTATTTTTAGAGTAAAAATAAATTATTACATATTCAACTAATTAATCAATCTTTACATTAAAATTAGGTTTGGTGACCTAATTCAAAATCCTTTGTTAAATTGGATGTTTTTCTCATTACAATGTTGTTGATAATATATAAATCATAAAACTCTTCTCATTTTTATTCACATTAGAAAATTTCCTTTACATTATTTTATAAAGTATTTACAAAACAAGCCCATCCCTTTTGATCCCTTGTATACAAGTCAAAACTCGTGCATATTTGAGCTTTATATTCCTTATATAATTAATATATAAAATCACCATACAAAGTTGCGATCACAAAGTCTTTTGAACGGAAACATATGTTAAATTGGCAGAGTATTTGATACGGATGATTTAAACATGCTGCCAAAGAACCTTGCTCCGGTGGATCCTCCTGGGATAGATCCCATCATCATCCAGAACAAGGCTACAACTTGTAGCACTGCACACACAATGGTCCATGGTGTGCTTTGTAAATGCAAGGCGCAGTACAGTGTTGCAATCAATGTAGTTCCATACAAAGATGTAGTCAGTGCCCTCTCTTTAGAGAACATGGATTTGAGATGTGCCCATGGTCCATAGAGAAAGCTGAAGCTGCAAAGAAAAAATACATTTACAACATACAATTTTTTGAACTAGAATTATTTTCTTTAGTCATAAAAATGGAAAAGATTAATAAGTTATTTTATCCAGTATAGATAAAGAACTATTGTATGTTAAGATTGATAGAATTATCATCTTTATACACAATCAGCATCAAAACAAAAACTAAGTTGTGGTAATATTTCATTGCTATTCTAGATCAATTAATTTTAAGGGTACTGTGAAGCAATAAAATTGTTTGAGTATATATAAAATAAACATTGAATGTAAAAATCTTATTTTTAATCACTAATTGTCTCTTACTTCATTAAAATTATATTATTTTTTTTATTAATAGTAATATTTATATGACTTACCTAAGAATAAAGAACAAGCTGCCCAATGTGAAAAGTAATGCAAATTTTCTAGCTTGCAGTAACAATACAGGTATGTACAAAAATGACAGTATAAAGCATAATACTCCAAAGAACATACACACACCAAATCCCATAAACCGTTGTGTTCGACTCTGAAAATATATCCATCTCAATTAATGTTTGATTATGATAAGATAGACACAGGGATGTTTATACAATTATAACATCAATTACGATTTATAATTGAAGTTAAGGCCTTCCGTCTATTTAGAAGTAATGTGGGAGTTTTCTAATTTTCTATGTCTAATGACTACTTCTGTTAAATTTGATAATACTTAATAATAATTTCACAGATATATACGAAATACTTCTGAAATAGTTTGTTTACAGTTAAATAACATATCTCTAGGTGACAACTGTTAGTCATGTCAAATACGTTGGTAATTCTAGTGTAATCATAAACAATGCCAATTAGGTCACTTTATCTATTTTTATTTAAACACATTATACCCAATATCATATAAATGCGAGACTTACCAGCGTGAAATATTCTTTCTGAACATTCTCAAACCAGCTCTCGGTAGTGCTGCTCGGAGTTTCGTCATTACTTCGTGACAAGAAACTGGGAGTTGAAA
Organism: Cephonodes hylas; assembly: GCA_030295005.1. Lineage (NCBI taxonomy): Eukaryota > Metazoa > Arthropoda > Insecta > Lepidoptera > Sphingidae > Cephonodes > Cephonodes hylas. The sequence goes on along the minus strand of AP025372.1, from coordinate 12,636,723 downwards.
ACGGTAAACTAAATTTATAACTTCGACGGCTCTCGTTTTGTAGTAAGTATTGATCCAAATCCGACTTCAGGTTCGTCATTTTTGCGCCCACTTCACTTTACCCGAGTTCCACGAGGATTTAAATAGAAATAACTTGCGTTTTTTACTTAATAAAGACAATAAAATGACTCAAACCCCGAATAGCAGAATGACACTGGCTCACTAAACAATTGGCTGTCAAGTGGCAGCTGTCAAAAAACCATAGACAATGCTGTTTAGTTTATTCCTCACGGGCCACATCGTGCAATGCATGATGCCCAATAGATTTATTTTTTTTATATTTCAATGTAATAAATAATTTAGGATGTAATAATCTTACCGTAATCTGTATCATCGCTGAAATCTTCATGAGCATGTCGCCGCACGTTGTTGTTGTATCGGTCATGCGCACAGGGGGGGCACACACCCCGTGTGTCGCGCTCGTCCAAATCGGTGCTGCTCGCGTCGGATTCGGCCTCCGCCTCTTCAATGTGGACGTCGTCTGTTTGTCTGTTATTTAGTTTCTCATTCGAAGAAAGTTGATTGTAGTTTTTGCGCGGTGGCCTCGACTCTGTAAATGAATTAATACACTTTTTAATTATTTTTTTTGTAGGTACCATTATAGACGCTTTTTATGTTTAATTAGTACTTTTAAACTATATATAGAAAGAACTCAAAATACCCAAAACTGAAAAGATAGCGGTATGCACCTTAGGCTTGACACCACAATATTTCAGCATTTAATGTGCTCTATATTAAAATCATATTATATTAATGAGACTATTATAAAATATCACTGCAACTTTATAAATATAGATAGATAGATAGGGTGGGGTAGTCAGGGGTCTGTTCTATGTTTTTCTGGAGTTCCTTATTTTAAAATCGTGGAGGACCGTCTTTAGGGTGAAAATGACGATTTACGAGAGCTTTTTTAGCCTGTAAAAATCCAGCATACTTAGACTAACCTTACTAATAAATAATAGGTAGACAGGAGTGCACTTTCGTATCTACATATAGCCATAAACCTCTTCACCACATGATTCATACCCGTACCAAAACCACAAGGTAGAATTAAGTCCGCCGTGCTCAAAAAACTTTAGCCTCTTTTAAATCTTTCCTTACCACAAGAAGCGAAGGCTTAAAAAACATTGTGCCATCAGATTTACAGATAGACTCAATAGCTGCAGCCAGGTTACCGCTGGCAATGGCTTTTGCACGACACTGTGGCGTTTCGAGTGGCGTAAGAGCCCTCAGCAGTACCTACACATACCTATTGCCGGACGATACTCGAAATGTGGGGATCCATTCAACGAGAGCCTTTTGCAGTTGAATCGTAAAACATAGAATGATGACACTTTATTTATTTGCAGTATTTTTTTTTCGTAGGTTAAAAATGAGGATTTTTTTTAAGGATTTCAAATTATTTATCTTAGTTAACGATTATAGAAAAGGCCTGTGCCAAGTGGGGCATGTGTAGGCGGTTGATGATTAGCTTACAGGTTAATCAAAATTATGGGAAATACCAGGAGAACAGAATACATTGAAAGGCCTCCTTGGTCCTGCATTTTGCGTGTTTGATTCAGCAGTGTTTCTGATTTTATCGTTTTGAATATCAGGAGCAGTGTAAACCCTAGAAACGTATTAAATTTTACCAATCACTCAATTTCCTACGGAAGACATTAAAAAAAGGTTTCGGAGAGTAGAATTTTCCTTTAACCTATCTAGTACTTTAAGAGAATTTCAGGAATGTAGTTAGTCCGTGCAGTTTACATGTTAATAAGATTTCAAAAAGTTCACAAGAGATTCTTGCCGTATGTAAAAATATCTTAATTTCAACTCCAAACAAACGTTTAAAAATACGGAGCAAAGTCAGCTCGCCAAGATAATCCATATAAGAATGTGAAATAATTACACTGTGACTGCGTTATTTTCATTTTCTTACAATGCCAAAGCTTGAAATATTCAAATGATGCTAAAATGTTTTTAATTGTATAAATTACAGGGATACAGGTTTAACATGCAACAAATGTATAATACAGAATCTACTACAATTTTACATCAGAGATAATAAAAGGATTTTTGGGTATATACCTAATGTATACGTAAGGTATAATTTCATTGAAGGATTGCATACCATACTCCTCCATAGAGAGAGTTTAGGCCTTAGTCCACCTCGCTGGCCCAGTGCGGGTGGTGCGGACTACACACATAAGAAATTATTAAAAACTTTTAGGTGTGTATGTTTCATTGCAATGTTTTCCTTCACCTTTTAAGCAAGTGATAATTCAATGTTAATACACACATAACTCCGAAAAGTCAGAGGTGTGTGTCTGGGGTTTGAACCCGCGACTGTCAAGATTCTCGACTGCGTGCCTAAACATCCAAGCTAAATACTGCTGATCAGATTGGTGGTAATACAGAATAATGTAATGCCTAGTAATGTGAAATGTCTAATATAGAAGATGCAACAATTTAATAATTTCAGCAAGATGGAATAGAAAAATGTTTGTACAACATCAAATGTAAAAAAAGCCTCCGTCAAGCTAATATATAATAGAAATTTCAGTTTTCAAAACATGAATTTGGACTGATTAAGGTGCGCTATAGGATGGGCGTATCTAAATTCGGCCAACGTTTGACGATGAAACGTAAACAGAATTTGCATTTGATTGGTTCCGCAGGTCAAGACTAGACAATTTCGCACAAATATTCTCCAATCTACGTTTCGTTATCAACCCATATACGTCCCACTGCTGGCCACAAGCCTCCTTTACCATTGAGAGGGTTTAGGCCCTAGTCCACCACGCTGGCCTGTTGCGGATTGACGAACTTCACATATTAGAAATTCCTAAGAACTTTTAGGTTTGCAGGTGTTCTCATAATGTTTTCCTTCAACGTTAAAGCAAGTGATAATTCATAGTGAATACACACATAACTTCGAAAAGCCAGTGGTGTGTGCTTGGGATGTGTATAATATACGTTTATAAGATTATAAATTATGGCAAGCATTGTTTTGTTTTTGTTATTTTGTCTTATTATCTTGATGTCCCTAATTTTTACTAATACTTTATCAACAGAAAAACCCAACAACACTTCGTTTGACGTCGAATGAAAACCCTTTTGGTAAAGAAGAAAACTGTCTAGGCTCTTCAAGTTAGCGGGAGGTGATATCAGTCAGATAATAGGTAGTGCTGTTGCTTAGTCCCTAATACAGAAATCCATTCCTATGGATTTGTATATTGACAAAAACCATCGCTTTCGGCCTTCAAGCCGCAGCGTGCGGCCACAGCGTGGACCAAGAAGTTGATGAATGGGAGCAAGAGTTTGCTAGATCGAATCTTGGCCAAGTCTTCTATATTTTGTGACGCCCACTAGCGTCCTATTGGAAGTTATACTAAAAATTAACAAATTATATCATATTGTCGAATAAGTATAATTTTTATGAAGTTAACTGGAAATGAAATTCGCGCACCTAAAAGTTCTTAAGAATATTATCGGTATGCAGTCTGCCAACCTGTCAATCAGCCTGGTTGTTTAAGACCTAAATCCTCTCAAGATGTAGAGGAGACCCGTGCCCAGCATTGATGATGATGACTGGAATTGCAAGTTATAAACTATTTTAAATCATTGTTTCATTAGTAGAAATACTATATTGATAAGTTATTACAAACAAAGGGCTTAACACCTACAAAAGGCGAGTATACAAAACAAAATTTCATAGACAATTAAAATATATTTTTTAAATTAATAGTTTTTATATTACCAAGTCAGTAACGAGCACATGGTAAGCACAGTTCTTTCCAAACTGAGCATCAAATTGCATCATTTGATAATAGCGAACGTATATATATATAAACATATGCATTAATTCTCGTTTGTTCATTTGCATAGCTCAGTGTCGCTTGGAACGCGAGAGCGTTTGGTGTCATTCACCTTGCCCTTAAATAATTTTGTAAGTACCTATTTGTTTTTATCCGTAAATAGCACCATTATTTTGTTTATAACAAATAAGCTATTTTTGTCCTAGTTTACGTTATGAAGCCAGAATTAAAAATATTTATTTGTTATTCTTGCGGTGAATTACGTTTTAGTCTGCCAATGTGTTGTTTACGATTACACCATTTGTGATCATACAAATGTGAAGTGGGTTTTGCGCTTCTAATATTTATGTTGGAGTGTTTTTATTTGGTTTATTATAGCAAAATTATTATGTGTCAACACTTTGTTAGCTCATCATCTACAGCCCTTTTTCATCCCACTGCTGGGCATAGGCGTCTCTTCTGCGGCTCTCTTGCCCTGTTCCCTGTTCCCAATTTTTATTTGTGGTTGGCTCAGTACGTTCTATCTTTCCACACATCTCTATCAGCCGACATGTCTTCATTCACTCCTTTCTCTTTCATATGTTCAGTCACGCAGTTTTTGATTTTTGATACCCACTGTATCTTATTGCGAAGTCAGAAATTTGTGTGCGGCTGTTGGGTGTAATAAGAAGAAAAATGGCCGCAAATTCCATTGTGAAACCTTTAAGGAAAACTACGTGTATTTAATTTTTTACATCTGTATCGTGTGTTAATTGTGTAATAAAACAATAAATAGTTTAAGTAAAAAAAATACTGATAATTATAATTTTTTTTAATATAATTGAAAATTTGCAAGCTGTCATCTAAACCCGTTCAGCCGTTTTTGCGTAAATACGAGTTTATAAATTACATATAATCGTGATGGCCTCGAGGCTATGACGCGCGGAGGGCACGAAACCGCAGCGGTCGGGGGTTCAAAGTCCTAGTCAAAATATTTTGGCCTGTTATCATTTCAATGTTATTTCTGTTGAAAAAACGGCGTAAGAAACCCCCTGCGTTGTGAAATAACTTCATAATAATGATTTATTAAATGACATGAAAATACCACATTGTGACAGAGAACCAAAGTTTTCGACATAGCCTAAGGGATTAGTAAGCTGTAGTGGAAGTGGGCAGGTCTCATCTGTCGCAGAACCCATGGCCGTTGGGAGAAATGTGTTCTAAAGTGGAAACCGCATAGGCACATAGCATCATATACAAACTTTTACATTTAACAGTATCAAAATTGTATTTTGTTAATTGCGTGTCGCAACGGCTGCCAATTGCGGTCACATTGAGGTGAAAAACATATTCACAGTGTTTTATTGAATTGCCTATACAACGAACGCAGAATTGGATTAATGTTTTATTCCTTTAGATCACCAGTTCTTATATAAATTATATGCATATATGAGCTACATTTTTTTGCCTTTACTTGTGGTGTCGATCTTGAGGAAACTTGGACGCACAAAAGTACTTAGGAATTTCTTATGTATTATTATCTTAGGCCGCACAACTGCTCTCGGCGACCGTGGTGGACTAAGGCCTTAAACCCTCTCAGTTTTAGAGCAAGCTAGTGCCCAGAAGTGAATCGTTAATGGGTTGATGTAAATCCTCTTTGTTGTAGAGGCCATTGCCCCGAAATACTATGATTAAAAAAAAATTAAACTCTCGAAAATTTGAATATAATTAAAATTTATTGAAGCATATACCTCTGATGAATTTAGAATTTAATTGGCGTATGCGTTAATATTCCGCGTCACTCGGCCGCACCAACACATGATGGGCTGTGTGGAACAATCAGCCATGTTATTAAACTTTAAATATTCACTCATAATTTAATGCTAGCGGCATTATTTGATAATGCTTCGTTGATCTCGGGATAAATTAGCGACAGTAATAGGAGAATTGCGTTGTTGGCAATGGGGAATATTTATATACTTTCATATGAACAACCATTGAAGCGGCTGTAACCAGTGTAGGTATTTCCACACAAGTCCAGAAGCGAAGCTTGTCGTACATAACTCCCATTTAAGCTTTAAATCTTTACTTAGCAAAAGAAGAAAAGAATGAAATAGTAACTAATATCCTGACTCCACAATAAAGAGTTATAAACCAGACATTACCCTATTAACATACAACGCTTTTGGGCTACTATAGAACTACTGTATAAAACAATGAATTTTAGTACTATAATAGCCTTGAATGACAAAGATATATAGACTAACACTAAATAATTAAAATGTTTTTCTCAGGTTTGTTTCGTAATGGCGGGCAATCCAAAAATAGCTGTTGTCGGCGCCGGCGTGGTAGGAGCTACTGTCGCCAGGTTGCTGCAGAAGGAAATAAGAAATGTCGACATCACCATAATAGCCGACCTCTTCGGAGAGGAGACGACTAGTTGCGTCGCTGCTGGAATTTTCCGGCCCGGCCCAAGCTTCTCTGGACCCAACAAACAAATCACGAAGCAGTGGATCAATGATTCCTGGTATTACTTTTCCGATATACTAAAATCCAGCGAGGCAGCCCAAGCCGGAATTATGCCTTTAGACGTCTACATATTCTCAAAAGAGAATTACCATACGACGAGAAACCATTTGATAGAAGACATCGTGCCGATATACCGTCCGGTTGAGAAAGACGAACTGAAAATCTGCGGCGAAGGTTGGAAATACGGCTCCTTCTACTCAACTGTCAAAATAGAGTGCGATAAATACATTCCGTGGACCGAAAATATCATCAAACAAAACGGTGGTAAATTATTGAAGCGCAAAGTTGAATCATTGTCATCACTATCTGATTACGATTTAGTGCTAAATTGTACTGGAATGGGAGCTAAATATTTATGCAACGATATTGATTTAGTCCCCATTCGAGGGCAAATCATTAAAGTCAGAGCAACGTGGCTTAAGTATTCAGTTTACGGCGACTACGATACATATGTGATACCCGGGTTTAATGGGCTGGCAACATTGGGCGGTGTCAGGCAATATGACAGTTATAACATGAACGTTTGCAAGCACGACGCGGCAGCTATCTTTGAGAGGTGTTGCGAACTGGTGCCGTCTTTGAAGAAAGCGGAAATAATTGGACATAAAGTGGGATTGAGACCGCATAGAAATCCTGTAAGGGTTGAACCGGAGATAATAAACGGTGTGAAGGTGGTCCACTGCTACGGCCATGGGGGCTACGGTGTGATGTGCGCCCCGGGAACCGCGATAACCGCGGTAGATATCGCGAAAGAAATGCTTCGAAGTAACTTTAAGAGTAAAATTTAATGATGTAATGAGAGAAATATTCGTATTCAAATTACTTGTATTTTGATGTTAAGGCCGTGAAATAGATTGATAATAAAAACACTTAATTATACCTATTACATGAGTACTTGTAAATATAAAGCGGGGGTACCGACTATCAAAAACAAATTGTACCTACAATGTTCACGTTTAGTAATATAGCAGTTTATTTTTATTATGAATAGCGTTAAGGTTTTCGAGACAAATGGAAATGTGAAATTCAACAACTCAAAATAGGTCTCGTGGATGATTATGACTTCAAAGATTATTGATAGTGCCATTAATTAATAGGAGTTTCTTTTTTATTAAATTTACGTGTAACGAACTGTTTTACTTTTATTATTACATGTAATGTACGCATAACGTCATTTTTTATTATATTGAAATGAAATGAAATAATATTTATTGAATCCATAAAATGTCAAATACATCACTTAGATTCAGTCATTTCAAAATTTACCACCCTGTTCGGAAGGCAGTCATCACTAGAGAAGAACGGGCAAGAAACTCTAGTGTTGCTCTTTTCCAATCCAGAGATGGTTTACAATACAGATACAAAGACTCAATTTCCCGAATTAGAGCAGCTCATTAATAAAATATCAGAATTTTGTACATATATAAGAACAACATAGTCATCTTAAATGGAGACTCTGACATCTAACCAGGTTAAAATTTCATTAATGGAAACTTCATTTCATTAATGGAAAAATTCATTATTGCAAAATTGATTAAGCTAATATATCTAGGTACTATTGTTTGTACCATCAAATGCTTTTTATTGAAATGACCACACAGCCCACTCTTTTTAATGTATTTATATTTAAAAAAATGGGGTCTTTGTGAAAAGGAATATGGCAATAAAACACCCTTGACTGACAACCTCGTGGACTGACGGCACGTGTAGCAAACTGACTAGCAGACAGATAAACATACAATTGATCCTATGAAGGCTCCTTTCCTATCGAGGTAAAATTCCTACTACCATCTCCTTACAGTTTACACATCTTACCGTAAAACAGGGGCTTTACAGAAATAATTATAATAATGAGTTCCTCTTATTTCACCTGAAAGTTTTGCTCCTAAACTTCATATTTTACCGGCATTCGGTCAGTAAACATCCCTCCACATAAAGCCGCGTTGACAAATATTGTTTAATAAATCTAATTACCCAAACTCGAGTTACCTCGGCCGCAATTATTCAATTATTAAAAACACGAGCGCGCAACAATTTGCGGGCAGGTAGCAAGTTAAAGGTTAACCGTCGTTAATTTGGGGCCCTCTGCCACTGTCCTAATGGCTTATTTTAAATAGATTACATACACAAATTTATGAATGTAATAAACATGATCAAATGCTAGCGGGCGTCGTTAATTTTCCGGACTCGCTAGACTGGAACTGTTAAGGACTAGATATATTTAAGCAAGGATTTTTCAGGCAAGGAGGCAATTGGGTGCCTTGCGTATTGCGATCTAGAATTCCCGTGTTAGATTCCCGGTTCAGGTAGAGTATTATAGGCTTATTGCACTTTGATTTTTTTTTGTAGAACAGAGTTGTTAGTGTATGTTTGAAAATGGTTTTAATATACATAGTTACTTTCTTACTATAGTTTCATCTAAAACTGATTTTTAATATTCGCTTTTTAATATTCTGCTTACATCGTGTACTTTGTAATTTCAATATTTTTATAAATTGTCCAATTCACTTACAAATTCATGTTTTTTTCTTTTCTTTGGTGTACAAAGCATAAAGAAATAAATAGAAACTATATTTACTGAAATAAATATTCATGTCAGAGTGTGAAAAGTCCCTTTAGCGAAGGCGTGGCTGCGGTATCGTCGGCTGCGGCTCTGCGATACGGCGCGATGAGTTTATTTAGCGGACAATTTGTCTGATGTATTGCCGTCTTATGGAATTCCTCTCCCCTGTTTCAATGCAGGAAGATTCTCTACAGTTTCTTACTAAGGTAGTTCCACTTAAAATGGTATTGCTTACATGTGCAGGGTACATATTTAATTTGCAGCAAAAATAAATTAAATTGTATAGAAATGTGATATAATATCTTTCAATTTTATTGTTTTTTTTTTCAAGGCGTTTTGTTCAACTTCTTTTTTTATGTAAAAAGGAGCCAAACAAGCAAGTGAGCCCATCTGATGTTAAGTGAACAACACCGTCCATAGATAGCTTCAATACTAAAGGAATCATCGGTATCTTGCCGTCCTTTGAGGAAAATATAGATTGTCTTCTTGAAGGTCCCTAAGTCGTATTTGTTTGAGTATAATAATATAGTAATCGTATTATAAATTCTGCTACCCGTACTAGTGGTGGATTAAGTCCTGAACTCTGTTAGTTGTAGAGGAGGCCCGTGCCCAGCAGTGGGACTTCTATGGACTGATGATGATAAAATTCTGCTAATTTCAAACAGTCGTATTTATTTGTACATTTTGTTGCATAATAATTGGTTAATTAGACTATTCAACAATAGGGCACGAACTAGCTTGAATAAGTGGTCCAAACTAACAATGAGATGTGCAAAACTTTAAAATTATTTGTAGCAAAGCCGGCACGAGATTGTGGGTAGAGCATTGCTTAATTACTCACACAACAGACAAAGGGGAAGCTAATTTATGTTGCAAACTTAGGCAGATCTCTTCTGTACTGTTGTGGAACAAGAAATATGAAAATACACAAAAGATTTGACTCGGCTCCGATTTTCTCCCAGTTATATCGTTTTACAACGTAAAAGCGGAATCTAATGCCTTTTTAAATACTTACAGACAATAACTGAATAAATGGTTTAATTGATGATTTAACCGTGAAGGAAAACATTATGATGAAACCTGTACACCTAAAGTTCTTAGGGATTAGGCCAGCGTGGTGGACTAAGACATAGCCAATGAAGCTGACCGAATGTGGAATGGTCCACATAACATTGCATCTTCGTTCTAAAATTACGTATGCATGTGTATTGTATATCATCATCATTATTAGTTCAAGCCCACTTCTGGGCATGAGCCGCTTAAGGGCTGTATCCACCAACCTGGCCTAGTGCGGGTAGGCAGGCTTTACAAGGAATTCCTAAGGAATTATAGATGTGCAGATTTTCTCACAATGTTTTTATTTACCGAAGTAGTACGTGATAATTCATTGTGAATGCACACATAACTGAAAAGTCGGAGGTGTGTGCCTGGTGTTGTAATCCGCGTTCCAATCCAGCATACCAAGTATATTTTTACAGTGTTATTTTCTCCAATAATATTATTTTAAAAAGGAAATTCTACCGACTTCTGTTCGTCGAGTTACAACATTAATCTTCAATCAAAGGAGACGTGGCCTTTACTTTTTGAAAGACCCAACTTTCATGACATTTTAAAGGGTCTTAAATTTTAAACAAAATCTTAGAAATGAATAGATTGACTACTTGTTACCTAGGTACCTATCAGTGGCGGTACTTCCATAGAAGCCCGAAAGCCCGACTTGCCTTACATAGTTCCGAATAACGAACTTAACGATTGTTTATTTATAAAATAACGCTATAAACGTGAATGTGAGTACTAACCGGTAGGTATTTATTAGTCCTACGTACCAAAAAAAATATGCTGCTACTAAATAAACATTTGGGCTTGCCTTAGTTTGACACCCTAGGCACGCCACTGGTACCTATGTAGTATCTATAATTAGTTAATATAAAATTAGTACGCTTTTCAACGTGGTTGCTCTTACTTTATTCATTTTAAAATATATAATACAGTACTGACTAGTAGTGCTAATGTGATTCAACGTTTACGTAAGTTATTAATTTTCTTTTAATTAGTATTCTTTCAAGTGTACACGTCCAGTGTTTGAGAGCAAATTGTTCGCATCTTATTTTTAGCCGTCCACCGCACATTTGCAATTAAAAGTAAAAATAATTATTCAAATAGTGCTACGAGAGTGTATAAACACGTGTTGATGGAGAGTTTAAGCTCAAAACGTTTAATTAGGTCAACTTTGTGAATATTCATAACTTACACGCGCATATGGAAATCGCTTTGACTTTTAGAGCCCGGTAAAAATAAAAATGTCAATGTCATTAAAACTCTCGCAATCATGACCAACTGTAGGTATATTTTAGCGAGTCTATTGTCATTATAAGAGTAGATTACTAAAGATACCTCCTAGGCCTCCTCTACAACTGAGAGGTTATAGGCCTTTGTCCATCACGCTAGCCTAGGGCGGGTTGGCGGATAGATACTTTTCTAATGAAAAACTCACCACTTTTGTCAGTCACGGAATTCAAATCCAAAATTTAAACATATTTTTCGTAATAACGTACTTAGACGGAAATTTGTAGAGACTGATACGATATAAGACTTTAATTTTGACGTTTTCCTAACTCTCGATAAGTTTTAAATGTATGTGGTTTTAGGGAAAACATCCATTTTTTTTATTTTTGTCCGATTTTTTTGACGCCAATGGTTTTGAAATCTCCGTAATCTTAGTTTCGATCACGATCTGAATACGCCCTGTATTGATAAAGATAAACATCTTTAAATTCTTTAAAACATCCAATTCTACGCGAGTAAATTCCAACAGTATAAAAATATGTATCCGTACCGTCCGGTGTGGAATGGAACCGAAATGCCGAGGGACTAGGCGGCTGTGGCACACACCGGTATTCCGCCTTTGTGCCACTGAAAGCTATGTATTGCCTTATGGATTACCGACTTGTACGCCAACGGAACGGGATGAAGTCTTTGGAAAATTTATATTTGTGTTATGCCTAGTCCATTATAGATAGATAAAAGATATATAAAACACTATTGTAATTTTAAGAAGGAAAACATGGTATGATGGAAAAATTGTCAGACTAATAGATTAAAGTGATATTTTCTAGATCAAATATTTTATTATTTCACATTCCATATGTGGCGTACCTGTTAGGTGTTTTTGAATAGTACGATAAATGAGTGAAAAGGAAAGAAAGACTGTTGAGTATTGCTTCTAAAGGGTCACTATGTCGGACTTTAAGGGCAAAAGGTCTACGAATAGCGTAAAAGCAATCACACATGTGATTTTGTTTTGAGTCTGCGTTTAAAAATCGTCTTAGTTTTCGTCGCAAAATACATCAAAGGTGTGACTCTACATAATAAGATAAAATTCTTTGAAAATATTCCAAACAATTGTACATAAGTGGGCGGTGGGTTCGAAAACGCAATTTATCCTCCATCTTAAAAGTAGAAGAAATGATAAGCAATTCTTTATTCTTATTTATTAAAGAAACACAAAAGAGTATTATTAAACTGCTTTGTACTGCGTTGGCTTTGTACAAGTGGCGCCCCTAGCGGCGGAAAGTTGCAATATACTGTGTCAACATGGCGTCTCATTTTTGCGGGGGAATGAAATGGTGTTTATGAAGGAAACATTGTATACTGAATAATTTATAAATTGCCATCACTGTTATTTGAATGAGATGGGGTGCTATTTGGAATTTCTTTTTGGATATTAAGTGGATAATATGTACTTGTGCTGGATTTTTGTATAAAGCTGCGATTTGATCTACTTATAAATCATGCGTTACTTAACAGAACCCTACACCGAAGATTTCTAGCAAAAAACTCATTGAAGTAATTTGTAACTAAGGGTAAAACCTTTTTGCAAACTTTGTGAAATATTCTGCTTAGTTTATTAATATCTTAATGTGATTAAGAACTTATTGTCATCAAATTCATGGGATTTTTATTTCTCGTTAAGTCTAAATTGTACCGCATAAAAAAAAATTAGCCGGCTATAGTTCATAAAAAAGTTTGTCTCTAGAGACTTCTTAATATACACTAAAGCCATTTTTCTCTATTTCTAGTCGTTCTAGTGTGGTTGTTTGTTCTTGTTACGTTGCCTAAGACATCGAGGCAGCAGTTTTGTATGTTCCTACGCTAATCATAGGAGATGAAACTATGTACCGCAGAGCGAAACTTTGCCACTCCGCGTTTGCTTTGAGAATTATTGTCGCAAGTTTCGCTATTTCAAACGAAACGATAAATAAAATATTCCGCCGTCTCACATTGTATTTATTTGAAAAGCAAATGTGAAATTTATTTATCACGTATTTTTAGTGCTTTGTTGATGTTTTATTATTGAAGTCTATGTTGATAGAAAAATAAACAAAATGTCTATACCGCTCATTTTTAGCAAACTGTGAATTTAAAATGCATATTATAAAGGTTTAAAAAACTTAAATATTGAGTGAGTTGTAAAATAATTTCATACTAATATCAAGGGTCAAAACAAGCGTTGACTTTACTAGACAGTTAATAACACGAAAAACTATTTACTATTTAATTTTAAATACTTATTCTGAGGTCAATATCCGTTGATTCTTGGTACGAAAATAAAGCCGCAAAATAACATGAAAATATCAAATATATTTGGGCTTGGATTTTGTAACTTAATATTTCGCTCGCAGCGTGTTTTGAAACCTGAATTAAATTTTAAATTCCCTGTTTTAATCCCCTGATAATATTGTTATAAGTTATTAAATACGAAAATAACAAAGCCGTTAGACTGTGAAAGCTGTATGATGTTAGTTCATGCATTTAAAATCATTTAGCGCAGACGCCTCGTAAGGGGGGAGGCAAAGCATTATAGTCTAGACTCTAGACGACTAAATCAATATAAAGGTGCATCACAGTCACACACTGTTATACTGACTCAATTATGAAACAGTTTTGTAGTAGTATTGGATCCTATTTAGAATTTTTTAAAATTAAATCTCGAATAAAAGAAATATAGGTTTACTTGTATTGTTAGAGACGAATATTTGTTTTAGGGTAATGATGATTGTTATTTCGTTTTAATGCGGTATTTATTCACTGCCGCGGTAGTCATATTTCGTAAATATAAGAAAAAAGGCGTATAACTCTATAAGAAAAAATCTATCCATCAAAATATCCTACTTAACTACCAAGCTAATTCTTTAAACTTGACGAAATGAGACAGGTCTTTGTGCGGCGTCCCCTTAAATTTCCGGTTATACAACTTAAATGGGGATCTGGGAGATCAAAGTACGGCCGGATGTCTGCCCAGCTGCTCCCCACTCCTAGCCGGATAATGTCCGTCATTTCCCGCCTCACTTCACCCGGTAATCTTTATTTCTGTCCGGACTTTTTGCCGGACAAACGGATAATGGATGGATACGCTCCCGGGACAGCTCTACTTGTTATTCGGTATATGTTTGGAGCATGTGTTTTATTAAATTGCATTACTCTCGAGTTGTTTCTGGAATTGTTGATTGAGAATCCGTTGGCGACTGTTTTATTGTCTGTAGTATTTTGTTGATCGTAAAGAAACTTTTATTAAAGAGATCCGGTATGAAAAACGTTATAATAGCATCCAACTAACAACAGCAGCCTATGAAATAATATCAAATAAAAAATATAAAAGAACAATGTAGGGTACAGAGAAATGAAAAGATACGGGATTATCAAAAGTCGATACGTTAAATTACCTTTAAACCTCAAAAAATGTTTTGTTCCCTCTCTTTGACGCACCAAAACTTCAACTATGCAAAATCTAAACCCTCTATTACTTAAAATAATCCATAATACATATCGCACGCTTAATAATATAGTGACCTAATTCAAAAAGCCGAGTCTAAGGTAAGTAAATGGGGAAAAATATTTTACTTCGTCAAATACATTTTGTAGAAAATATAAAAAAATATAATGTTTAAAAAATATGTGTACTAAATAGTTACATTACATCCATTAAAATTTTATTATTTAATCCGACTATATTTAATCACAAAGTGAATGAAGGTGGAAATACAAAATTTTGAATTAGGTCACTATATTTTTAAGCGTGCGATATTTTCCCTCCATAACATTGACCTATCGTGAGTAAGCGGACAACACTCCCAAGAAATTACTAAGAATTTTTAGACGTGCAGGTTTAATTATTTACTTCACCGTTAAACCAAGAACTAATTATACATGAGTTAAATTTAGTTAGGGTACATTGCGCGCCACGTGGCAAGCGGTACTTGAGCAAAGTTTGCTAGATGCGGTTAATCTACCTCACGTCAGCTTTCCAGGATAGATGACCCTTATTTGCGAACAATTCTATTGCATCCTTAGTTTGGACAGCAGTGAAAAACAGCTAAGATTAATTACAAGTGCATTTAAAATGCACATGGAACTGTTCTACTGATTTGCACGATATTAAGCACGTCTTTGTAACCACTAGTATTTCTTGTTAGATTTACAGAGTAAAAGAATATTCTCGATTCTCTGATTCTGAAACTTTTATGGTAAATTGACAAAACGCTGCTTTACTCACTTTTTGCACATAAATGAGTACCCGACAGGGATATATAAGTATGAATTTGTAAGTATATAATCATCGATTTTTTAAACTTCACAAAAATTGTATGCATCTTGGAGCATACGTAAGTATACCCATAACCTCATCCCTGTAGTTGCCGATCAGGTATGTATCAGAAAAAAAGCAAAACACATTCTTAAACCGTCATACCACGAGGCAGTCCCCAATTTAGTCACTTCTTAATGAAATTCATTCGGCCACAATACATTTCTATCTGAGAATTAAAAAAAAAAAACAATTTCTAGTTTCGCAATGATCAAAACATTTCTTGACCTAAATCAACTTCAGAGCACATGATTGATCAAAATCAAACATAAATTCGAATGAAAAAATACAGTGTAACTTCGTTCAATAAACCATAGTTACTTTATCGTCGGGAAACAATAGAAGAACATTTATCTTGGAGCGTGTTACATGACAACGGTCTCGGTCGGGCTTCACGACTTTTTGCCGGCCTTAAATAATGATGGAGAATTACATCGACTCATCGGGATGGTGGCAATGTTTTTATGTAAGGCCGACCTTTTTCAACCGGTTTACCTTATGATCATTTATTACCAAAGAGTATATATTTGTTTATGTAGACACGTGCAATCTACTTAAACGGGACTTTTTGGGTTGAAAGGGGGTCGTATGGGATAGAGATCGTCGTGGGTTTGATTAGGGACTCGGGGAAAAAAATATTGGGGATTTTCTTTAGGATTTTTTATTTTAGTTTGAATTTTGAGAATATAAACGGAAAAGGACAAAAAATTCGCTTTTAATTGTTTATTTATCAATTTAAATTTTCACGGCAAATTAAGCGCTGTGTTTTAAACAGCTAATTACGTTAGTCACAGCCGAAGGACTTAAAAAAATCAAAAATTTTATAATACTAATTTATTAACTAGATACTAGTTTCTTGATCGATGTTAGATACAAGAATTATATCTTTCTACAATAATAACAATATATATATAGTAAACTTATAACTAATAATTGAGGTCGCGGAGTCGGCGTTTACGCGGCCTTGATCCGTATGTGGAACGACGAAGCATCAGCGATTTTGGGTAACCGGGCCATTGTGGTCATCAGCAATCCTTGTATGTGTGTCGCACGTAACACCTCCCCCCTCAGATCAGCAACTATTTGAGAACGTTGAGCGAAAATGTTGCTGGGGTGGATGTCTGAATTTTTCTTGTTTCAGGGGTTGCATATATTTGATCCTCGCTGGATGGGGTGTCCTTTTCAGATAGTGAGGGCTTGTATCCTTTAGACTTTTTGAGATAACGGCGTGCAGTAACTCCAATACTTATTGCGGTTATAACTAGTACCACAGTGTAGAGAGGTATTGTGGTATGATATATAGCATGGTCCAAATTTACTGGATGCTGGGCTTGAATCTTATCTTCAATATCATGTAGTCCTTTCAAGTTGATTGATGCTAGTTCAAGATGAGGGATGCTGGTATCATCTCTTGTAAGGTAGCCATTCGGTATGTTTGCTATTTTCAGCGGCTGTCCTTTAATTTGTCCATTGATGTTAATAAGGGTGAATTCGTCGGTGCGCAGCGAACATTTCAGAGGAATCGTGACGAGGTAGCTTCCGCTTAGCGTTACGTAGTCCTGGCGTCTACATTTCAGTTCAGCCTTTGTTGGTTTAGGGATGACGATTGTATAGTGTTGATCATCTAGCTGCTCCATAGCTTCTCTGGTGAGAACGATTTCCGTCGGCTGGCATGATTTATATAGGGGCTGGTTTCCGATGAGACTCTGGATACAGTCGGCATGGCCTCGGGGCTGATGATTGATGCTCTCCTCACAAAGATGTCGACGATCGAACTTCGGGCATTCAGCCTCCATGTACATGAAACTTATCCCATTAGTTGCCATAAAAGGATATGAAGGGATAAAGGTCTGGTGGTGTTTATTAGGAACAATGGAAAGCCTATACAACTCGAAATTATCTGGGGAGACTATGGGAAATTTAAAAATAATGACTATTCTTTTATCTATGTAATAGAATCCTGGTTTAATTATATTATAATATTCTCTTAACTCCGCGTCCAATATTTGATCCTTGTTGTATAAGGATTTTAGCTTACCTATTATATTAACTAAATTTTCTATTTCTAACATACTATGATGAGTGCTCGATGCACTTATAAATGCTAAGGTATTCTCTAACTTAATTAACTCTAAAGATAAATCCTTCACGTTATCGCCTATAATAGTTAGCAACTGTGCAAATTTGGCAAATTTAATCAATGTGTAATCTGCGTAAACGGTTCTGTTTAATAAAATTTCTAACGTGTTGTTAATTTTTTCCTGATTATCAACGATATGTGCGATTAAACTTGAATATTGCGTCATCCAATTTTTATTGAGACTTATGTGTTCGTCCAGCTCAGATAACAACTTATGTTCATTATTTTCTAAGACATTAATAGCATGATTGTACCGTTCAGCATCGGAATGGTCCAAGTTACCGGTCACACTCTTTATTAAGGATCCTAGTCCGTCAACTAGACCTCTTTTGACGCGGTTAGGTTCTAATCCTCTTAATTGCGACTTCAATTTTATTAATTTATTGCTAAGATAACTTATCTGTATTTCAAACAGGGCTAGTGTATGATTGTCTAATTTATTTCTAAAATAATTAAGTTGATTTTGAACAGAATCAATTCTGTCCTCTATATCGGATAATTCAATATACTGTAAGAAAGAATGATAATGAGTAATAAGTTTTGTGGGTCCGAGATTAAATGGTAAGAGGCCCGGTCCATCGTCGAGACTCTCAAGTCTTATGTCGGCCGCCAGACTCAGTTGGACTATTAGTAGTAGTCGAATCCTGTAACAATCGAGATGACTTACATGTACGTTTAAGTCTAGACTTTGCAATGGGTCCTTTCTTTTTAGACGTATATATGTGAATCGGAAGGTTTGCAAGTACAGTGTCTTGCGTGTATTGTGGCGCTAATTTTTGCCTACTCGCTAACGGGTTACTTATAAATATTTGTTGGTCGGGTTGATACTGTTCTTCCGGTTCCCTATTTTTATTACGGTTATTCATTAGGTTAGTGCGATCTACCGTGGTGGATTTATTTATAAGATCATATACTACTTTCATCTGGTCCCGGTGGCTTAAAATATACTGCTGCATAAGATGAGCTGTCAGGTCTATATCTAGGGGGTCTCTGGGGTCAAAATGACCTCGTATGATATCATGAGGCCTGCACTTAGTAAAACTATGAACTGAACTGTTATACGCTAATACCGCATAGGGCATTTGGTTCACGACAGGTTCATCTTTTTGCTTTAACTTTAATATACGTAAATGTTCTATTATAGTGGAATGGAATCTTTCTATTATGCCGTTATCATTAGGTGAGTTCGCCAAAGTCTTATGGTGGTTAATTTTATGTAATCTTACAAATTCGGCAAATAATTGATTCGTGAATTCTGTACCGTTATCTGTAACTATAGTTAAAGGTAGCCCATGATGAGTACAAAATGTTAATAATCCTTGTAAAATACTTATTGCAGTTCCGTCGCGTAAATGATAAGCCTGCCCGTACTTAGAAAATGAATCGACAAACGTTAGGTACTTTTCTGCTTGAGCGGTAAATAAGTCCATATGTACTATTTCAAAGGGTTTGGTGGCTGGGGGCACGATGTTAAATTGTGGCCTGATAGGGTTTCTATCATACTTCGACTGTCCACAAATTGTGCATTCGTTAATGTATTTGCTTATAGTGATAAGTAACATTCGTTTATTCCCCTATGATTAGTCTTACCCTCGTGATAGTTTTTAATTATTTCCTGCTGTCTTAAATATTCTTTTACGTCTTCTAGTTCAGTCTTTGCTAAGACTAAATTCATAGAAGAGCTTTTAAAATTATTTTGTATGATCGGAATTATGGAATACATCCCTAATGGGGGTGTTATTTTAAGGGCAGTTTTTACTTTCGGATTAACGTATTCCTTTACGGCATTTACTACGTCTTGCTCTAAATTGGATTCTGATACTTGAATGTGAGTACGGGTGTGTGTGTCGAATGGTTTTGTGGCTGTTGTTCGTCGTTTAATATCACCTACTATTGTAAAACAAATCTGTCTATGGAACTTATTCAACGGCTCATCGGTAATGGGAACTTCAAGAATCGGGTTTTCATTACTAGTGTGAGCTGTCTCAGTTGACGAATCAGCGCGACTAGGTGGTCTCTCGGAGGGGTTTACGAGCATCGAGTCTGTTTCCTCATTATTAATTTGGACTCGTGATAAAGCATCGGCATTTGTGTTACATTTGCCTTTTTTATAGACTATAGTATAGTCGTATTCGCTTAACTTGAGCCGCCAGCGAGTTAACCGGGAATTCGGCTCTTTTAGATTCATAATCCATTGAAGGGGTTTATGATCCGTTAGAATTTTGAATTTACGACCGAATAAATATGGTCTAAAATATTTGGTTGCCCAAACTATGGCAAGCAATTCTTTTTCTATTGTGCTATATTTTTGTTCACTATCGTTTAAAGTTCTGGACGCATAACATATGGGCTTATCTGAACCTATCGGTCCTTGTGAAAGGATGGCACCTATCGCTACATTAGAGGCATCCGTTGTTAAATTAAACTCTTTCGAAAAATCCGGGTATTGTAATATCGGATCGTTTGTTAATAAATTCTTACATTTTTCAAAACTATCGATATACTCGGGGTCAAACGTTATCTTATTGGTCTTTTTGAGGCATTTAGTCATCGGTTTAGTTATACGTGCGAAATCCGGAATAAATTTTCTGTAGTAACCTAACAGTCCTAAAAATTGTTTAATTTCTTTGCTACTCTTAGGCAGTGGATATTTTTGAATAGCCGCTATTTTATCAGGGTTAGGTCTTATACCCTCTCGACTAATTATATGGCCTAGATATGGTGTCTCCAACTTCAGAAATTCAGATTTATCCATTTGGATTTTGAAATTGGAGTCACGTAGCCTGTCGAACACTTTTTCTAGATTTACTATGTGCTCTTGCAGGGATGTACTAAAGACGATAATATCATCGAGGTAAACTAGACAGATTTCATTTTGTAACCCTCTAAGCACATTGTCCATCACTCGTTGGAATGTGGATGGTGAATTTTTTAGGCCCATTGGCATTCGTAAGAATTCGAAATGCCCATGTTCGACATTAAAAGCTGTTTTTTGGATATCATCGGGGTCCATCTCGACCTGATAAAATCCTGATGCTAAGTCCAGGGTCGTGAAGTATTGGCATCTACCTAGTTTATCCAGAACATCCGTGATGTTAGGAATCGGATACCTATCGTCTATGGTCTTGTCGTTTAACTTCCTAAAATCAACAACTATTCTCCACTTCTGCTTCCCTGAAGCGTCAACTTTCTTAGGGACTACCCATATAGGTGAGCTCCAGGCGGAATCGGATGGCCGAATAATGCCTTGTTCCAACATCTTAGTAATCTGTTCCCTAACTTCCTGACGATGAATAAATGGATACCTATAATTTTTACTATATACCGGTAATTCGTCCGTTGTCCTAATCCTATGCTTAATTTTATTCGTAAACGTTAAGGGTTCGCCATCGAGATAGAATACGTCTGCGTAACGTCTGCACAAAGCTTCCAAATTGCATTTCTCCTCTACGTTCAAGTGATCAGTTCGCAAACGATTTAAAACATTTTTAACACGTTCCGAATCCGGCCCTGGCGTTATGCATTCGATATTAAATACCTGTATGCGCGGTTGTTGTTCAAATTTAATAGTAATATCGTCACAGGTGGGGTTTTCGATTTCAATCGTGCCTACTCTGTCCGAGACCTTAGTAACGCACTCATGGATAATGCAATTAGAAACTATTTGCTGGGGCACATGTACGTCACCTTCCGAGTCATATATCGGTACGTTTATTAGTTTGGATGAGCCGGCTGGGATCGTTTCGTACGGGTTCGATTTTCGACACTTATAGCACTTGAGATGTATTGAAGCATGTTCCGTAATTAACAAATTATTCTTTAAATCTATGTTACAATTTTCTAACAAGTCCAAACCTATAAGTCCGTCGAAATAATTATGGAATCTATATATGAAAAATTTCGCATATCTTTGTTCATTAAATTCCTGAAAGTGCGGGATGGTAATTGAATGTTCATGTATGCTAGTACCTCGCGAATTAGTAACTTCGAAAGGATCAAAATCACGTGGAATAGTGGGGAAAAATTTGTCACATGCTTCAGGGCTCAAAAAGGATTGATTCGCGCCGGTATCAACTAATAACTTAAGTGGGGGATCCGCTATTTGTACGTAGCGTAATTCCCTTTTGGAATGTAGATTTAATTCTATCTTGGTTCTTTCGTGGAACGGCCCTCGGAAAAATCCTGCTTATTATCAACCGGGCTTTGCGCTTCCGCGTCGGTAACATTATTCGCGTTTGTATGATCGTATTGAGACTGATCGATAGCGTATTCATATTCCGGATTCATGTCGCAGTAATATTCCGAATAAGGAGGATATGTAAATGGCTCATAATAACACTCGCCGTAATAACTATCGTTATAATCGTTGTAATCTGCAATTTCGTTAAAATTCATCTCCCTACTTTTAAAATAGTTTGATGGCGGAGGATTACCGTGAACTCTCCAATCGCGTCCCGTTAAGGTTGGTGGTAATACCTTCGGTACGTAATGGCTTACACCACTCATGGGTTTCGGCCCGGCATTATATACTGGTACATTTTTAGGAGGTAATCTAAAACTGTTATTCGGATTATAATTTGGCGGCGGCGCCCGGAACATTTGCTGAGTACGCGTGGGATATGTAAGCATGCGTTGCTGCGGATGAGAAATCTGGGCGTTCGGACGCCATTGGGGTGCCTGTTGCGATGTATAAGGGTGCGCAAATACGGGTGATGGTTTCGGCCACGCTGGACTAGGGGTAGGTACACTAAACATTTTAGGCATGTTCATATTAAAACCTAAGGATGGTACCTTATGTGGTGTGCTCGGATGTGCTGGAGTGTTACGTCGCTCAGGTACGGAATCATTTCGCTGCTGTAGGTACATTATATTAATCTCTTCTTGGACAAATTCCAGAGCCTTTTCAATTGTCTCGGGTCTCATACATCGAATACGTGACCCGAGGGGTTCTTTTAACCCTCTTACGAAGGCTTGCTTAGCCAAGTTACGGTAAAGATCGCGTTTAGCCTCTATCGTGGTTGTAACTGATTCGTGTAAGGACACATATGTCATAATTGTACTAAATAAGGTCTGGCATTTGTCGTAGAATTCTTGAGGTGTATCATTGCCTTGAGTTGCGAGAGAAAGATCGTTATAAAGGGCGGTTTCATCCCTTTGGTCTGCGAAATTATTTATCAAGGCGTTTTTAATACCTAGCCAGTTTGTAGGAATGCCGTTAGAATTTATTGTTCTGGCGGCAGGACCCGTGATTTTATTTAAAATTCCGTTTATGAGACACAGATTACTTAATTGATATGACGGTTCGTTTTTCATGTATTGTGCCACTATTTGGTCACAGATTTGTATAAACCTAGTTAGGACATTTGGGTTCCCATCAAACTCAGGGACCGGCCGTAGGGCCTTATAGATATTGTCCGGGTCAAATGTCATTTTATCTAAATTATTATCACTTCCTAAATTTCTATTACTATCTAAATTCCTACTATTATCTAAAGCGAAGTTCCTATGAATCTGTCTTGAAGAGACAGATTCCTCCCCTTTATTCCTTGGATGGAAAATTTTGGAGACAGGAGGCAACACTTAGGATAAAATTTCAGAGTACTTACATAAGTTGGTTTTTCTTTGTACTGATGTTTGAGTACGTCCCCGGCCGTGCCCTCGTAGGTTTCGGATTCCAGACGATGGCTTAAGAGCCCGCCAGCGACTATGCGGAGTCAAGCTAGGCAACGATTTTTGATACCTATGACCGCCACGCACTGACTCTAGAATCCTACCGACTGCGCCAATTACGTTAGTCACAGCCGAAGGACTTAAAAAAATCAAAAATTTTATAATACTAATTTATTAACTAGATACTAGTTTCTTGATCGATGTTAGATACAAGAATTATATCTTTCTACAATAATAACAATATATATATAGTAAACTTATAACTAATAATTGAGGTCGCGGAGTCGGCGTTTACGCGGCCTTGATCCGTATGTGGAACGACGAAGCATCAGCGATTTTGGGTAACCGGGCCATTGTGGTCATCAGCAATCCTTGTATGTGTGTCGCACGTAACAAGCTTGTCAATCGACTGAAACGCTTTATTTATACTTGTTCTGACATATCCTCAAGCCTTTCTGTCATAATTTGCGGTCAAGAATCAATATTTTTCTTTCCCAAAATAATATTAAGCAAGAATAGTGGTCTACTAAACGACATTTTTCTCATTCCTCACATTTAAAACTTTCTCGCTTATTTACGTGGTTTAAAGAGAAACGTTTAAATCTCAAAACACAAGAAAATCTAAGGACAACCGTCGCTTGAAAAAGTAACCGATACCTCGGCCAAACAATAGCGTCGCTTCATTGGTCTTAAGCGTCTGTTACGGACGTCCACGACGCTGCTACAAGGTTTTTATTAACCACATCGTTAACAATAAAATCTAAGCATACTTTTCAGCCTATTATTGACTTGTTTACATTGAAATTTTGAGCAAAATCATTCGAATATACATAGAATCATTTAAGGTTTTGACTAAAGTATTTGCCGGTCACAAATAGTTTTCCATAGTTTCGTTACTTTAAAAGGACAAGCCGTTCAGTTTAGTGGTTTTAGATTCACAACGTAAGTTATATATTTTAGTGTAAATATAGAGCTTCTAAGACATAGACGTATATAGACCTACATTAGAGGTGTGCAATAATAATTTATCGTATGGATATTTGGCAAGCTTAATAGTAATCATATAAATAAAAATAAAGTGATACAAAACTACACGACACCGCAACCAAAATTAAAAATATCCTTAATAAATTAAACACATTATTTACTTTAGATCGTACAATATAGATTGTATCGGAAAAGTCAATGCTAATGGCAGATGGCTTTTGACATGGTACTAATGAGCCGACTCCATTTGTTTCGCCCCCGCACTGTTCAAAATCGTTCTGATTAATGTTTACACACACAAAAATAAACGAGACTGTTTGAGGGTAGCAGTGACGTGTTATACTTCAAACAAAAGATTTTAAAGACTGCCTCGTTGCACACGCATGTGCCTCGCAATCTAGAGGCCATGAGTTCGATTCCTGCGTCGCCCGAAGTGTAGGTTAAGGACATTTTTAGTAGTACAACGGAGTCTGAAAATGTCCCCGAAATGTGTTTGTACGTATGAAATACTTTCACTGCAATAATTATACTACACCAATCTGACATTAAGTGATAACCCCACAATGATTGTCCAATTATCGTATTCCGGGATCATTCTTTGTATATAATATGGTTGTATGAGTAGGCCAACATAACTGCAAAGACTGAAGAAAAGAGGTTGATATTCGCCAATCTCTTTTTGAGCTTAAAAATACTAAGTAAAATATGTGTTGCTAGCATAGCATTCATACTTTGAATGCAAACACGTATTTTAACGCAATTAGCAGTAAAATCATGATTAAACATTATTAAGTCATCAATTTTGAATTGATGCGATGTTGTATTGTTAAAATTAACGACCATTGTTACAATAAATGTTCGCCATTTAATTGTTATCTCTCATTTTAACAATTGTTGTACAAACCAACACAAAGCCATTCAATCTAGACACAACGAGCCTTTCGAAACACAATCAAAAATATAACAAGCTTGTCAAAACATAATTACTCTGCCCACATACATTTAAGCCCTTATCAAAAAACCTTTAACGCTGGCAAACCATTTTCAAAGCAATTAACATACTGTAGCGCCGAATGGACTAATTACGTTTTTTTATCTGTGCTCTTTTTTGTGTCAGAAATGGCGGAGGCGCCATCTTGCAACTTTGAAAGTATTTTTTCTATTATATTTTTAATTATTCAGTTCTAACTTTTGTAAATAATTAAAAAAGCTTTATTATTTTAGCCAGTAATTTAAATATTAGTTTTGTATTGTAAAAGCTTTGTTATCAAAATGAATAAAACAAATGAATTACGTAATGTCTACAATAAGTACTAGAACATCACAGAATGGTCGGTTAAATATTACAAGCATTAGTTGCATATATAAAAATGTGTAAATTTTTGCGATTTCTTCTATCGTCGATTGTAGTAAATAAAACCAATTCTATTACAATAAATCGATACAAATTCTCTCCGTATAAAATTGACTGCTTCAGCTATACGAAACAGATGTTTCTTCTCATATTAATTTACGTTTTTTCTCCCTCATTCCCAGTTCAATGTCGCTACCCTCGAGACAATGCTAACACTATTCATTCTTAATTCTATTGCGTCTGAGACAATTTCTCCGTATTCCCATCCCTGAAAACAAAGGCGTTATTTATTGCTTAGAACATAAGTTCCAGACTTAGAAAGTGATAATGTACTAGATATATACTAGATATATGTTATAGGGTCTATAAAACTTTTGTGGAGTGCCGTATTTGATACTTCAAAACAGCTGTTAAATTTTATAGATTTTCGGATGCATGCAAACTTTATATTGGGTTTTTAATGCATAGGTCAAAGAATTTTGTGAGATCTTTTTCAACGAATTACCATTAACTAAACTCATGTTTAGTGGTGCTAATACGAATCTTTTAGTGAAAAATATTTATAACACTATTGTAGACTAAAAAATGTATCCCTAGACTTCTCGATCGCCTTCTGCACACTTTATCCTACGTACTAACGATGCTTGGATTTTAATGGAGTGTATAATTTCTTAGGTCTGTAGTCCGCCAACCCGCACTAGGCCAGCGTGGCGGACTATGGCCTAAAGCCTCTCAATGGTAGAGGAGACCCGTGCTCAGCAGTGGGTTGATGAAGAAGAAGAAGAAGTATAATTAAAAGAGAGTTTATAGTGTATTTATTATAGTATTTCGTTTCAGGATATTTAAAACTTGACAACCAAAAAGGACGTGTAATTGTTAAATAACAATGTAAGCCAATTACATTAGTTATTTACTCGTCACAGAAACACAATTTTCACGGTAATTATAATAAATAAGTCGCACGTGCCAGCGTAATAGCAGAAAAACATAAATTTCGGGTCCTTTTGATCAACGTCAGAGTAACTTCTAATATCTACTGAGACATCTCCTTAGAAACAATACGGCAATATCAAGTTAGTAAAATAGTTTGATTTTTAAGACTTAATAAGATTATACATCGTAATTACTTCACGTTGCAGTATAATAGCATAAAAACATAAATTTCGTATCCTTTTCATACAAAATCAGGAACTTTTAAATACAGACATTTGCTAAGCATAGTACGGAAATATCAAGTTGGTAAAATAGTTCAGTTTTTAAGACTTAATAAGATAGATCATAATTACTTGGCTAGTTGACATATTCTAATTATTCATAATGAATACGGAGGAGCGGTCTTGTCTGTAGGGAATGAGTGGGGTGAATCGGACGCGCGAGGTCCGGTAATTAAAAAATGCGATAGTATTTCACTCACGTATGCATTCAAGTGCTTTGAGGCTATATTGGAAATGGTTTAGGTCAAGTCATGAGAAATCTGTAGTTTTATTTTTATGATATTGATAGGTCTTGAATGGTTAAAGTGGTATGGTTTTCAATTTTGAAATAAGAATACTGCTTATGCAAAATTAATTGGCTTCAATAAAGTTGCCGATTTTCTTGTCTGTGGGGTACGAAGTTTAAATATGGGTTAAGAAAGCTTGTCTATAATATAAGTTGTATATGAGGAGACTAATGAACGATTGAATGAATGGATGCAATGAAGAGTGATTGTTATAGCGTGCAATATACATACTATCAATATAACGGTTTATGCGTGAAAAGTATCAAAAAATCTTGATCATAATTATTTATGTGAATTCTCACTCAATAACAAGCAGTAAGGAAAATGAACGTAAAATTATGAGGAGGAAAAATCAAAGATTGACAAATCGGCCATCCATATTGATGTTACAGGCACATTACTTAGAAAAGGAAGATTAAAAATGACATAAATTATATTCGTCTGAAAGAATATCTAATTTGACGGAATGAAATATTGGGAAAATATAATTTAACAGTTCATGTTTATAGACATCGTACAATAAAATCATAATGTTAAAAATTATCTTTTCATGAGCCTTACAAGGTTAAAGTTGGCTTTCGAGGAAACTTCATTGAACATATTTTTTATTATTATTGCGCGAAGCCTTACACTTAAAGTTTTATGTTTTCCCTTTATTTTCCACATTTAATTATGTTTTGCTGCTATTGGTTATAGCGTATTATAGAGGTTTCCGCGATAAATTAGACTGTTTAACCCAAAAAGAAATATTCAATTTAAAGCAGTTAGCAAATATTATACTTCTCCCCATCCTTAATATACAAAAGCGTATAGATAAGATTCCGTAGTTATATTGAACGTTGCAACGAGGTAACTACGCTTGTATAATTAAAGCTAAGCGTTCATTAAAATATATTTTATAGGCACGGGTGAGTTGTAAAGTCTGGCCTGAATTCTAATAAACTAGTTAATTAGATTTCAAGGTTGTTACTGGGGTAGTCCAGTATACTGTTACGTCTAGAAATATGTATTTTTTTATAACTTGGTTAGATGTTTGTGACACTTTCTGAATTAAAAAAATGAAAAAATTGTCACATACCTTTGCCTGCGATTCGAATAACTGAATTGCGGATACTAGGGGCTACAAAGTCCCGTAGCATCTGTATTACAGATACGTGGAGTTACAGCGTAACTTACCAAAATGTTAGCTATGAATTAAATGAATATAAAGTCAATTTATTAGCTGTTATAAGTCGCCAAAAGACCGCAGTTTCTCAGTTTTCGGTTGTGAGATAAGCATGGCAATCTAACCGATATAGCACGATTTAGAGGTTCTGGGTTCGTGTGGGTCGAGTTCGCGGTTCTAGAAAAAATAATAGGCAAATATAGGTGAAGAAATGCACATCTGCCCATCTCTTCGTGAAATACATGCACAAGAGTATGTATTTATGAAATTATTTTTCCGATTATCCTACAGCACAATAATTAATATAAAATATCTGCTTTTAAAGTAAACCTCTCATGAATTGGCCCACGTCCGTTTCCGATTCCGTAGCACAGTAGTATGCATTTTTTATGTGCAATCCAGTCGGCCGGGACTGTCGCTCGGCTGTCTCGCTGCCACATTCCTCACAAGTGCACTATATTCTCCATGTGGCGACATATATCACTGCAACGTCTGGTAAATGTTATTTTATTTGCACTAGGCGAGCTTGGTACTAAGCTAAGCTTGGCACCAAGCTTTTATTGGTAGACTTGTGTATATCGCAGGAAAATTGTAATTAGATTAAGAAAGAACCGAAAAGTAGCCATATACTCTTACTTTACCACGTAAAACGTTGTAAACGAAGACCCTAACTTGTCTCAATCGTAGAAGAGAAATTTATAAAGACAATTTTATAAAATTCAAATTTGCATTTCAAACAAACACAAATAACTTGGAAGCATTAAAATTTTATTAAACAACGAGTGTGTGCGATAAAATGTGTCGTTTGCAAGCATATTGTGTGTCGCGAACTCATAACATTACCAAGAAACCATAATATGTTTCATAATACGGGTTTCCCAAGCGAGAGTGATTAAAATTTTACGTTCGCGTCGAAACTCCAGGGTAATTATTTCGGCAAGACAGCGGGCTCATAAATATGTCGTCATTGATGTATAACTTTGGGCACGTTTCTCATTATTTTCAGTTGAATAATGACGTGCGATCTCGAACGAGTGATAGATGAGGAATCGACGATGTGTTTTTATGCTTTTTTTGCCAGTTCGGCAAAGAAAATAGTTGGTGAGCCGGCGTAGTAATGTCAACACGTAAATTTGTGTGAGAAAATATTTGAAAGAATAATTTGATTTTTTTTATGGAAATACTAAAAATACTAATATGCTCGAATGATTTTGACGATTGTTGACATACATTAATAATATTATATATTTTTTTATATATTTTGTGTCGGCCTACCTAACCAGCATACGAAGATTTTAGCTATATTTGAAGTGTTTAATAATGACCCCATAAAAGTCTCACTGCTGGGCTAAGGGGGCCTTAGTCGCTTATGCTGGCGCAGTGAGGGTTGGGAGACTAGACGCCTAAGAAAGTTCTAAGAACTTTTAGTGCCTGTTCTTCTTCACCGTCAGGCGTCAGTGATGTTTGATTTGTTTAGCAAAATACTAAGTCTAACACAGAAATCGGTGTAGACGATGTTCAAACGCGACATATAAATATTTCAAGTACACGATTTGTAATTCCGGCGGGTTGTCGCCGCGACACGCCGACCGTTTCGTGTTGACGAGGCGACAGATGACGCGCGACAATGTATTTGCATATTCCGACGGGGCGCAGTTAGAATTAATGTTAATTATTATTGCATGTCGTGTTGCGAAACGTTACAATTGTTTGAATTATTTGGTTATGTTTACTTACTGGCTTGTATGGTTTGTAACATGATGTGTTTTAGAGGACGTTCGATGTTAGGATCGCGTAAAGAGTTATCGGCTTAGCTAGGGTTGAAAATTTCTTACATCCTAGGAATTCCTAAGAACCTTGTAGGTGTGCAGGTTAGGTACATGACGATGTTTTCCTTCAGCGTTAAAGCAAGTGATCATTTATTTTGAATACTACAATTATACAATTTAAAACATATTAGATGAATTTAAAGTGCAAAAATACTTTAAGCAGTGATGGCGTAGAGGTTTAGGCGCGTGGTCGAGAATCTCGGCGGTCGCGGGTTCGAACCCCAGGCACACACCTCTGACTTTTCGAAGTTATGTGTGTATTCAAATTGAATTATCACTTGCTTTAAACGGTGAAGGAAAACATCGTGATGAAACCTGCACACCTAAAAGTTCTTAGGAATTTCTTAGGTGTGTAGTCCGCCAATCTGCACTAGGCCAGCGTGGTGGACTATGGCATAAACCCTCTCAATGGTAGAGGAGACCCGTGCTCAGCAGTGGGCGTATATGGGTTGATGAAGAGTGAAGAAGAGAGAATGCATTTTGAAAATTCAGCAACTGCATAAAGTTAAACATCTTTGAATTATTTGCTTACATTCGCACGAACAAAGTTTTGATTTGCCCATTGTTTGATATTTTCTAAGCACCGTTTCTATAACTATTCCGCTAATATTGAGATACGATACAATCATTTTCAGCACCCCTTCACTGTAATTCGGAGACTGGTAAGATAATATCATTAACTGTTAATGACTGCCTTATCGAATTACACTTACAGTGTTCTACCACACGAGATATCTCTAATTATACACCGGGTAATAAGACCGTGATCGAAAATTTTGTTAGGTTATAAATATACATACGATGATGTCAAATATTTTGATGTAAATTATTTATGATATTTTCCTGATCATTGTAATCGTTACATATCTTAATTTTTACGGTTTGTTTATACGTATAACAACATATTTGTGATGTTATTTAATATATTTATTCCATAGAGTTTAATATACTTAGATATAAAACCGAGAGAGAAAACAGTTATGTTGGCTAAGAAATCTTATTTTTCCCTTTTTTGTCTAAAACTAAAATTATAATAACTGTCATTTTCATTTTACTTACTTTACATTTTTCAACAATTTGTTAATATTTATACATGTAAACATAACCTCACGCTATGCTCCCCGAAGGATAGGCGGAGGTATATTCTGCATCATTTCATTCGGTATGTATCAGCCCTACGTAATAGAGGGCGAGCCTATTGCAGTTTTTTGGGCACATTTTCAGACTCTTGTATCTTACTAATAGACGAGTAGTAAGCAAAAATAGACATATCATAAATTAACTTGAAGCAAAAACTATGTAATTACCTAAGTCCGTTCAAGTGTCGATAGTAACTTAGGTGTTCCAAGCATACCTCTTTAAGCTTGCTTTGACACTGACCTCTTAGAACCCAAGTACTGCTACCTCGGGCACATAGTTTTAACACCGTTTACGAACAACTTAGACCTAAGTTCTAGCCAAGTTTAGGTACTAGAACTTGCGTCATATTTCCCCTGAAGTATGTCTCTACACTTGCAATCTTGTAAAAGTTATGTTAATTTGATCAGAAGAGTGTGAAAGTTGCGATCTAGTTTCGTTTTCAAGTCCTGTATATGATTTTTCTGAATAATTTCGTTGTACGTTGTATGGATGAGATACCAAAATTGGCGTTACGTTTCTTACCCATGCCAATATAAAAAGTTATAGACACTAGTTATGACTAGTGTCTAAAAGATGGTGAGTAATGACGCAAAAAATCTGTTATTATACTAAAGATCTCCCAAATATACAGCAATTACACAACAGAAGATGACTGCAGTATGCCGAATCGTAAATGTATCGACGTTTGTGTCAATATCAGATCTCTCAGTTGGAAGCGCGCGCTAGAAATTCAGCTTAGTGTTATTTGCAACAGACAGCAGATTCAGACGTAGATTTACTTGACAGTCCTCGGGGAGCCAGTGAATAAACTTAAGCTTATGAATTTTGTCCGCTAACCCGCGCTAGGCCAGCGTGGTGGAATGCGGTGTGATAATTCAATGTGAATACACACATAACTTCGTAAAGTCAGAGGTGTGGGCCTGGAGTTCGAACTTGCGACCGCCGAGATTGTCGACCGCACGCCTAGACCTCGAGGCCATCACTCAAGCCTCGAGATTGTCTAATTTGTGATATCTGCGACACCATGGATCTTAATCTGGGATAGAACTATGTATGTTTTGACTGGGGTTATTAATTATATGTATAACTAGCTTTTGCGCGCGACTCCGTCCGCGTAGACTACAGGGTTGAGTTCAGAAAGAAAATAAGTTGTAGTCTATTTACTCCTTTGAGTCCTGTCCTATTTAGGTCCATACCAAAAACCATACGAATTGGTCAAATTGTTTAAACGTGAAACCGTAACGCGTCGATTGGCGCCTTGTGTATCATTTATATTGCGCGCTTGATCATTATTTTGAAACTGCGATATCTTTTAAGATACTCATTAGAATCACATGATGTAAAAGGCAAATTTATTTTATATTAAATACTTGTAATGAAGAACGTATTTATTTAGATAAGGATTAATATCATCTTTATAAAACACCTTCACAAACAATGTTTTATTTTTAAGTAAATTTGTTTAAGATAAAAAACGTTATAGTTAGCTAACCTTAAAAGATAGACATATGCTGTCCCGAACTTTTTTTTAGAACTTTTAAAGGGGAACAATTCTCTCAGACATTACTTTAGCGAAACTTTAACCGTTTCCCCAGCGTACGCAGCGGAAGCTCACCAAAAGGAAAAAATGTTCCCGATTTTGAAACATTCTTTGTTGCTGCTCCGCTCCTATTGGTCGTAGCGTGATGTTATATAGCCTATAACCTTCCGCGATAAATGTGCTATCTAACACTGAAAGAATTTTTCAAATAGGACCAGTAGTTCCTGAGATCCTAGCGTTCAAACAAACAAACAAACAAACAAACCCTTCAGCTTTATAATATTAGTATAGATGTTAGCTTCGTCGTAGTGGAAGATATCTTCAACTTTCATACTACAATAGACTATATAAAGATGAAAGAAAAATTCAGCACAAAATAAAAATTATTTCAATTTCTTTTATATATTTGTGTAATTCGAGATGAAAAAAGTAAATTGAACTGTACTCGTTAATTCGTCTGGCTAAAGCTGCGTACAACAAATGAATGTTTTTTGCGTACAAAAGTTTGGAGGCTCTCGGTCGGAACAAGCAATTAGTTCCATTAATTGGTTATAGCCACCGAAATGGAGGGCTGATCCAATTTGGATTATATTGTTCTTTTCTTTTGTTCAGGTGGTAATTTATTGGATTATAAAATTTGTCTAGAATATATACTCCTGGTAAGAAAATCCTTAGAACATTTTTTAGGTGTCCACTGTCCAGGTTTCTTCCCGATTTTTCCTTTACCGTTAACATACGAAATAATTTATATCGTACATATACAGTATACACACTGGGAATATTAGTCAAAGAATACATATATGTATGTATATTGTATATACAAGGAGTGGTTACTGGTGTAGCTAGATCACGCAAACATACGTTATTACTAACAGTATCAAGAGATTTGGTGACGCAATTTATCGCGCGATTTCTGAGACATCTTGATAAGAAACAGGATAGACACACGTGTATCAAAACTTATACGCTGCAAGTATCAAGAATGTATGACGCGAAAAGCAATTTGCGCAAAAATTCAAAGTTGATTTAGTGCTGTAAAACGTTACCAGACCTACATAGAATCTAGAATAGACGGTTCACTCTTTCACTCACTCTTCACTAATTCCCTCTCTCATCTCTCAAAAAGTCATTTACATGTGATGTAGTCAAATCAAAAAGGAATATATAACTAGGCATTGGTGTTGTATCATCTTCAGTCTATATACACACATTTGTTACATTCCATTGCTCGGCAGGAACCTTCTCTACATCTGAGATAGCATAGGCCTTAGTCCACTTCACTGGCCTAATGCGGCTTGGCGTGAAACATCTATGATATTCCTAAACTAGACTTCCTAAAGTAATTCAAGTCTTACAAAATATTCCATTTCTTTGTTTCCCAGCTGCTATCGAAATATACAAGTATTATTTCAACAAAATAGTCGCGAACAACGTACGATAAAGTCCTTAATATCAATTTGACCTGTTTCATTATTTGTTTCATCGTCGTTCCTCGTGATTTGGGTCTCAGATGTGCCTTAGTCCGAGGCCTAAGCCATTAAGGGTCCCGAGCGTATCACAAACTTTTTATACTTAGTAAAAAGTTTCTAAAAAATACAGGCTTAAAGGTATATACGCCGACATAAGAGCCGAGTTATGTAATACTATAAAGATTACATTATTCTTGAAGGCTTTCTGAAAATACAAGTTAAAACGTTTTAAAAGAAAATGAATTATTTTATGTACCTTTAATGGTAAAGATAACATTGAAACGGGTTTTGAATACCTAAATGTTTTGGTTAAGAATTTATTAGTAAGTACAGACGGTTTGTATCAGACGCTACTAAGGCTTAAGAAACGAACAATAATATTAAAGAGATCTGTAGAAAACACATATTAACGGTCCACAACGGTCCACGTGATACCGGAAAGTCTTATACATTATGTAACACAAGACTAGTAGATTTATACAAGAATTGTTATCAGAATAATGTATTATTAGTATTTGTCAGCATTAGATGTACACATTCTTAAATTCCTTTCATATTCTTTACCAATGCCATCATCACCATCATCATCGTCACGTCACATCGTCATCACCAGCCTTTCGCGTCTACTGTTGGACATAGACCTCTCACATGGCACGCCACTGGGCTCGATCTTCGGTATCCTCATTCAACCGCTGCCAGCTACCAATGTGGTTATCATAAATTAACTAATATAACATCAGTCAACAGCCTAACAATTCCCACAAAACCCAAGTTCGATCATCGCAGACGTAACAAAAATGGGTGACACCCATTCAAATTGACACTCGATTACTCTCTCACTCGATCACAAACATAACTCGCACAATTTAATGGATAATTACCGCTATAGGGCCGTGTTAGTGGCTCGAAGCCAGTTATCGTGCCAGTCGCCGTGTTATGCACCGTGAAATGGCGTCTGGCTCCGTAACCACGTGATACGTAGTTAATTTTGATTTCATTGCTTCCCGCCCACCGCTTGTCGCTTTATGTTTATGAAATTCAGATTTAATGGCCCCCAGTTTGAGCTGGGGTTGTCTGATCCGTAAATTTGGCGGATAATGAATGTCAGTAGAATAATTTGGAGAAATTAATAAAAACTATTTCGTAAAAAGTACAAAATTTGTGTAGAATTTTATATCGGTGTCGGCACGGGCTTTCTCTGTCGTTGAGAGGATTTAAGCCTCAGTCCACGACACTAGCCTAATGCGGGTTGATGGTCTTTAAACCTAAAAAATCCTAAGAACTTTTATATGTGCAGGTTAAATTTCATTGATGAATCATTGCGAATGCACACATAACTTCGAAAAGTGAGAGATGTGTACCTAGGGTTTGAAGCTGCAACAACCGAGATTCTAAACCGCGCGCCTAAACCTCACTCACACACGCAGTATTAGAAAAACAACTCAATATCAATTGCTTATCACACACACCTGAAGTTTTGTACTGTTAATTAACTGTAGGCACGCAGTAAAACACGAGATAAAGCCATCGAAATTCGTCAGCCATGTCTCCCGGTGTCCCAATTTTTGTACTCCTCTCGATGTTAATGAAACAAAAGCGGCTCGAGCCACTTAAATTAATTAATCCGACGCCATTTTTATTTGTTCTCATTATCCACATCCATTATGTGAGCCGCAAAAAGGACTTTATTTTGACGGATAAAATATACGCACTCGAATTACAAGGTACGGGCTTATTGTGCTAAAAACACACCAAATGCTCACCTTTTGTGGTAGATTAATAGGCTTCCTGAGATCCTATAGCTCCAACATAATTTTAATGATACGGGAAATGCATAATCTTATGAATTATACATAACCTACCAATTTCTTTCACGCCTTTTCACTAACCCCATCCATTTTTTCTTTGGTCTTCCTCTGATTGTCTATCATTCAATTGTCATACCCATTACATTTTTCTTCTTCTTCCATTACATTTTTACCTACATATGATTCGTCCTTTCTCATAAATACATTTAACATGCCCAAAGAGGACAGACGAAGAGTTTTCTTACAGCTTATCTATCACAGGTGCTAGTTTCAAACTTCCTCTAACGTATTCATCTAAAATACAATAAGTTGTGCTACAGAATTTCTTCCCCTGTTTAGGTCCGTGAGAAATACGAAGCGAAAACGTATTTGTAAAGAAAATAATCATTGTAAATATTGTCGTGAGCACTCGCCGGTGAAATTCTAACATTTACGCCTTTATATTTCAATGTTGGACAAACACAAATCAATTTATGCAAACATCAATTGCTGGAGAATATATTTTTTTGAGCATTGACGAACGTTATACAGCCGAGTGTATTTAGATAAGAAGAGTGACAAATAAATCGAATGTTTTAAGTCGAAAAGCGTAATTTGTTTGTCTATGTGTATATTTATATTTTTCTAAAGCAAGTAGCAAACAAAAACTCCTTTTTGCCGTTAATTTAGAATTATTTAAAATACCAGTTCAAAGCAGTATTGCCAACATTCTAAAAATATTAGATTTCAAATACCAGATGTCAATAATGTACTTGATAAATAACTGAACAACTTTTACGAGTTCGCAGTAATTATTTACCGATTGTTGTATTGTTTTATTCCGTTAATTAAATACAAACCTCGAGTGCGCGTTCCAATTAAATCAAGTTTCCATTTCATAGAAATAAATTGTTATTGCTAATCCATTGACATTTTGTATCATGTTTTTCAATGGAGTCTCGATTTATTCATATTTTATTTAAAATGCCATTCAAATATATTCCGTAATAAACAGAAGTAGACTTTCAGATCTTAACTAAATATTTATAAAAGAATGTCTTCTATCAATTGACATTCAACTGAAATGAACAATCATAAAACCGAATTAAGTCTATTCAGCCAAAACAGACACATAAAACTGTTGTATATTTGTTTGTATTTCCACTTTTATCTTTCTCATTTCTCTGTTCATGTGTATTATTTGTCTGTAAGCTATGTTTTTAAGGCCTAAATCATTAGGTTGTATGATTTTTGGTTATTTTGATTTTATTTATCCCGGAATATGCAATGTTCCCGTGGGATGAAGCCCTAATTAAAATATTTTATCGCACATAAATATTACGTGATTGACTCACTGATATATTTCTAATAACTCAAACACTAAATGGATTGTTCTGATATTCGGCATGCCGATATTATTATGACGAACGTATTCCCTAAGAAGTCGTGATGCCTTCGCGGTTTAGGGCCGCGCTCGAGATTACCGGCGATTGCGGGAGGAAATCCCAGGCACACACTTCGAACTATTTTAATTATCATGTACCTACTTTAACTGTGAAGGAAAACATTATTACATAATATGTAAACCCAAAAAGTTCTTAGGATTATATCAGGCCTGCAGTCCGCTAACCTGCACTAGGCCAGCGTGGCGGACGAAGGCATCCACGCCCAGCAGTGGGACGTGTGTGAGCTGATTATGACGATGATTTTCTAAGAAAGGTTTCTTTAAATTTTACTTTCAAATAAGATGACACGGAGGTCATGAAAAAAAAAACAATATTACGAGTAAAACTACGTAAAAAAAGTAGTCTCGTTTACGTATAGAAAGGGTTTTGTTGGGGGCACAGGCCAAATAGCACGGTTAGGCGGGTCGCGCCAATTAATCAAGTGATTAATAAACAAATCATGATCGGGTTTAAAGCTCAGCCGTCGATCGCCGCGCTCAATATTAATGTATGCAAATGGATCAGATCGGGTTTCTGTGTCCTCATAAATCTTCACTGTTGGTTTTGATGCATGGACTATGGGTTGGACATGTTAGGTTATTTGCCTTCATGTTTTGTCGGGAGGGATATGTTTAGACACTTTCTAAGTCATAAGTGTATTCGCAATTAATTATCACTTACCTTAACGGTCCTGCTTAAAACCTGCAGACCTAAAAGTTCTTAGAAATTTCTTAGGTGTGTATTCCGCCGACCCGCACTTGCTTTAGTCCTAAATCCTCTGAGTTGTAGAGGAGGCTCATGCCTACCCGTGATTATGATGAATTTTAAGAATGAAAGAAGCATCCTTCTACAATGACAACTGGTCAGCCGAAGTTCATTGTAACAAAATTATAAAGTAGGACGTGCCAACACAATCACAAGTACAAATATTACCAGGGCATCTATTATGTTGGCAGAACGGTCGCGGGCGGCACTGGGAACACGACTCGATACAGCCGTCCTGAACAATCGTCTTTGTTTCACTAATTGGGTTTCGGCCATTATTCCTCTTTGTACACCTGATTTTCTTTGTTTTTAGTCCCCATTTCGTTGTTTTTATGATGGCGCGGCAAAGAAAAATATCGGTTCAGATGCAAAGCTTTTAAAATGTCATTTAAAAAACAAATGTTATTTTGTGATTGCCTTGTGGTCTTGCGGTAGAAGAGTGTGCCATGAGATTTAGATGTTCTGGTATCAGATCAAAAAAAGCAGTGATGGCCTCGAGGTTTGGGCGCGCGGTCGAGAATCTCGACGGTCGCGGGTTCGAACCCAGGCACACACCTCTGACTCTTCGAAGTTATGTGTGTATTCACATTGAATTATCACCTGCTTTAACGGTGAAGAAAAACATCGTGATAAAACCTGCACACCTAAGAGTTCTTAGGAATCTCTTAGGTGTGTAGTCCGCCAACCCGCACTAGGCCAGCGTGGTGGACTATGGCCTAAACCCTCTCAATGGTAAAGGAGACCCGTGCTCAGCAGTGGGCGTATATGGGTTGATGAAGTTGGTATCAGATCCCGAATCAAGCTTAGTGTTATAAGGTTCTTTCAGTGGGAAATTCTCGGAAGCAGAACGTAATCTGGAAATGTTTTCTGAAATATGCGAACAGTATTACGTGGATCTAAAAAAATAATCGGCGAAATAAAATGTTTAATTTTGAGAGAAAAAGTGATGGTATAAAATGGGGTCATCTTCAACACCATCACGACTATAGATTAAGTTGTAAAGTAAAGCGTGAATGTATAACAGCTCATTCACA
Organism: Cephonodes hylas; assembly: GCA_030295005.1. Taxonomy (NCBI): domain Eukaryota; kingdom Metazoa; phylum Arthropoda; class Insecta; order Lepidoptera; family Sphingidae; genus Cephonodes; species Cephonodes hylas. Next base: position 12,597,344 of record AP025372.1, on the reverse strand, counting down.
TTGATAAAACTCCGATTCCATACAAATTCTACTGAAAAGAATTACCAAAATTCCAGTGAACTAATTCAAAAATTGCATTAACATTGACGAAACTCACAACGGTGCCCGTAGTATCAATGTTTTATCCCCGGTGAGTTCCAAACTTGCAGCTGGACTTGGCTTTACGGATGCATACAAATATCTTACTTTGTGCATTTCAATACAGCATCAAACTTTGTGACAGCATATTCGAATCCAGATGAATATCGACCACGGGCCGTGACTGGAATAATAGTCTCACTGTTTCATATCAAACGAAGTGATTGGATCTAGTCTATTCGATGTAGTATCTTAGTAATAGTTGGAATATATTATACATACAAGTTTAGTTACATTGCAATGGACAGTCTTGTTATGAACATTACTTTGATGCAGAGATCGAAGCCAAGGTTACATTTTTTTTCTTTAACACCTAATGTAATATTTGCTAACAACATATTTTATTTCTATTTGGCTGTGAGTTATTGAAAAATCACAGTTATCAGAAAATCAAAGATCTTGCAGTCCTTGATTCGATTCGGGTCGTGAAAATGCGTTTTTACATGAGAAAATTCCTGAGAACGGCAATAGGCCCGCCCTCTATAGATTGGAAGTGATACATACCTGCCGAAATGTGGGTGCAGAAATGCATCTCTGCCAACTAATTCAGAGAACACAGGCGTGAGGTTATGTGTGTATATAATATTGTCTAAGTATTTTTTATTCTGATAGGATAGATCTGATTAAATAAAAAGTTCAGTAGTAAAGCGAAAACACAGCACACCATCCATCAATACGCCTTGTTTTGTTGCTTTGCTCAAAGTATCTCCATACTTTTAATAAAGAGCTGAAAGTTGCTCGAGATTACTGTTGGGAATTTTTTTAATAAACTCTGCCGCTTCCTTTACTGCCGAAGTGGAGGCTTCATTAACGGCCCACAGTTTACTAACAAAATGCAAAATTCCGCCGGAGACAAAGCGGGCACATAATCTGGGGGATGAGGTCATATGTAAATAACTTGTGCGCGTTTTTGTAGTGCCTCGACCTATTTAGGATATAATCTGGATAAAACGACTAGGAACGGGTGGTGCGACGTCCGAAATATGAATTTGTAAGGTTTTTAGTGTAGACTCTTTTGGAATTGCGCCAGCTATTACGAGAAATTATTGTTGAAATTAACTTTTTTTTTGTTAGACTAAAAATTGTTTTTTTGAGACTTTACTTTGACTTGAAATATCTTAAGACCAGCGTGGTGGACTTAGGTCTAAACCTCCTAGAGGAGGCCTATGCCCAGCAATTGGATATGTATGGGCTGATGATGTCGATGATGAAGCGTGATAAAAAAATTGTTGATACCGGTAATCAGGATTGCAACTCATATCACTCTTGGTTCCAGATTGTAATTCCGATTTCTGTGCATTTTTTACGACTTAATATTTAAACCGTGGTTGTTGAATTGATTTAAATAATTGAGTGTATTTAAGCTACTGGCGTAACTGAATATCAATGTGCGACATTAATGAATTATTCTGCCGTGATTCCGAAAAACAAAATGTTCCGTTATTTTTGTTATTATAATATTTATTTATGTACATATATGAGTGTGGACTGTCGATTCACGTGACTGAAATACAATTGTAAAGTATTAAATTATATTTTATTTCGATAGCCTTTTTGTTCTGTTGTGTTTATGAGACAATACTCCGTAGTCTCTAATGCGACACTGAAGTTTCGTTTATAGCGGTGTTTCATATTGTTATATTAGAATATGCATAGCAACATTTGGTAGCACATGTAGCTTTAAGTTACCAACCTCTTTTTACACCTAAAGACAAGAATTAAAACAGTTTCCCTTTATAATCAGTTAATAAACCTATTTCTATCATGAAAATAAAAATATTTTTGTCTCAAAAATCCCTTTGAACCAATGTGTGTTGCCAACTAACAAAATTATACTTAAGCAAATAGCCTGCCGGTTGCAAACCACTGAAACAAATATTAGTATATTGTATAAATCTTTGTACATTTGAATGGAAGACGTTCCGACGCCTCAAGACTAATTCTATTTGGATTCCAACGCCCTATAATTAATTTCATTAAACAACGCCTTCGAGAACTTGAGAATTAAACCGAAAGATTCATTGCCAATTAATCACCGTTGATTTGCACTGCTCTCTAAATGTTTTTTTAGTTGGCAACATTGAGTGTTTTTAGAATAGCAGCTATTTTTAATTTAAGCCAATCTTCAGAAGGATTAATAGCATTTCTTGAAGCATATCCAGAATTTTCTTATTCTTTTTTGGAGAACAAAATGTTTACATTTCACTTCAATAAATATAGATGTACGTGTAGTAGCATTAATTTTCAAAATTTCAAATTCAAAATTTATCAATAACTGAGTAGAAAGTGCATTTCCAACTATTACATTTCTTATTAATAAGCATACACATTACACGTCTCACTAGTATTTCGTCATAGTATTTTAGTTATTAAAGAAAACTTTTATACATTACCTTGACTTTCTGGTATTCAACTTAATAATCAAGAACATTAGAATAAATATAATACTACCAACAAAATATATGAAGGAACTAGGGTATTTTTACAAGCCGGCTTCATGATTTTAAGGCAAACAAACGTCAGGCGTGAGTATTAGGGCGAAGAGAATAAAATGCAGTTAACATAATCAACGTATAATCGAAATAATATAGCTAGTGAGTCCGTAACATTATAATTATTCAATTTAGCGCGACACTCCACCGAATACGTGGTACTATCTTTTGATCACGACGGATTCCCAAAAACGTCTTGCCGTCGTTCGTTGACACTTTTTCGTACCAGTCGTCGGTGTTGTGTCAGAGTGGCATGCTGTAGCAGGATTGCCACTCTAAAAACATAATGAGCGTCGACATATATATTCCTGTGAAAATGTGTCAACGTAGTGAAGTTTCTTAATTAAAACGTGTCCGTTAAAATTAACACGATGAGGTACACTCGTCGATTATTTCATTAACGCGCTCGTTTCAAGAATTAAATTTTATTTTTCATTACAAGAATTCGTTGACTTTCATTTTAGGAAAAAAAACAATAATAGGCTGTGGAGGGTCTTAAGTTGCATTGGCTAACTTCAAATTAAATGTCGTGCTTTCGAACTAACGAGAGGAATATAAACCTCTACTAGTGTTGTAAGCAGTGATGGCTTCGAGGTTTAGGCGCGCGGTCGAGAATCTCGGCGGTCGCGGGTTCGAACCCCAGGCACACACCTCTGACTTTTCGAAGTTATGTGTGTATTCAAATTGAATTATCACTTGCTTTAACGGTGAAGGAAAACATCGTGATGAAACTGCACACCTAAAAGTTCTTAGGAATTTCTTAGGTGTGTAGTCCGCCAACCCGCACTAGGCCAGCGTGGCGGACTATGGCCTAAATCCTCTCAATGGTAGAGGAGACCCGTCCTCAGCAGTGGGCGTATATGGGTTGATGAAGAAGAAGAAGAAGAAGTGTTGTAAAAGGAAACCTGGTGTTTTAGGACTACTGAGGGGCGTGGATTAGGTGTTAAGAATCTCGGGGGTTGCACGTTCAAACCCCAGGCACGCATCTCCGACTTTTCGAGTTATGTGTGTATTCACAATGAATTATCACTTACTTCAACTATAAAGAAAAACATCACGAAAGTCAGCACACCAATAAAGTTTTTAAAAATTTCGTATGTCAGTCCGTCAACCTGCACTAGGCTAGAGTGGACTAAGGCCAAAACCCTCTCAGTTATAGAGATAGCTGTAGGACGTAAATGGACTGATGATAATAAGGTGGATGGAACAAATTTTACTGTCATAGAAATTTCTAAAAACCCTTTACCCAGTACTGTTAAGATGAGTATGAAAAATGTCTAAACCCGAGTACACACGGCGGGGCACGAACAATTTACTCCGAGCCCAGCGGTGCGGAGACATCCGATCGCATATTCATGAACCCTGATCGTTCAATATTTTTTCTATTTTAAAACGTCGTTGACTGGGTATTTTTGGATGATTTATTTTATATTATGTCTGGTAATGATTGTTCTAAAAAATACTCGTATATCTATTGTTTTAGAAAAGTTGACAGTGGCGGAACATCTAAAAAGATTTTAGCACCTGTTAAAAATGTTCTATTGACAAAAATCTTTGCCGTTTCTTATACACGGAAAGCAGCTTCTGGTGTGTGCCGTGCGATCTAGATAAATAATGGTTACCCAAAGCTCCTTTCAATATTTTGAAAAAGAACACATAACAGTTGAATAAGATTAGAAGGGAAATAGACAGTATTTTGTATCGGTACGAGTGTCCCCGATTGTTTCTCACCTATTCGTTCGACAACGATCACACGACCAATGTTAAAAATTTCAAACAATAATGAATTGGTGCTATTTATAAATGCTATGTGGTATGACACGTAACCTAAATTACTATGAAGCTAGCTAAGCTAGTCTATTCGTAAGTTCGGCACGCTCGGTATGCTGATATTTTCTTTCCAGTCTTACTTTTAGTGCTAACTTCTGAAAAGTATAGATACCCAACGCCCAGCTGTAAATATACTCTTAAATTATTAACACAAATTCTTAATTAATGTAAAAGGGGAGAACTAGCGAGAAAGTTGAAACTTTGCACTGAGTGCTCTCCATGCCGTATTTACCAAGAACTTCTGTCTATAGATTGCTTGCGAAATTGAACTTTTAATCTACTCAGAGGTAATTTGATACAGTCTTTAAGTACTGAACAATGGAAAGTTTTCTATCTTCACTAACGAACGAAATATTAATAAAAAGTTTATTAATAGACGTGCTTCATTGTAGGTTAAGGGTTTAAATTATAAATTATTTTATGTTCCTCTTCTTGGGGTGAAATGGCAGTATCATTGTCTCCGACAACAGTCCATCCTTTGACAAGATTTTAACCATTTGTGTTTTAATAACATCTTTTGATGGTGGAAGATAAAATCCTAAGGTATAGTGACTGATTAATGAAAATGAAAACATAGAAAAAATAATCACTTGAGGTGCCAAAACGTATCGTAACGTACTTACGTTAAATCCTAGATGCTTATCTAGAACAAACATTTGCTTCCTACATTTAAAATTAAATAATTGTTTGTGTCTGATTTGATCACTTTTTCTGATTAACCAAACATGCCACAACACGCAATGTTCAACATTCATAATTAAGCACGTCAAGATCATTCAGGCAATTATACTACAAATCCACGACAACTAATCAACAGATCGACTCTTAAACAAACTATCAAGAATCCAAGAAAAATCCAAGCCTATTCACGTCTAAATTCTCCAGCCGTCTCGGATTTTCTTAAAAAGCCCAAAACAACGTTGTTACGACTGTCTCGAATACGTAGCAATTCTGTTCTCGTTACATTTGACGAGGGTGGGATCTCGACTCCTGTTGGGAGCATAAACAATCACTGGCCATTATGGGTAAAAACTACGTAAATAATGTTGAGCCTGCAAAGGATTTTCTCGGAATCATGATGAGTTGTATTGTTTGAGAAGATTTGGGGTATCAGAAAGTTGTCTCAGGTATTTTTGCTATCAAAATATGTTTGAGATAAAAGGTTTGACGGATATAAATAAACGTCTTGTGGTTTTACCTGGTAAACTTATTTGGAAAGATATTCCTGTTTTGTTTTTTTTTGGATCGTTACGTAGAATTTTGCCCGCGGTTGTGATCTTGCTAATTTAGAATATGGTAGAGTCTAATAAAATATTTATAATGTGAATTCTATTGTTTTTTTTACTACAATACCTATCTATTTATTAATATTAATGAACAGTTCAACGGTTTTATCATCATATGAATTAGGATTTTAGTTTACATGCATCCATGGCGGTATTTCTCCATTTTCTAAGGTGATGCTGTAAATTTACATAATTACGTAGCAGTTTTAATAAAATAAATTCAGATCCGATGTAAGTCTATGTTGGAAAAGACTTATACCCAACTCCGGGACGTATTATCGAGATAATGTTGCTTAAAAATGGATAGAAACAAGTAAATGTAAAAAACGTCATCAATTTGGAAAACATAAGATTGTATCAAAGTCGAGTGTCAATAAGTGCCACTCAAAAGTCGCTACAATTAAGCCAGCTGGCTTAATTGGACCTCAGGCTTTGCTTAAAGGACTGAGCACTCTTCCAACTTAACGAAGTGCAAGATAAACTGAAGAGTTTTTGCTCATCAAAATTTTTCCGTATTTTTAATGAACAATATTTTGATACCTCTTTGAAATGAGTCTTTATTATACCTTTCGACCTGTTTGATGTCTTGCAATGATAGATATGAAAACAATATAATTATTACCAAATTTTAGACACTATCTATTATGTACATTGATCAGAAAGAGTTATCATCGTTCATGTTTTATGTCGGATAGTGTTTTAACTTTCTTACGATCTACACGAGTAGGTTTTTGGTTAAAAATATTTTTTTTTATACCTACAAACTTTTTTTATTTTTTACCTTCATGTTAAAGTTGAAGAAGACCAATAAATAAAAAATGTTAACAGCACGTGACCAATTCATTAATTCTTTAAAATTCGATTGAAACAGTTTTGGTGTGGAATCTTAAATTCATTCCAAATTTTCAACAAATTCTGTCAATTTGGCTCCTTAAAGCGTTTAACATAAAATTTCACCCAAATACCTTCTATTCTGTCTCGTTTCATTAAAATACAAATGACAAAAGACGTCAGAAGTTATGACACGCATCAAATATAATTTTATACAGTTGTAACTCCGAGAGCTGCTATTAGCCACAATTATCATTTGAGTGGCTAAATTTCAGCACTTTCAGCGCAAAATTTCGAGCGAGATAAGAGTTCTGAATAAAAAGAGCATAATTTACACCGGCGGAGATTAATACAACACGTTTCTGAGTTATATTTGAAATACAGATAATGGAGGGAAAGAAAAACCATATGAAATATTTAACTCATTTGTTAATATAGTTTAAGCTTATACGTGCATAACAATATCGTTCTTATTATATTATATGCAGGTTTTAACATCCCGGCTTTCAGTTCTAATGTTAAATTAATCAATAATGATTAGACTTTTATATAAATAGGTAATATCAGATGAATAACGATAGCGTAAATTTTAAGTAAAGAATGTTGACGGCTTAAAATAAAGTATACGGTTATTACATGACAACCTTATCTTCATGAGCGAAAGACAGTCGTTACTGCACTAGAATAGCTTATTAGCGTATAATATATAGCTCCTCTATAAAACTAAATTGTAACTGTACTTAAAACTTATTTATTACAAAAATCGAAGCTCCATAAACGCGTAACTTCTCCCAAAGAATTAGATAAACCCGCAAGCCGTAAGTTCGGGCGTTGAGGAATTTTAAAAACGTCACTTTATCGTAATGTAGGTCAATTTTATCGCACCAATAGGCGCTTGCTGGAGATTGGATAGAGTAATAAAATCCAAAAGCGAGTTTATGCTTCCTAAACACGTCAAATGTAATCCTCCCACGAAGAAACGGAACGTCGAGATGCCATCAAAATTAAACGTTAGCGGGCTTGTGTTTCAAAGGTAAAAGTTCTAGGAACGCGTAATGTTATTGAAATTTTGTATGTAATTCTGATATTGATGGAGTGCTGGAATTCCTTGTGTTTCTCGGAATTGTCGGAGTTAATTACCCTCCTCGGAGTAAAGGTTACTTGGTTGTAATTATTTGGAATTATTACCGAGGAAAGAGCAATATTTTGTCCTACAAGCGGGACCAAGAGTATATATAAAAATTACATAAATTTAAATTTTGCGTCAAGTAATTTTTCCAAAATTTTTTTCATTTACATATAAATACAAAATTTCCTTTGTTATCTTACAAGTATTTATCATCACCTATCCATATACGTCTCTGCTGGGCACGGGCCTCCATGGTCTATATTTAAATAGTTATCATTCATATTCATTTATTAGTTTATTTATTATTATATTTACTCATAGTCACATTTATACATATGTATCTATGGTCGGCTAAAGATACAGCAAAATTTTGCCGCCCAGTTTCTTCCGAAGCAAGTTACCGACACGGCTTCGAGTTACGCCACCGAAAGTATGAGCACTGAATGCACCCGCTCGCTTTGAACGTACGTTTTAATAAGAATTTACATAACTCTTCATTCGAAATGGAAAAAGTGACTGATTAAGTATGAATAGAGTTGCAAGATTACCATCTTTTACTATCAGTATTTAGAACAGTTATTTTTACTGAGTCTAAAATGCTATTAGATTACTTCTAAAACTTCATGTGCATATATTCACAGTAAGAGTTTGAATATTAAAATTGGTCACGTTGCTCGAGCTAATTTCAAAATAGGTTTCGTTCTTTTTAAAAACCTCATTTCTTGCAACATCTTTTTGGCATTGGATTGTTTTCAGCATCGACAGTATAATATAATTATCTTATTACTAACAACACGTTTAAATTAAGTAACAATTTAAAAGATCTTTGTAACGAAGAACGAAATGTCACAACTGGTACGGTCATTCCCTTTTATAGCATTTGTAATGTTCAAATGTCTTGTATAGACATTTAGTCGCACCCGTATGAGTTTCTACGATTAAAATAAGACGAAGCTCATAAAGATCGCTAACAACGCGTGGAAATTACATTGGAGCTGAAGTTTTTATTTGATTTCGCGACGCCTCGGGCGCCCGCCTAACTTCACCTATTGTAGCTATGTCTGTTGCACGTGTAGGTCTTTTGTATGGGGCATAATCTCGAACACCTTTTGTTGCAAACTTGGATATTTGCCGAGGGAGAAATACAAAATTGGTTTTAATACCCGCTGGCTTTATCTACAGTCGTGGTGGGTTCAGTATTTCTTAACAAAGGAAAGTAATTTTAAAATTAAACATTTGCATTCTCACTCTATGCTTCCAATCCGTCCACCTAACGGTTGTCTAGAAGATATCGCTGATAGTGATATGGCCGCCATTTGTGATATTGCATTGTTTAGAGTCATCTATACCTACATTATTTTTATTTTTATTATGTGGTGCACAAGAAAGAATAAATAAATATCTCTTACTGCTTACTAGAATTCTATTTTTCTGCGTTCTGTTCTAAGTGCTACTTTTGTTTGGAAATTTTCTGTTTTATTCTTAACTATTTGGAATCTAATAGGTATAAATTTATAAAAAATTACATACTAGAGGCGATATTTAACATAGATGAGGTTTATCACACTACCAACAAAGTTTCATCCAAAATCCCTGATCCAGCGTTCAATCTACCCTTACGACTACTTGAGAAAATTGGCGTTGAAGGTCCAAAATTAACTTTTTCCACGGAATCGAACGTTCCCCAATCTAGATGGGAATTATCATCTCCCCAATTCAGTTCTGTTCCGACTCAATTGCGACTTTTTTTGCATTTCTAGCCTTCCGATTACAAATACAAATTGACAAATGTTTGAAGCTTTTTCTTAATAGCATAATGCCCTAAATATATTATATATTTTTTTAAAGAATACTTATTATCAAATTTCAACCCACATGTCCCCTTCCTTCGTCTGGATTCTTTTGGCAATGTGTGATCAGGCAACTGCATCTCAATAATAACATTAAGGTTTTATTCCCGTGTATAGTTACCATAGACAAAAAGCTCCTGAAGTACCAACCCAAAAATAATAATCAAAGAAACATGAAAAATCACTGAGGGGTGCCGCTGAAGCATTAAAACAGCGATCTGTCGTTTAAAAGCGACAGCCTCTGGCGCAGGATTGTAAAAGCCAGTATGTATGCGAATATTGGCTAATTAAATAACGTATCAATATGGCTGGGATTCAGGGCGGGCATAAATCACAAGATTTATGACAGGGTTGTATACGAGCTCGTAAAACTATAAATTCTACGTCCATGCTGGATTTGGGATGGTATTTTTTATTTCAGTTTTTTATTGTGGCACGACGAAATAATATCATCAGCGGGGCACGGAGCTTCTTCTGTAGCTGAAAGGGGTTTATGCCTTGTCCTGGCCTAGTGCGGTTTTGGGACAAATCTAAGAAATTTCCTAGGAACTTTTGGGTGTTTAGGTATGAAGTGATATCAATAAGTACCATATATTGCGGTGACTTTTATACCATAGCTTGATGGCACGAACATGTGAAATCATTTACACCTATATGCGGCTTGTTAGGAAAATTATACTTATTTCTTTTAGTTCTTTATGTTTTAATAGTTTTGAGATACCTATATTTAGTTTTAAAACAGTATAGGTACATAATAGAATTCGCTTTTTGACCCCTAAGCTTTCCTAAGCAAAAATTTTGTTGAAGCATAAATTCAGATACTGCCAACATAAAAACTTTCAAAACGCAGCACTCACAGACTATAAATCCCAATGCCGCCAACCCTACCCAGGTATCAAAGACGAAGCATGATAAAAAGCAATCTGGTTGGAAATGCCGTCGGTGAGTGGATTGATTTCATTACACGAACCAATATCGGAAGCGTGGCTCCGGGGGCGCCTCTCAACACCTTATTTAAAGCTGAACGCTTGATGCCTTGGCCTCTTAATAAATTCGCTTTGGGAACATCGCGCGGATAATTTATGCCGGTGTGTGACACTCAACTCCCGAAGGATGATGTCGTGGTGAAATAGGACCTTCTTTGTATTAGTAATTTGAAATTGGAATCAGATTTGCCGTGTTTTATGCCACGGTCGTTGGTACTTCACACTCGGGAGTTTAAAAATAAAAATCATTATAGTTAAAAAGAAGAAAAACAGTTTGCTTGTCTATAATGCGGTAAAATTTTAATGATTTGTGGGACCTTGGAAACGGTTGTGAGATACTATTTTTAATGCAGTAATAGTTACAGATTTTTGAGTGCTTTTTCGATAGCATTAATTGGCTTAATTTGTTTCTGAAAGCAAATGCTCGATCAAAACCTAATAATCTACAAGAGCCAGTTTCGAAAATGACCAAAGTGCTGAGAAATGAGTAAACAAATGTAAAGACAAGGATTTCATTTCGTTCTACCTGAATTTGAGAATGCGGATTATAATTGTAGACTTATTACTAGTAATAATAAAATTATTACATTAATATAATCACGTACACTTTGCATTTCTTTGGGTAAATATATTTTTTTTTAGAAACGTTAAGTCGTTTGATAACTCTTGCGTTTTTGAGTCTTTATTTTTTTAATTATCCTTTTTTCTCATAACTTTTAACCAACCTAATAGACGTTTCTAAGAAAACGCATTTAATCACAGTAAGAAAGGTTGATGCACCTCGATTTAAATTTCTTAATTAATATAGTTTTGAGCGAAAATCCAAAGTAAATTTTAATGAAAAACGCAGCTTAAGAGTTTCAGATGAAAAACGACTTGAAACTAATGTAGCCTGTCATGTAATTTAAACATGAAATCTTAAAAGAATGATGTCGCAAAATAAGTTTTTAATTGGTAATCTTTAAACGAAAAATTGGCTGAAACTAAATTATGCATTTATTTAATAACCTTTTAAAGGTTAATCTTTGACTTCTTCTTGCCTTGAACTCCACGACTTTATGTAAAAGGTGAATAATTTACTTATAAAATATATAATAAATACACCCAATCGTCACACATATAGTCCTGACCCCACACTAAGATACAAGTCTTGTGTCGTGGGTATCAGAAACTACGAGAGACTTTTCGGTTTCACAAACACCTAGACGGGTCTCGGTGCCGGGATCGAACCCGCTGCCGCTCGTTTCGCAAGCTGGTGTCTAGCCAACTGCGCCACGGGGCTGTCAAAGAACTTTAATAGTCACTACTATTTCTAGTGGAAGGATTATCAACACTGAACCATTGCTGTGCAAAATGACCTAAAAGTTTTAAAATGTAACTTGGGTGTACTTAAAAAAAATAGATTACTTATTATTATTATAGCTAACATTAATAGCTTCGCTTTTCGATACATTTAAAATAAATTTTCTATACATCATTAAACCATTTGTTTCAGTTCGATTAATTAATGACTAAAATAACCCGAAAACTTTGTTATCAGAAATATCGAACAATATACATTTCAAATACAAAATTTGACAAAGAGATTACATTAGCAGTCTGTACAGTGATCAAAAGCGTAGAAATTGTGAGGGTTAAATGTAAATTAATGGAACTTAAGAAACTAATCCGGGTTGAAACGGGCCAGTCTCAAGCTTTCAAGAGTTCTCGTGGCTCGTGCTAAGAAAGTTTAAAATTTAGTATTCATTGTTTGGAAGGATTTTTGGATCAGAGAATATTTCGCTCACGTTGCGTAGATGTATTTTTTGTGGTCTATGAGGAAAAGTATCTTATATCAATAGGGTTTTAATGCAAGTTAGTAGAACGAGCGTAAGACATGATTCCAAGAAAACCAAACGTCTTGGAACCGAAAATAGATTTGAAGATTTAGGTTTCTAAAATACGTCTTGATTTTTGCTTGTGTTAAAGTGGAATCGGCCAAAACCCGTTTGTAATGGCTAGGCAAAATGACACGAGTATACCTGAAACTCATTTCAGTTCAAGACAAACATTTCTCGCTACTTGATATAATCGCCTTACTTTTGGTAGTTTTTTTAGGTTTCCGTCAAAGAGCTTGTTATAGTGGGAAGAAAAAGGCATGTACTAACTAACCATTGTTCCACACTGGTGAGACAAATATTTGTAATCCCATATGTTTCTGGAAAATTCGCATTGAAAACCGAGATGCCAATACATAAAGGCTACACTACCCACGTAGATTTCACAACAAATTGCCGACACGCGAGTATTCCTCCGTGTAAGCCGACACAGAACAGCTCAGTACACGCGTTAATTGTGCTCGGTCTGTCGTGTGGTGTGTACCATTATCTTTCGTTAAATTAAATTACACCCCTAAACGGAGTTCTATTTCAAATTACGTGGCTATTTTTTCTTTGTCTTGTTTTAGAAAAATAACTACGGCATCTATGTCAACCGTCATATGATATTTTGTTCTCTCTTTATTTAATTCAGGGAGGTTTTTCTTTATGGATATGCCAGTCCCATTATTATATTATTTGCTAGTTGTATACCAAAATTCTAATGACATTATCTCTTGTCAAATTACATAAGGACATGGAATGTTATAGTGGTGTCTTAGGCACACCTAAAACTTAGTATGACCGGGCATATTAAAATTTACCAGGACTTTATTACGGCGTAAATTTACGAGAAAACTTGCTTCGATGATGATCAAAATCATCAATACCATCAGCTTAGAAGTACATATCTCACTGCTGGGTATGAGCCTTTCCTACAACTGAGTGGGTTACGGCTCCAGTCCACCACGTTCGACTCCATAGAACTTTTTGAAGTGCAGGTTTCCTTATAATGTTGCCCTTCACCAATTTGGTACGTAATAATTTATCGTGAATACTTAAACTTCGAAAAGTCAAAAGTTTGCCTGGGGTTTGAACGCGCAATACCGGAGAATCTCGATCGCGTGCCTAAATCTCGAGGCCATCACTACTTACAAACATTTTAATACCTTATAATAACTGTTCAATTTTTTAATACATTTGCAAAATTGATAATATTTTTAAGACGCTTGTGAATGCCTTTTGTTTCCACAGTCGTTTTGTCTATGCCAATGTTTTTTCTTCCTATCGATATAAACAAACAAGCTTTGTTTGTCTTTTTGTCCCTCAGGAAAGATTCTTTAGGGAAAATAATTTTGTATGATGTAAAAATGTATTGCTATTAAAGAAAATTAATGAGATTTGAAATGGAAGATATGATTTTTTTTTTGAGCGCGCCTGTATAAGTAATACTAATGCTGTTTTATATTAATATTTATGTTTCCAATATTTATGCATTATATTGACAGACATTAAAAAATATTATAATAAATAATTTTAAATTACTTTGAAGTCTACAAGTCTCACATACGGAGTTGGAATTCATATTGTATTCTTACGTAAATTTAAAAAGGCAATGGGTTTACTGTTTATTTCTAGGAACTCAACAATAAAATATTCCTTTGTCTCTTTCTGACCCCACACTAGGATATAAGCCCTATGTCGTGGGTATCTGAAACTACGAGAGACTTTTCTATCTTACCAACACGCAGACCCGAAACAAATATTGCAGGTATGCCGGTGCAGGGATCGAACCCGTGGCCTCTAGTTTCGCAAGCTGGGTTCGAGCCAACTGCGCCAAAGGGCAGTCGAAATACATTCATCGTTGTTTCATTTCAATTTAAAATCACCTTGAGACAAAAGCATTCCTTCCAAAATTGTCTTCAAAAGAGATCAAATAAGAGTGGGTTGAGTATTTAATTTATTGGTTCTGTTGAATTGAGTGGTATAGAAATGTAACGAAGTAATGCTAATGGAATTATTGCTTAAGTGGAAAACCGATGAGCTTGTACAAATCGAATGAATTGCTCATTCTAAGGTTTAAATTACTGAATTTAGTCTTAAAGGGATTGAAAACTAGTAGGGTATTATAGCGGATTATAGATATTAAAACTTACATGATTCTTTCGTTGTTTCCACAGCACCAGTGTGCGATTGAGAGGTCCCTGGTCCGATTCGGATAGGAAAAATATTATTAAGTGTTGCTTTTAGAAGTTAAATATACAGGCAAGCCTCCCAATAAGAGTGTTTGTAAATTTTGCCATGCAGGTTCCAAGTCTCATCGAATAGGGAACGAAATTAATATGTATTACATATAATATGAAGTTTTTTTTTCTACTACGAATTCTCCAATGAAGATCTTTATAACATCGTTTTGACTGGGTATAGAACCTAAGACCTGTAGGCCTACCATGACCTTTTAACAAACGATTCAATTGCAGAGCAGTTCAGTTTAGGTTCTTAAACTGAATCGCTTATATTCGTACCATGACGTACTTTAAACAAAGTCGCAATTGAATCGTTTGAATGAACGAAACTTAAAACTGAAACGTTTTGATTGAAAGAGATAACGCTATACATTTATCGTTTGTTTCATCCACCATAGTAGAGTGCGTTTTGAAACTCTACATTGCAAATTGTCGGTATTGATGATTACTATTTGAATCCTAATTATTACGTCTATTTTTTATTTATAATACTTCATTTGTAAAAAAATATGCTGTAGTGATGTGTAAAGGAGTTTATCATTATTTTGATTGTAGTAAGATAAATTATATCGGTACAAAGTTTTTAAAGAATTTAACATTAAAACTTGGTTCAAGTTTCGAACATGTGTTATTCAATATTTCGCATCATCAAGTCGAGGTTGATGTGGCGGTGGATTTGATGTGTCAATTTTATGTTTATAATAAATTTCAATTAAAATGGTATTAAACAATGGGGTAACTGACTTTTTGAACATACATATTTAGCATTATCAATTAATATATTGAGTTCTTATATGTAGTTTTTACCAATTTCACTTACAAAAATATTTGTATCGTCATCGGTATTTCAAGTGCTGTTTTTTCAATATAGTAAAGTTCCACAGCATAGCGTTACTTATGGCTAACTCAAGCACTTATGGGAGTTTCTTTATAAACACAAAGATATAGGTACTCTTGGGCTATAACAAAATATCACTAAGGGAATTTTCGCGAAGAATATTTGATTAATGGTTATGGTGCTGTGAAAGATTGGAAAGGGTGGTGTATTTAAGGGTGTAAAGTAGTATTATAATTTCCCCATCCCCCCATCAAAATTCAGCGGACACTTACGGCCTTACGCCGACGACAACCAAGTCGGGAGCCACCTATGACGGCAGAAAAAGCCCGTCGCGCCTTAGTGGAAGGCATGAGGGTGGAACAATTAAACAGTTTAAAACTTTTGTTAAGAGAAATAAAGGAAATTATGCGAGAAAGAGGTAGACGAAGATAGATGTAGTTTATTAACAACTATAAAACATAAAATACAAATATAAGATGGTTTACAAAAATATATTGAATTATACAGTAAATACGATATTATTTTAAAGTAAATTGGCATGCTCCAGACATTGTAAGATGCTGTTCCTTGTAGCTATACATTGCCTAAGGTAGTTGTGATTCAAATTATCAGACTCAGTATATGGCAATAATAGCTAATTGTTCTTCTCTAGTGACATCTTCATCAATCAAATTTATGGTAGGCATATTAGCTTAACACAAATATTATGCAATATTACATATGCATTTATTTTTAAGATGGAGCCATTCTTGGTTCGTAATGCACCAAAAGGCAATGAAAATGTGCCTTGAAAAGCCTTGAATAGTCCTTTCTATTATGTTCCTTGTCCAAACATGAAGAGCTGTATAGTGGCTCTCTGGTGTCCCTGGGACTGCATTAATAACTGGAGTCAAGACATATTTTCTTAATGGATATCCAGAATCTCCTGCAACAAAACAACAACAATTTTTAAAGCGTCACAGTAATTAATTTAATGCAATTTGTGAAATAAACTTTTGGGTTTCACCAATTAAGCTAATATTAGACATATACAAAATTACACATACTTATTTTATTAGATGGTTTATTGTGGTCTTTTTGTGTAAAATGTAAAGGAATATTATATAAGTAAACATTTTAACACACAAGTTAACAATTTTGTTTTTTAGCTTAATTTTCTAAGCAAATTATTTACACTTTATAATATTGAGTCTTACTTTTTTCAACCATAATATTAATAATATTAGAACTCACCAAGTAACCAAGTAGATTCATAAAGACTGTCCAAACATATTTTAAAGGGTGCACAATCCATATCAATGAATCATGTGTAGCGCCTCTATAGCTGGCATCTATCCTGGTCATTTGCATATCCGCATCACATATCTAGAAACACATGACACATACATGTGGATAGAACAAAGTTTTTGTTATTACAATAATTGTTTTTTAAGAGATGATTAGTCTTACTAAATGAGTGATAATGTTTCCTACAATAGAATTGTTTTTCATGTTCAGTGGGCTTTATTATAGCTATTTGTACAGTCTTTGCACCCCAAAACAGGAAAGTTGAATTTCTCATAAAACCTGCAACAAATTATTGTTTTAGTAAAAATTCTAATAAAGGTTCATCAAATTATTATTACTAACATCAATAAAAAAAAAGAAAAGAAACTACATTTGTTATGTATTATCCCAGCAACCTGTAATAAGACAGTACGGTGGGCAAGCCCTTACAATCCTCAATTTTAGGTGTGTGAGTAGTATAATGTACATGAAAATGTATTAATATTGAAATCTTAGGTTAATTTTGAGTTGTTTGATATACATGTATGAGATAAATCCAAGCATGTAGGCAATGGAGTATCTAACAAATATTTAATTCTTAATGTTTCTTACCTTTTTCTCCACAGAAAGATCGGTAGATTTTAGCGGCTCTTTGAACATAGGTCTTAACTCCTTACACAAACTTGAAGTCAATTGTTAAGAAAGTCGATATCTTTTGCTAAACTCTGTATCATCGAATTCTTCAAATGGATCCGAGTGTTCCCTAAGTTTACACCTTTCTTTACGTCGTGATATACAGGATTCATTATCACATTTCATAAATTCTCAAACGATTTTTACAGCAGCTTCAGGCACCCTTGTTATTATTCATGTATAAATGAAAATTAATTGTAAAAATATCAAAACCCAATCACAATTTTTCAACAACAATCACTTATTTACCATAAAACGTTAAAAATTGTCACAAAAGTCCTCAAAGATATAAAAACTTTTCAATTCTGTAGGGCTACCATGACCTCTTATTGCGATTCAGTTTACGACCTAAACTGAACTGAATTGTTATTTTGTACCATGACGTCTATAATGCGACTCAGTATAGGTTCAACAGCTTTGTAACAATTCAGTTTAAGAGTTGAATGATATTTGACTATTGTTCGTTCATTTTCGTACCATGACCCTCTGAGACGACCTAAACTGAATCGCTTAACTGTCAAAATTTATTACTTTTAGCGATCCATTTTAAGTTACTATTTTGTCAACAGAATTGAAAAGTTTTTATATCTTTGAGGACTTTTGTGACAATTTTTAACGTTTTATGGTAAATAAGTGATTGTTGTTGAAAAATTGTGATTGGGTGTTGATATTTTTACAATCAATTTTCATTTATACATGAATAATAACAAGGGTGCCTGAAGCATCGCAAAAGATATCAACTTTCTTAACAATTGACTTCAAGTTTGTGTAAGGAGTTAAGACCTATGTTCAAAGAGCCGCTAAAATCTACCGATCTTTCTGTGGAGAAAAAGGTAAGAAACATTAAGAATTAAATATTTGTTAGATACTCCATTGCCTACATGCTTGGTTTTATCTCATACATGTATATCAAACAACTCAAAATTAACCTAAGATTTCAATATTAATACATTTTCATGTACATTATACTACTCACACACCTAAAATTGAGGATTGTAAGGGCTTGCCCCCCGTACTGTCTTATTACAGGTTGCTGGGATAATACATAACAAATGTAGTTTCTTTTCTTTTTTTTATTGATGTTAGTTATAATAATTTGATGAACCTTTATTAGAATTTTTACTAAAATAATAATTTGTTGCATGTTTTATGAGAAATTCAACTTTCCTGTTTTGGGGTGCAAAGACTGTACAAATAGCTATAATAAAGCCCATTGAACATGAAAAACAATTCTATTGTAGGAAACATTATCACTCATTTAGTAAGACTAATCATCTCTTAAAAAACAATAATTGTAATAACAAAAACTTTGTTCTATCCATATGTATGTGTCATGTTTTTCTAGATATGTGATGCAGATATGCAAATGACCAGGATAGATGCCAGCTATAGAGGCGCTACACATGATTCATTGATATGGATTGTGTACCCTTTAAAATATATTTGGACAGTCTTTATGAATCTACTTGGTTACTTGGTGAGTTCTAATATTATTAATATTATGGTTGAAAAAAGTAAGACTCAATATTATAAAGTGTAAATAATTTGCTTAGAAAATTAAGCTAAAAAACAAAATTGTTAACTTGTGTGTTAAAATGTTTACTTATATAATATTCCTTTACATTTTACACAAAAAGACCACAATAAAGCATCTAATAAAATAAGTATGTGTAGTTTTGTATATATCTAATATTAGCTTAATTGGTGAAACCCAAAAGTTTATTTCACAAATTGCATTAAATTAATCACTGTGACGCTTTAAAATTGTTGTTGTTTTGTTGCAGGAGATTCTGGATATCCATTAAGAAAATATGTCTTGACTCCAGTTATTAATGCAGTCCCAGGGACACCAGAGAGCCACTATACAGCTCTTCATGTTTGGACAAGGAATATAATAGAAAGGACTATTCAAGGCTTTTCAAGGCACATTTTCATTGCCTTTTGGTGCATTACGAACCAAGAATGGCTCCATCTTAATAATAAATGCATATGTAATATTGCATAATATTTGTGTTAAGCTAATATGCCTACCATAAATTTGATTGATGAAGATGTCACTAGAGAAGAACAATTAGCTATTATTGCCATATACTGAGTCTGATAATTTGAATCACAACTACCTTAGGCAATGTATAGCTACAAGGAACAGCATCATACAATGTCTGGAGCATGCCAATTTAGTTTAAAATAATATCGTATTTACTGTATAATTCAATATATTTTTGTAAACCATCTTATATTTGTATTTTATGTTTTATAGTTGTTAATAAACTACATCTATCTTCGTGTACCCCTTTCTCGCATAATTTCTTTTATTTCTCTTAAAAAAAGTTTTAAACTGTTTAATTGTTCCACCCTCATGGAAATCCGCAACTAAGGCGCGACGGGCTTTTTCTGCCGTCATAGGTGGCTCCCGACTTGGTTGTCGTCGGCGTAAGGCCGTAAGTGTCCGCTGAATTTTGATGGGGGGACGGGGAAATTATAATACTACTTTACACCCTTAAATACACCACCCTTTCCAATCTTTCACAGCACCATAACCATTCATCAAATATTCTTCGCGAAAATTCCCTTGTTAGTGATATTTTGTTATAGCCCAAGAGTACCTATATCTTTGTGTTTATAAAGAAACTCCCATAAGTGCTAGAGTTAGCCATAAGTAACGCTATGCTGTGGAACTTTACTATATTGAAAAAACAGCACTTGAAATACCGATGACGATACAAATATTTTTGTAAATGAAATTGGTAAAAACTACATATAAGAACTCAATATATTAATTGATAATGCTAAATATGTATGTTCAAAAAGTCAGTTACCCCATTGTTTAATACCATTTTAATTGAAATTTATTATAAACATAAAATTGACACATCAAATCCACCGCCACATCAACCTCGACTTGATGATGCGAAATATTGAATAACACATGTTCGAAACTTGAACCAAGTTTTAATGTTAAATTCTTTAAAAACTTTGTACCGATATAATTTATCTTACTACAATCAAAATAATTATAAACTCCTTTACACATCACTACAGCATGTTTTTTTACAAATGAAGTATTATAAATAAAAAATAGACGTAATAATTAGGATTCAAATAGTAATCATAAATACCGACAATTTGCAATGTTGAGTTTTAGAACGCACTCTACTATGGTGGATGAAACAAACGATAAATGTATAGCGTTATCTCTTTCAATCAAAACGTTTCAGTTTTAAGTTTCGTTCATTCAAACGATTCAATTGCGACTTTGTTTAAAGTACGTCATGGTACGAATATAAGCGATTCAGTTTAAGAACCTAAACTGAACTGCTCTGCAATTGAATCGTTTGTTAAAAGGTCATGGTAGGCCTACTGTTGACAAAATAGTAACTTAAAATGGATCGCTAAAAGTAATAAATTTTGACAGTTAAGCGATTCAGTTTAGGTCGTCTCAGAGGGTCATGGTACGAAAATGAACGAACAATAGTCAAATATCATTCAATTCTTAAACTGAATTGTTACAAAGCTGTTGAACCTATACTGAGTCGCATTATAGACGTCATGGTACAAAATAACAATTCAGTTCAGTTTAGGTCGTAAACTGAATCGCAATAAGAGGTCATGGTAGCCCTACTGTTCATATCGTGTCGCATACTTATACTGCGGAACCAAAGAGAAATAAAATGTTGAAGTAATATAGATTATTATCGTCCCTGGCCGTAATTACGTTTGTTTGTTCCCAAATTCTTTTGATACTGTTATTAATGAGGGCTCCGCTTTCTTATTAAAAGCCTACTTTCTGCGTTACTAATGGAATTATTTAATTTATCTTCAGGTAAAGCTTTGGCGAAGGACGAATTGTAATTCGTTATTGATTTCTTGGTAAGTTTTCTTTTTTTTTGGTTGGTAACATTGTCGGACGACTAGGAAAATATTTCCGTTTTATTTATATTTGTACGTAAGAGACAGGTTAGATTAACGAGGAATCTCTTTTTAGATCTAATCAAAATTCATTGTATCTACTTATTCCAGACTTAATCCAGAAAGTTACACAATTATGTCTTTTTTACTTCACGTTTTACAACAAAAAACATCTTTTATATAACAATTAGAAGTCAATTACTCAGTATTGATGTAAATGCATATGTTAGTAAATATGCTTTTTGTTAGTGGTCTACTAAATATTTTTTTCATATAGTTTTCACCATAGCGTTATTTATGTTCCTACTTTTTATCTTTGCATCATCCTTAGTTTGACTGTAAGAGAATGCATCAGGCATTGAGTCCGCCTTTATATATAATTGTATAGAAACCATAAAGAAGAATTTTTCAAAAGATTCAGTATCAAGTATTACTCGATTTACTTTTCCGAATACTTGTTATTCCGAATGCCTGTTTTGTAAGTTTTTACAGCGTGCAAATGAGTTAATTAGCAATCCATTGTTCGCATGCTGCGTTGTTTATATACATCGCTTCCAGTTACTAAGAAACACAATAATATTTATTTGATCCAATTAATATCAACGAAGAGACGATATCAAGAACTTCGGAGAATTGTAGGAGATGGATTTGCTTTGTCCTGCTTGAATTAAAGTGGTTTTGTCTGAGGATTCTAGTTTAATCAACCGCCTCGTGGTCTCTCGGTAAAGGTATGCCTTATAAATTATGATCTAGATTCTATTCCAGGGTCGGGTCGGTCATGTTATCGGATTTTTACATTAGGAATGTTTTATAAGCAGCATGGAGTTTGGGAATGTGTACGTAAAACGGCAATAAGCCTGCCCTATGCGGGACTGATACATACATACCTGACATACTGATACATACAGACATGACTAAAAAATGCACTTTTACAAACCCCTTCTGGGAATACAGGCGTAAGTAACTAATTTGAGAAACTGATAATTGTCATAGTTTCATATCCATGACACAGGATTTGTATAGGGTAATCTTCCAGTCATTGGACACTTAAGGATCATTTTAAGGTTTTTAATAGTTTATGAAGACGTTTAAAAAGATCCTTGTAAAAATTATTGTTATTCTATTACTTTAATATGCATATTTTTATAATAAGTTCTTAAAAACTACATTTAACATAAAAAACGCGAAAAAATCCTATTTAAAAAAGACAAGAAAAAATATATAGTCATTGGACAGAATTTTTATTGTTGGACAGTATCAACTAGTCAATGGACAACCCTTTAATGATCTCTTATATCATCAGAATGGTCAATGAAATTTGGTTTTAAAGGGAAATGAAGAACTAAAAATTGTTTGTAATTATATTTATAGGAAAATTATTAATAATAACATATATTTTTATATCTTAAAATATTTTTTTAATCACATTTCGAAACAAAACTTGAATTAATCAGTCTTACCGAATCTATCTTCAGTAATTAGTTAAATTAATAACGTTCTTTTTTCTTTTGTTCGATTATCATATCAAACAATGTCTGAGTATTGTCACCACTATCTTCGCTATTCATTTCAGAGCTGAGATCCAGAGTGTCGTTATTATTTTCTTTATAGCAATGATGGCATACGAAAAGATCAATCCTTATATTTTCAGGCACGTGTTCATGATGCTTTGCTGGTATACATTTTACGTGAAATATCACCGAACACATATCACATACCACTCGATTTGATGACTTAGTCGACCTACAGCATATCATGCACATATTTGTCGAAACAGCTTGAGAACTTCTGTTAGTATTCTTTTTTGTTTTCTCTATTTTTTCCTTTTCTTTTTGTAGTTTAGTTTCTTCCTTTTTCTTCTTTTTCTCTTCTTTTACTTTTGTCTCTAACACCTGTCCATTAATTAGATTTGTAATAAAACAACATCGAATCATTGGACAGCACATTACAACCTTAAAAATATGTTTAAAGACACCAATTCCTATTAAATACTTCATATAAGACGATAATACTTTACTGTGCAAACGACTAAGCATTTAGAATTGACGGTATGAAAATTAATTGTTAAAAACTTTGTAGATAAACTTACCAAATTCTTTATTTTTCACTAGAAACCACGCCGATTGTGAGGACGCCACGGAAAGTAAATATTTTCAAGCTACTAGTGCCTTCTATTACAATTGTTTTGAACTATTATGTAATGTCAAAAACCAGATATTAAAAAGAGATCAGTTGCAGTGTTCCTGTTTTCGAAGAAACCTTAATAAATATAGTTTTATTGTGTTCTGTCCAATGACTAGTAGTGTCCATTGACTAGTAGTTTACCCTAGTGTGGGGTCAGAACTACCTATGTGATTGGTGGGAATATGTATCATTATTATTTTCTATAGAAACAGTTCTAACTCAAACCCTCCATAAGCAATTATACATTCAAAGCCCCTCCAGGTAATTAGATGAGTATGAAAACTTGTATTCAATGGAGTAACACGATGCCCATTAAATCTACGCGGGCGTCGAGTGTTGCGCAGCTCTCTCCGGCTTACGTAACTCGGTGCATCGGAATGAGTTCCACCACACATGCAGGGCTGTACCATGCTGAAATTTCCTTGGAACCCATGATATTTCCAAAGGTTTTTGAGGTATCTCAGTAAGCCTTTTTGAGAAGAGTTTTGTAGTTTCTTCGAAAAGTATTGATCGCTTCGAGATTTGGATGCGAGATTGAAAATCTCGACAGGCAGCGGGCTGAAATCCCAGACGCACATCTCTGACGTTTTGGGGTTATGTGTGTACTGTGTATTAATAATGAAATATCGAGTATCTTAATGGTGAAGGAAAACAGTAAGAGAACCTGTAAAACTTAAAGTCCTTAGTGGTTTCTTAATAGAGTTCGGCAACCCACACAAGTCAGCGTGATGAACTAACGCCTAAGCCTTGTTAGTAGTAAAGGAGGCCTACGCCCAGCAGTTGGACATATATGGGCTGATGATAATGATGGTGGTGATGATGATAACGATGATGATGATGATCTTGACGATTATGATGTTGATATTGATAATGAAAACGACAGAGTGTTTAAAAATGAATCAACATCTTCGCCGTTGATAAACCCTAATTGATTAATTAAACAGGAAGAACAGCTCGATGACAAAATGAGCATTATATATAAGCGTTCCGCTGGTAAATTAACTGGAAATTCGCGCCGCCCCACTTTGTTACCGCGTTTTAATGTCCTGAGGTTTCGCCAAATGGATTTTAATTATTTCACGGTAAATGTATATACAAAATGTATATTTCATACGCGATAGAGTTTGTTTTTAATTTCCATGGTGTGCAGGTAATGCGATAAGGTTGATATTACTTGGTACTACTTAATAATTCATTTGAAAGCAAAAAGGGGATGACTCGAATGCTGAAACGAGAAATAATCTTTATGAAAGGAAACATCTGAACAATTTTTTGTGGGTAGTTAGATTAGTTAAATTATAATGAAGGAAAACATCCTAAAGAAACCCATCTACAATTTCTTAAGTGTATAGTCCGACAACCTGTACTACGCAAGCTTAGTAGAGAAGGCCCGTGCCCAGAAGTAGGACGTATGTAAATATATGGGCTGTTGATGATGATGTGGATATGCTGGGTAGTAAAGCAATAATATCAGCTCTGATAGAATATATGGTTGACCACAGCTTTATATTTCTGGTCCATTAAGATATGACGATGATGTTACGTTTAACACTCTCCTACATGCATCCTATTCTGAAGGAAATTTATCTGAAATTTTCATGATTTTTAGCGGTTTTGGTAAGTTCCAACCATTAGTTTTTGTCCAATATCACAAAACCATTGAAGATTCTAAAATTAAATAAAGAAAAACTTGGTAAGAAATAAAATGTTGGTTCATTCTAAAGAATGTATACACAAGACTGTCTAACGAAATACTAAAATAATATCAAAAGGAAATCAAAAGACAAATTAACTAAATTAAACTTTTCTGATTCATATTTCTTGGAGTGCTTTAATAAATTGTCAAATAATATTCTGAAAGAAAGGTTACATCAAATTCCAGTATATAAAACGAACAAAGTTGAAATTGAGCTAAGCTAAGCTAGGGCGTTGCGAGATTTTAACATGAACAAGACGAATACGAAATCTTTTAAGTTAAAGCAGCAAGTAAATTTACTTATTATCACTTATTGTGAGCAATTGCTCACAATTACTTTTTTATAAGGGCACGGCAAAGAGACAAAATCGAACCTAATTTTAAGTACGATGCTACTAAAATAGAACATCCAGCTGCTTTTTTTTTTTCGTCATACGAAATTCTACAAACAGATAAACATTTGTCACATATTATTCACATCTAACCTGCATTGGTGTTGGCTATAGAGTGCTACGAGCACTTCAAACTAAACTGACAAGATTATATCAATCAGCCTATCGCCGTCCACTGCTGAACGTAGGCCTCCCCAAGAAAGCGCCAACCATCCCGGTCTTGATAATAACTGACAAGATTAGTTTAAATTTAAACTTTTCCAAGATAAAATTTGTTTGTATTTGTTATGCGTGTTTTTTTAAGTCCTATGCTTTAGTAGCCGAGTATTATTGAGAATTTCTAAATATTTCTTTTCTTAACTAAAAAAAACTTGGCATTTCTAGACAGTTAGCGACCACGACTATAGCTGTACAATTATTATTTTAAGGTTGAACTGCAGCATGGTCCGACGACTTGAGAAAGTTGGCGGGTAACGGATGGATGAGGGCTGCTCAAGACCGGGATGGTTGGCGCTTTCTTCGGGAGGCCTGTTCGGCAGTGGACGGAGATAGGCTCAGTATAGATCTTTTTACCAACATCCAAAACTGAAAGCCCTGGGAGTAAGTAAATTGATCGAAGGTTGTGTTGCTGCAATTTGTATCTATATGCCATATTAAATTGTAAACAATGTTATTCTAATTAAAAAAAATACATTTCGTGTTGCTGGGGGAGTTTCTTGCCGTTTCTTCTCCACAACGATAACAAGTTTCGAAGCGGCATTAGTTTTTTAAAAATAGTATTAAAAATAGTGTTAAAATGACGATTCAAAAGTACTTGTAAAAGTCAATTTTAATAAAGATGATCTGACTGACTGCTACGATACGAGTGTACCAGCCCTAGAGCGAGATCTCAAGCGTCAACACTTCCCGTGTGGCGTAACATATTCTAAGTTGTTTTATTCGATTTTGTTTCCTCGGTGTGGGACCCACCGGCTGCGCTGTCAAAACGGTATGTGTCGCCTTTCAGCCACACCTACGCTTAGTGCACATTTTTGCCAGCTTTACACTGCTTTCTAAAGGTCTGTTTACGTAATACACTTAGGAGGTATTTGTGTAACTGCCTTTAGATTAATGAACAAGTTTTGTGTAATTGCATCAGCAAAAAAATGTGCTATAATAACTTTTTTCAAGCAGAAATAGAATCGACGTTTAGGCAACCAGTTGAGAATCTCAGCGGTCACGGGTTAAAACTCCAGGTACACACCTCTAACTTATCGAAGTTATGTTCATAATGAATTATCACTTGCTTTAAGAGTAAAAGAAAATTTCGGGATGAAACCTGTACACCTAAAAAATCTTAGGAATTTCTTAGGTCTGTAGTCCGACAAACCGCACTAAGCCTGCGTGGTGGACTAGAGCCTCACTGAATGACAGAGGAGACCCGTGCCAAGCAGTAGATTGTAAATGGGCTGATCATGATGATGAATAACTTATTTAGTCAACTTGGACGAAGTTCTAAAAAAATTTAAATGTAGATAAGCCCGTGCTTAGCAGTGGGACTGAAGATGATAAATTTCTAAGGTTTTTGTTACATATCATAGGGGTTAACATGTATATCACGCTAAATAAGCGATACAAATCGTTCTAACTAAAAATATAAGTGGATGCATAATGGTTCTATCAACCCTACATAGGAATAAATTAACAAGAAAATGCTGGGTCAGGTGTTTGTCGCAGCCGATAGCCACACCCAGGTGAGGTTGGTGCAACATGCAAATATTATGCAAATTGGCAGACGTTAACCCCCATGGAATACTTAGGTAACGACCACATGCCATCAACCGCTGTAGAAATAGAGTAATTATGCATTGTGTCAATGTTCTGTTCTTATAGTTCTTTAGTTAATATAGAACTACAGATATGTGACCTTAAATTAATAAATAAATATTGACGTAATTTGTTTGATATTTAGAAACAATCTCATTTCAGTTCATGACTGCAGCTTTTCAAAATTTAATTTGTGTCGCTGTACTATGCTCACACTAATCTCAAATTGCAACGAAGGTATCTTAGTAGTCTATATTTCGACTATCTCGATTTTCCGAAACGTTTTTTAATCATTAATAAAATAAAAGTTGGGTTTGTTTATCTTTACTTTTTCATTTGGATGTGAAATTGTTCATCTTCCTTCCATTCCTAAAGATAGGGCGACTAGAATTTACATGCTGGTACTATACGGGTGTTACAGCCAAACAGTGTCCCTTAAAGCGCAAGTAGGTATGCTGAAACCTCTTGTGTCCCTCACTACGCCGTCGTCGCCGCAAATCCATTTTAGAATTTGCCATTATTAATTGATTTTGGTTTTGTCGAGCTATCCAATCCTTTGTAAGAACATTAATCTCTCTTAAAGTATTGGAAATAATTATTATACATTGAATTTAATAGTATGTACGTTTTTCTTCTTAAGTAAACTCAAGAAGTTGGAAAATCGAGTTCAGTTGTCGATTCCATCGTTATCATTAAATATTTTATTAAATTAAAAAATATGTTACGAAATAAAAATCGGTGGATTTATAAATAATGTAATAAACATTGTCGCTATTATAATGTGAGAAAGATGTTATGATGTTCTCAGTGAGTATGGAACTCACTCACTCTTGTACTCACTCTTATAATATATTTAAATTACTCAGTATTATATTATTTATTTATTTATTTATTTATTTATGCTTTTTATACAATGTGTATAAAGGCGGACATAATGCCTGAGGCATTCTCTACCTGTCAACCTTAGGGTGATGCAGAGATTAAAGGTAGGTGCATAAATAGCGTAAAGAATAAAACTCTAAACAAAAACTAATAAATAAGGATAACAACTAATTAAATAAACATAGATACACATATAAAATAATATACTATATATACTTACATACACTTATATAAAATACATAAAATATAATATATACATATATAAAAGAGGGAAAAAGAACAGAAGTCGTACAACACACATATTATCCAGAAATTTATTTTGAAAAAAGCTGCCGAACTTTTATTTTGAATGCCAAGCGAGTTGTAGCCGACCTGATTTCGAGAGGGAGTGCATTCCATAGGAGAATGGCTTGGATGAAAAAGGAAGAGTGAACAATATCGGAGGTGTGGGGGGGACACTTAAGGAGGAGATTGCTTGAGGAGCGAAGGTTTCTGGTATGGTTGCTACCCAGGTACTGGAAATGAGGAGTTAAATAGGAAGGTGATGAAGGGGAAATAAGAATAGAAAATAGGGTAGTAAGTGCACGCAGGGAACGACGTTCACGGATAGGCAACCATTTTAATTGGGAGCGGAAAGAGGACACATGATCATATTTACGAAGGTTAAAAATGAATCGAATGCAGTTATTAAGAAGACGGTCGAGTTTATTGAGGTATTCTGCATTCAGATCGAAATAGCACACATCACCATAGTCGATTATAGGGAAAATCAAAGTCTGCACAAGCATCGCCTTGGTCTTGAATGGTAGAAAATTCTTTAAACGGTATAAAGCGCGAAGAGAGTTTGTAACCTTCTGACAAACCGCAGTGACCTGGGCTCGCCAACCAAGAGTTGAATCTATATATAAGCCAAGGTCCTTAACGGCTGAGGACCATTCTATGACACATCCGTTAAAAACTACAGGTGGAAGTAAAGTAGTGTCCAATCTAGTCATCAACCTTGGGCTGCCAACAATTATGACTTGACATTTAGATGGGTTGACGGACAAGCCATAATTGTCGGACCATTCCTTGATGCGAGCCAGATCACTGTTAACCGCATCTATAGCAGAAGGCACACAGTCAACGCTTGCGTGGGAGTAAATTTGCAGGTCATCGGCATACAGGTGATACGCACATTGAAGGTCTTGGGTAATACGATTGATAAATATAGAAAATAACAATGGAGAGAGAATACCGCCTTGAGGAACGCCTGAATCTAGATTGCGCCAATTTGACGATAAGTCATCTAGGCGCACCGATTGCTGACGTCCCTGAAGATAACTAGAGAACCAGTCCAGTGCCTCAGGCGATATCATAAGCGAGGAAAGGATGGATATTAACTTTTGAGTTATTTAAATCTTTTTCTCATATTTCTTTTTTAGGTCTAAAATTGAATGTAAATAACGGAAAATGCGTAGGTTTTTTCTATACCGCGCAAGTTAAATCCGACAAACTTTTTTATTGACGTTGAACCAAAAACATGGCGTATTATAGTGAGAATATATATTTTTCTTATCCATAACAGATTCTCAGGTTCCCGTGAAAAAACGACCAGACGTGTACTTCTATACCAATGTTTTGCAGATATTTTATTAGATCCAGTACTGATACTTGAATTTCCTTAGGGACGACAGTATTCACCCGCCTTGAGATTCTAAGTAGAATCGACACGACAGGTATTAAAATAATTAAATTAAAATAAATAATGTTCTTACTTTTTTTCAGCGTTGAAGTTGCCATACCTGTAAAAGAATAAATACTATTAGAACAATAGTAAGCTATTGTTTCTGTCCTGTGGAAGCATACATTCGGAATATCGAAATTAAGAACGCAATTAAATTTTATAAGTTACAAAAGATTATAGTTATTTGGCGGAGAATATTAAAAGTGGATTAGAAGTAAACCCAGGTTTATTATTTTATTGGGCAAAGTTTCAAGTTATTTTAATATTTTTTTAATAGGAATACCTACACAGGAACAAATGCGAGATAAATAAGTCACTGTAGTGGTTTTGGTGGACTTCTCAAACGCCTTTAATACCGTCAGTCACGACATCCTACTTTCTATCCTATCCTATCTAATGATCTCATCAGATGCACTGGACTGGCTCTCAACTTATCTTCAGGGGCGTCAGCAGTCGGTGCGTGTCGGTTTGACTTCGTCAAATTTACTTAAGCTCGACAATGGCGTTCCTCAAGGTGGCATTCTTTCTCCATTATTATTTTCAGTATTTATAAATCTCATAACACAAAATCTTCAGTGTTCGTATCATCTGTATGCCGATGACTTGCAATTGTATGCCCAGGCTAGGGTGGAGTCAATATCAGATGTAATAAGTAAGTTGAACAAAGATTTGGAACTTATTCAAAAATGGTCCGAAAATTTTGGCGTCTCGGTAAACCCCGCCAAATGTCAAGCCATTGTTGTAGGAAGTCAACGGCAAATACGAAAGCTAGATAACGTTGTTCTGCCTCCTATTATTTACAATAACGCAGTAATTGCTTTAAGTTCGACCGTCAAGAATCTTGGACTTAATATTGACTCCACCCTGAACTGGAAAGCTCAAGTGACTCATGTCTGCCGAAAAGTAACCGATATACTCCGCGTTCTTTATCGCCTCAAAAATTTTCTTCCGACAGGGACCAAGACAATGCTTGTACAAACTTTAATATTTCCTATCATAGACTAGGGTGACATGTGCTATTTTGACCTGAATGCAGATCAGCTCAATAAACTCGACCGACTTCTAAATAACTGCATTCGATTCATATTCAATCTCCGTAAATACGACCACGTGTCTTCCTTCCGGTCCCAACTGAAGTGGCTGCCTATTCGTGAGCGCCGAAATCTTCGAGCTCTTACTACACTATTTTCTTTCCTTACATCTCCTAATACACCTTCATATATAGCCTCCTACTTTAAATATCTACATTCCAGTCACGAGAAAAATCTTCGATCTTCAAATAATCTACTTCTTCTTTGCCCACCTCATACTTCAGACTTTATTCATTCCTCCTTTCCGGTACAGTCGATACTCCTCTGGAATGCGCTTCCCTCAGAGATCAGGACGTGCACGAGTCATTACTCGTTCAAGTTGAGAGTTCGGAAGTTGCTGTCAAACAGAATAGCAGATTCATCACATTGATATGTGTATATATGTATGTATATATATTATATGTATGTATTCATGTATTAGTATTATATAAATATTTATGTTTTATATATTGTATGTTTATTATATTACCTCTTAAAATTATTGTACTTTATTTTCATAAATTTATTTACGCACCTACGCCTTTTATCTCTGCACCACCCAAGGTTCGACAGTAAGAGAATGCCTCAGGCATTATGTCCACCTGTACATGTTATGTATGAAGAGTAAATAAATAAATAAATAAATAAATAAATAAATCATCTTTTTTTATAAGAATTTTGTGAAATTTACGCTTGGGTCATGCAGCGATGTTAGTCTCAACTTTTTGCAAAGATTGTGCAGATTACTCATGATAGAAGTTTGCTTCTGGACAAAATGCGTAAGCAATAAAACCAAGAGATAACCATTGCTTACTGAACACAGAATTTAAGATTAATGACTTGGGATAAAAAAGGCATGCTAAAACATTTTGATGGTGGCGGGTGATGATAGATGGAAGTTCTTCGCCACACCATAATATGTAATATGTTTATGCAGCACTGAATTTATCATGAAGAAATGCGGCTACTTTTAAGTATTAGTACAAAACAGTGATTTTTCAACGATAATATAAAATCTCAACTTGGACAAAAACTTAAGAACATAGCCCTGTAATTTACTAAGCTCTCATGGCTTTAAAAATGCTTGGCGAAGCGCCAACGAACCCAGCATTAAACATAGCAAGTTGCAACTATTTACAAAATTGAAACCTTCCCTGCTTTTAGCATGATGAGACGCAAATACCATTTGGTCGGCCGGGAAAATAATATTTACCTGGGAAATGGATTCATCGGCACATCCCGGTGTTCTGCATTACTGATGTATCAACCCTGGTTATATCTTTAAAAGGTTTTATACACACCTATAAGATTATTTTATATACTTTATGATGGCTGTAATTTTACATTTATGAAAATATATATGTACCTACATTGTAAAAATCTCATGCCTGTAATCCCTAAAGGCCAAAAGGGTAGAGGTGCATTTCATCCTTCATTTCCTCAGGTACGTGTCAGCCCCATGGAATAGGGTGCGAGCATAATGTTTTTAGTAATGTAAAAACTCAATAAAGCTTTGTCTAATCCAGGCATCAAATTCGGGGACCTCTCGGTCGTACTACACATATTTTTACCGCAAAATTTGGCAGAAATAATTTTTGATAGTTACTATTGGGCAACGGTTAACGTGGTTGCTGTAATATGCCTTTACTTACCCATTTATGGTTTCCCCGTTGATTGACATAAAGAAATCGTTTAATATATCTATTTTATGTCTTATACCTAATGTACACTATAGTTTTTGGTCCAATGCAGCACGAATCCAGGGCAAATTTTGTCCCAAATGAGGATTTAAACCGCTGTTCGCTCCATGCAATGTCAGATTCTGCATACAACGAACTAAATGCTAAAACCGTCAATCGGCTAATGACTCCCACCGCGGCACTGGAACTGCACATTCGAAATAAATTAGAAACAAAATGGCGAGTTTGTTTTCCAATCGCAGGGGATTTAGAGCTGAATTTCATTTTGAAACTAAAATGAGTTGTGTAGAAAATTATAAAGTTTGCAGACGCGGTAATAATTGAACTTGCGCGATCTAATGTTCGGTGTAAAGAGTAAAGGGGGATTGTTTAGTTCAGAGAATGAGTTCGTTGGCTTAGTGTTTGATTGCCTTGTTGGTCTCTAGTAATAATTGAGAGGCGTTTGATCTAAAGAGGTCTCCGGTTTGATTCCCGATACTGGTAACATGCTTGGGTAATCGTAAAACTCTGATTCTAATGTTAGACTAGCCTTAACGTGACTATCAAAAATGACCAAATAAAATTCAACTTAAGTTATTAAATTCTTATTATATTCTATTCTTTACCCATGTCTTTAGAAGCCTAGCTTTTAAACATATTTTCATTAATAGACAAAATAATCTACTAAAAAAAAACTTTATACATACAACCAACATCCAAAACCCGTAAATTTCTCACGTCCAGCGGTCGATCCAGTTGGACCCCTAAGGGTCACATTGACCCATTGACCCTTCGACAAGTTGGTCCAAAAAGGTGGATAACCACGGAATAATTTGTTAGCAAACAAACGCGAGAGAACGTGCGCCCGAGATACCACGCCCAATAAAATAACATTAAACTTCTATATTGGTGGGTAACATAAATAAGAGTTCGTAAATGTATAGAAAAGAACAGTATGACACGTAGAATTTGTGAAACCTTACAAGAAAGGACTTTGTTGCTATTTAAAAATTAGGTAAGAATTTAATGGTTTATGGAGCTTCAAGTAGACACGTTCAAAAAATATTTTCAATAGTAACTTGTTTAATGAAAATCCAAAACAATATGAAATAATACAAGGTATATTACTAATATCAATATCTATGAAGCTGAATTATTTTTGATGAACATCTTAAAGTTGCATTACTACGTATCTTTACCCTTCCTTCTAAGTATTGTGTTTGTGAGACCGAAAAGTCTCTCATAGTTTCTGATACCCACGACACAAGACTCGTGTCTTAATGTGGGATCAGGACTATGTGTGCGAATGTTGGGTGTATTTATTTATTTTATTGTATGAAACAGCTATTAGAACGCATACCAGTTCGTCACCATAAGCCAATATACCGTCTACCACGCTGGCCTGGTGCGGATTGGCGGACTATACACCTTAGTAATTCAGTAGGAACCTAAGTAAGACCTTTTAGGTGTTACTTATCCGACCGCCGACAATCTGTGCATCTAAAACTTGAGGTCATCACTACTTTATATTTCTTTATTTGCGTGGATATAAAACAAATTATAATTTAATTTTTAATAATAATTATTGCACACCAATTGTAGTACTGTCTTCTCTATACCGAGGCCGTAACATGAATCAAGGGCGTATAGTAATGATAAAGTAAGGGTCGAAGTTGGTAGTTTGGGCGTCGTTATTGCTAATTTACCTATCTCATGTGCCCTTGCCTATTGTTCTACGATCAATGCGTGAACTTGGCACAATAACACGACGTAGGAGTAGCCTTAGTCGTTAATAATACGAGAGGATGGGTAAAGTTCTCATTGTCATCTCTGAAGCTTAGACTATTTCCAGTGGTGTGTTAATTCCCTCTTATTTTCGTCAATTATTAATTTCAATTCGATTTTTAATATGTTATAATAAAGAATAGTGGAATAGTTAAATACTAATAGCATGAGAAGCGACGGCCTCGCGGTTAAAGGACGCGGTCGAGAATTTCGGTGATCTCTGACTTTTCACATAAATATTTCAACAATGAGGAAAATCATCGTGAAGAAACTTGTTCTAGGCCATCTAAAACTAAGACTAAGGTGTAAACTCTCTCCCTTGTAGAGGAGGCCCATGCCCAGCACAGGGATTAATATGGGCTTACACTTTATACAATTATAATTCTACAGGTGGACTTAATGCCTAAAGCAGGGCTTCCCAAACTGTGCGTCGCGACGCCCTGGGGCGTCGCGGCAACATCCGAGGGGCGTCGCGAGGCGATCGGCAAACATTCGCTGTCCGTATTTTTCGGATAACCACATATTACGCTAACTACTGCTGTTTTTATTTCCATTAAAGTAGGTAGTTTTGATGATAGTATGCTTTGCAAGAAAAATAATAATTCTATAGGGCGTCATAGTGTAAATAAGTTTGGGAACCCCTGGCCTAAGGCATTCTCTTCCATTCGGACCTTGGGCGATGCAGAGATGATACATACAGATGATGAAAATGATGAATGAGATGATGAAGTAAATGCCAAATCAAATTTTACGTAATATTCTTTACTCTTAATATTCTTTAAGTTTATTTATGCATCAAATTTTCAAGTAATAACCATGACACGAAATATACTAATAACTATAAAAGTATATATGACGATGAAAAGGAACATTTGGTGAGCCTCGTAAATTATGTAATCCAACTTTAGTACTAAACGTGTGGCTTTGAATACAGATAAGACCTTGCAGACAAATGTCAATGAAGTTTTTTATCCAAATTATTTTAATCATTATTACTGCGTTTGATAGTAAATGTAAGACAGTCTGAATACAGTGTCGATTGCCGAAAACAAAATACGATTGTATCCTGTAGACCCTCCCTTTTATCCATACGTAACTCTACCACTCCTAAAAAGTAGAACATCTAAATATACTTGATCTCCATAAAATTTCACTCCGGATATAAAATTTCTATTTATTACATAAACCTCATTACTCCAATGCCTTCCAGAGCTATAACCAGCATACAGACGGCAGCACAAGTGCACTGCGCAGGTGCTCTCCCCGTGGTTTTAACAAGCACTTGTGCGCATCTCCGTACATAATAAGATTCCACAAGTTCTACTTGTGAATATTTCGCGTTGAATCAAATTTGCCACAAGTTGAACACTGCGTCTTGAATTTAAACATGGAATGTCTTCTTTAGAATACTTTATACGTTCATATATTTGACGTCAATTTCTGGGTTAAGTATGACATTTCTAGATCATCATTTATATAAGTCCCGCTGCTCGGCACACGCCTCCTTTGAAACTGTGAGAGGTAAGCTTTAGTTCATAACACTGGCCTAGTATGGGTAACACAAGTAAGAAAATTCTAAGAAGTTTTAAATGTAAAGGTTTGGACAGAATATTTTCTTTTATCGTTAAAATACGCGGTGACTCATATTCAGGGTTGAAACCTGCGACCGCCGAGATATTTGACTGTATGCCTAAACCTCAATGCTATACTACAAGCAAGAGGTATGGCATAATTATACCGGCTCTAAATATGAATTGCATATAGCCTACTCTGAGGTCAAATTAGTCCATGCCGCACGTTTATGGAATGAATTACCACTAGCACTACGAAAAGCTAAATCGTTTTTTACTTTTAAAAGGCTTCTCAAAGCTCACTACGCTCAAATTTAAATTTCCTATAGCTTTTATATATATATTTATGTATGTATGTATGTATGGGTATGTATAATTATATATAGTATTTATTATGTATGTATGTTTATGTATGAGCTAGTTATATATTATTTATTTATATTTTCAAGACAACTGTCACTACTACAACTTTTTTATTCCGGTACCGTGGGTTGTCTGGAAAAAATCGCAGCTAGCGATAAGACCGCCTGTTGTAGCTATATTTTATTTTTATTAATTATTGTCAAAGTTGTTAGTTTCAATTAGTCATTAAGGTAATGTTATGTGTTATCTGTGTATATGGCAGTGTATATATAGTGTACAATAAAGCATATTAAATAAATAAATAATACTTAAGTAACTATAGAAGATTTTACACCTAGTCTCGCAATCTGCGCTGATAAGAACATACCAGAATATTTCCTTTGCCATACAAAGTAAATTAACACCAATTTGCTTGCAATTTAGACCCGAGCTGCCATCCCACCGGCGTCTTGAGCGAAGCAATCTTAGTTCCGAGCGCAACGCCACGTTGATAAATTTCCAAAATGTTTATTATAATAAGTTCGTGTCTGGCAAACTGGAGCGGGTCTTTTGTATTATTTATCATATTTTATAAAGTTAAGCGGTGAGGAAAAAATAACTTGAGCTCCCTAAGAAAATAGTTGGAGCGGTGTTGTACATTTTAATAATGGAGACTTTGCCGGCGTCAGCGCGTATAACTTTTATTTTGTCTTTTAAAATTAGGACGTAATGGAAGAAATTATTTTACTGCTTTTATGTTTATTGTTTAGTCGAGTTTCAATTTTGTGGGGCCATAAATAGTTTTAACTTTAACAGTGAAAGTAGACATCGTGAGGAAACCTGCAAAGTGCAAACTTTAAATGAAATCTAAAGAATTTCTTGGGTGCGTAGTTCTCGGAGGCCCAGTAATGGGACATATTTAGACTGGTGGTAATAATTACGAAGTGAATGAAATAAATGTATTTTAGATTTTTAATCTATATCTCGATAGTTAAGACGATTTATAATTATATGAAAATGTATTTATTAATTAATCTTCAACAGACAACACAGTAGGTGAAAATCTTCGGTATATAAAAAGTTTATGATGATGAGGGAAAGGCAAATATTCAGTTAGAATTGAGGAATATTAAAGGTAGTTTCGCCTTAATATGGAATCTTTTAAAGTGATTAATTTTATTTGAGGATCATGAACACACAGGTTCAAACAAATACGTAAAGTTCATTATTACCAACACAAAATACATTATTAAAACACATCGATAAAGTAAAAACGATCATCGTTACTAAATTGAAAATCCTATCAGACAAAACGAACAGATGTACCTAGGAGTTTAAAATAAAACCGTCGGTGGAGCAATCGCAGAATTATTGGGTTGGGGGAATAGAAAACTAATCTAGGAAGCTATCTGTTCCGTCCCGCGCTCGCAGGGATCGACTCACAACGATTAAATAAAAAACAATTCGATAGGAGATTGGATGCTAAAAGATGGAAATGGAGTTTCAGCCAGGCATATCACTGCATATCGGTTAGTTAAATGTATTAAAATAGGGTCTATTGCTTAGTTGATAAAGTGCTTATTATGGAAACCTAAGGCCGGCAGTTACGGTAAGGAAAGGGTGTGAAAAAGTAAGGGGTAACCTTTAAAGTTTGGTATAAATAACACTGGACAACAAAATTGACACTTTTTTATGATGATTGACTTTTATCACTTGATGTTTACTAATTTGACATCGCTGATTCTGGATATGACCTCAGTTTTTTTGTATCAGCTCTAGTTTACGAGTTATAGCTATCACAAAACAATTAAAGTATTACCGTGTTAAATTGCTCATAAATTCAAACTTATTATTTTTTTAATATAATTTTACATGGCATAGTAAAGACGAGTTTGTGTGAATGATTCGAGTAATTTTTTTTTCATTTGCGGAGAATATTTGTACAAATAATGCACTTTGAATGTGACAAAGCTCATAATTGAGGCTTACAAAAGTTACTTTCGACACTCCCTGGAAATAAACAACAAGTCTTAGATACGGAAAAAGTATTGCAAAACGTGTGTTGAGTCTCTAACTTTGAGGACAAATAGGAAAAGGAATAGATTGAACCGCTATCATGTAGAAAGAAGCCGTGAACCATCACAAAAACTGTAATTTTTGCTACGTAAACATAACTAGTATTAGCTGTAAAAATCGAGTTAAATGGGAATATCCATCTTTACGGTTCGCTTATAGACGTGTTTTGAGTCCTACTATATAACCTGAACCTCAGTCCGGTCCTTCTCTGGAGATGTCTATGGATTTTGTGGCGAAAACTGACACTTTTAATTTAAAAAAGTTTCAAAAACTGAGTGCAGGGAAGATAAAAGTGGGTATTTATTTATTTAGCGGGTATTTTTGACGGGTCACTGATGATATCGTTAATACACTAAGCTAATTTGATGAAGACTGTGACAGATAGTGAGAAAAACGCATGGAATGCGTTAGTTTTGTTAGTACAGATTTTTTTGTGAAATAAGAAAAGTTTGGACGTATCTTATGACGTCCAAAAAATATTATGCCACTATTAAAGGCTCGGAAGTAATATGAGCATCGAGGTACACTATTTTCATAACCATCTAAGCTTATTTTTCTGTCAATTTTGGGAATCTAAGTGAAAAACAGAGCGAGCGACTTCACCAGGACATTCGTAAGATTGAGGAACGCTATCAAGGCTCCTGGAACACATATATGATGGCTGGCTATTGTTGGAGCATTCAGAATAGCTCTCTGCCTTTAGTTTTAGAAAAAAAAAGTAAAAAAAAACAAGGTATTTTCGACTTCACCTGGAAAAAGAAGGATTATCCCCAAAATTTATATAATATAATGTTTTAATATGAAAACAAGCCATGTGTCATATTTTTTTAACAAAATGAAAATTGGACCAATTTCATATATCATAACCCAATCATCAGAAATGCTGTTGTCCAGTGTAATCATTAAATATGATAGTTTGTCACCATCATTAGCACATATGCACACCACTGTTATTTACGGGCTTCTTTTACAACTGAGAGGATTTAGGCGTTAGTCCACTACGCTGTTCTAGTGCGGGTTGGCTATGTTATAATTATTACGAAAGTTAATATAATATAAATAAATATACCCAGTTTTACTAAATAAATAAATATACCCAACGGTCACATATCATAGTTCTGACTCGGGTCATGACTAGACTAATGTCGGCATTAGTCTTCAGACAGAATCTTCGGTCTCACAAACTCCCAGATTTGACATAAATTTTTGATAATGACACAAATATTTGTCTCGGTTCAGGGATCGAGCCCGCAGCATCAAGTCTTGCAAGCTACTGTCTAGTCAACCGTTTTCATTATTTTTACTATGTTAAGGTTTTGTACAATCTTTCCTTTTATATATTAGCCCAGACTTCTACAAAGATCGCCTGTAGCTATAAGAAGATATTTACTGAAAAAGTATATTCTTGTATATAAAGAATAATTTCGATATCGTTATAGCAATATGTTTTTTTCTATGAAAAGTTTATTGAATGCCTATCCAATATTTAACATGATAAAGATGAATGATAACATTACGGCATGGCGAATTGAGGTCTAAAACGATACGAATAATGTTGACGAAACATACTGCTCAAACTGTATTTCTATAATTAAATGTCCCCAAATGGTTAGCACGGAATTCAAATTAAATAATAAAATCAAAACAATATCAGAATTCATTAAAATAATTAAAATTTATGAAGCACTTCAACAAATGAATAATTAAAGGAGCTTTATTTGACTTGGCTTAATTAAATGCAGCGAAAGCAGATATGATTAGTGAATCGTTCGCCTTGTTCGAAATTAGAGTATTGTTTTACATTTGAATACAATTTCATAAAATTTTCATAAGTTTTAATGGTATTTAAAATACGCTCAGCGCAATTGAATATAGTAAAGAATTAAATACTGCCTAAAGGTTTTGTTCGTAAAAAGTAAACAGGAAATTTCAAATTTACCTATAATAGTGTTCAGACCTTAATATCGAGAACAAAGTTATTCAATTCCCCCTTTATATCTTAGTAGTGCAAGAAGAAAGATGTAATCCTAAGCATTTACACAGAATAGTAGAATAGACCAGTGCTTTGTAAAAAATTATGGGTGGTCAGATGACAGCGCCCGTAGAACAATGTGATCCACAAATTTTGTTTCTTGTCTAGTTGCTTTTGAATCTGACACGTCTCTTGCAGTTTCTGATTCTCATAACGCAAATCTGTTGCGTATATAAATGAATAGAACAATGTAAAATGTTTTTGCGTGATATTTTAATTGATATAAACCAGTGCGAAACCACAATTGCACGCATCGGCGGGCGCTAACCGAAAACAAACCCGTATTGAAATATTAATTGGCAAGTTTTAAAATATATCTCCCGCTGCACGTGTGAATGACTGGCGATCTCTCTATTCATATTTGTTTACAGTTAACTTTGTTTCGGTACAATTTTATAGGATTTTTAGTTTCGTATATGGCGATGTATAAAATTGATTGGGTAGATTACAGAGTTTAACAATTGTTATAGGATTTAATTTTTTGAAAAATATTGAATATAGAACGGAGAATGTAATCATGTCTAGTACATCGTAAAAATTCCTTCGATTTTTTTCATCAGCCCACATAGTACATACGTCTTACGGCTGGGCGTGGGCCTTCTCTACAATTAAAAGGTTTAAGGCTTTAGTTCAGCTTTGTACAGCCTTGTCTAGATTAATGATTGTTGTCAATCAATGTTATCGATTTTATGAGGATCTTGAGTTTTTCTATCTATT
The DNA here is from genome assembly GCA_030295005.1 of Cephonodes hylas. NCBI lineage: Eukaryota > Metazoa > Arthropoda > Insecta > Lepidoptera > Sphingidae > Cephonodes > Cephonodes hylas. The sequence goes on along the minus strand of AP025372.1, from coordinate 12,556,036 downwards.
ACGAGTATATCACTACATCTCGCTAATAACTCGGTGAATATTCCATCATGCCTGGTTATCTTGATCTCTTCAATTCCTTAAGCGATAAGACCGCCGATTGTCCACTACATTTAAGATGTTTTTAAATCGTTGTTTTGTTAAAATGGTACACAATAAAATGTTTTTTTGATCATATTTTACATATACAAAAAGCAATTCAAATTTTAGACGTGAAATCGGAGAAAATAGATTCGCATTAAAAAAACACAAACCACTTTTTTTTATTCAAACTAGAGGTGGAAAGCATTAATTGGACCAATCGGTTAGCTCCGTGACAAAAGCCTGCGTTCAACAATAAAGTTTGTAGCTCAGATTAATTGCTGTTTGGAAACACTGTCCGGCAATTATTCCAAGCTAAACAGGGCGACTGTGCTATTAATATTGCTCCATGCAGTTGCAGTTTTAGTTAATGCTTAGGAAGTGAAGCTTCGGCAAACGAAGGTTCAGATCCTAAGCTAACAACTCCGTTCCGAAGTAATGTGTTTTTCAATATTTTGTCCCGTTTCAGACAGGAAATATGATTACAACCTAAATTATTAAATTTTATTTACGACGTCATAATTGTGTTTGTATTGTTACTATGCACTTTAAAGGAATTAAGTTACTGTATGAAAAATCTTTGTAAAGTAATCCATTGCTGTAAGAAAATTAGCAAACCTCATTAGGCCAGCGCGTTAGAGAAACCCAACATATTCTTCGTAGTATAAAACCACCACAGGCCAACTAGAATAAACGTCAAAGACAGTTTTCCCTTGATTAAATAAAATAAAAAAAGTTCTTAGTAATACAACATGGTAGTCATTCGTTAGAAAGAAGAACAGACGATATCTAACTTGAATATATTTTGCAAGAACCCTTTAATAACTTTATACCAAAAATAATTTTATAGCTCAGATGAAACTTATAAAATCTGTATTTTAATAAAAACAAACGTTAATAACTGGCAATATGGACACATTGGCAGTACACGGCAATATGGCGGGCGGGCGCGCACATCTACACCGGTTTAATCCAGCTCACGGCGGATTAAACCGGTTATAAAGTAAATGTAACGTTTTCAGCTGATATTCACCTGCATCGGGTTCAATAAGCGTACCTTTTTCATTGTTTAATGAAAATATATACTGTAATAAGCGAGAGAAATTTGCAACATATTTTAAAAATATATTTAATATTAAAAAATAAAAATTGAGGTGCATTCTTCATCAGCCCTTATACGACGCACTGCTGGGCACGGATCTCCTCTACAGTTAAGTAGGTTTAGGCCTGGGACGCTGGTCTCATGTGAGTTAGAAATACGTTGTCTACAGCTGTTCTGGTGCTTTTAAATGTTTGTGAAATGAGAGAAGGTTTGATTTCGCACGATACTTGTTTATGTGATCTGTAAATATTTGTTCCGAATCCGAAAGCTAATGAGTCTTCGTTAGACACACGGAATAAGTGTGTGATGCAGTTTAGAGGTCGGTTTTATGACTGGAAATCCTTAGTAGCAGGATAAAAATGACAATACTGTATGATATAAAATGGTACTTACTTAAAGATAGTGTTAAATGATTCAAAAGCACTTGTAAAAGTCAATTGGAAAGATTAGAATAAAGATGATTTGACTTTGACTTTAACTAAAAAAAATGAAATATTAAATAATTTATAATGGTATTTTGTGTACATATATGTAAAATTTAAAGGAAGAGTATTGAATTGGATAACAACGGTTCTTCGGTAAGTACGGTATCATAATATAAAGAAAGTATATTGATCGAAGCATGAATGACTACATTTTTGCTCGTGTAAGCATTATTGAGTAGAAACTCGAGCGAGCGCAAGTATATTGTTATTCTCAGGGTTGGGCAGTATTTTAATTACTTGTAATTAAAATACGTAATTGAAATACAAATACGTATTTTGTATTTGTATTTCAATTACTTCCTTAAAATGTAATTTGTAATTCGTATTTCAAATGCCTGACGCCGAGGTATTTTGTATTTAGTATTTTAAATACTTGAGGCTTTAAAATACATTAATAATTGTATTTTAATATTAACCATCATGAGTGCAATAGTGGTAAGTGGCGAGAAACGGCATAATCCTCTCAATGAGTGAAACTAGCACCAGGCCTCCAGTCCCCGGCAGCCCCACTATTCCTGGTTACGGTAGCGGCCATGGTAAAGGTGGTCGGACGACCTTGTCAAGGTCGCGGGACGTCGATAGCTGCAGGCGGCTTCCGACCGATCCCGGTGGAAGTCATTGGGAGAGACCTATGTCCAGCAGTGGACTTCGATAAGCTGATGATGATGATGATGAATCTTTTTCTCCTCATCTTTCCAGACCATGCAGATTACTTATTAAGTATTTTGTAATTTGTATTTGGTATTTTAATTACAAATAGCTAAAATACTGTATTTTGTATTTCAAATACCTTACTTAAAAGTATTTTGTATTTCATATTTTAATTACTTGTGATAAAGTATTTTGTATTTCAATTAAAGTAAAGCATGTATTTTGCCCAGCCCTGGTTATTTTGCTATAATTCAAATACAATGTATTATAGTTTAGTTGTAGTCTGGTACTACATATTTATGTAAAAAGGAATTGACATCTACATACTTCTCTTATACGTATAGATGTATATTATAACCCTCTACCTTCTCCTTAATACAAAATTGATCTACACGTATTTTTTTATATAAATTAAACGAATACTTATATAATTGAAATGTTTAAAAACATAATAATGTATTTTCGCAGACAGATTTCTAGTACTATTTAATATTTAAAGTAAAGTTATTTTGAATAGTATAGTATTATAAGAAACGTTGTACAAACACATCTTATTAGAGAAATACAAGGTACATTTTCTTTAAAATGAGCGGAAAATATTTCTTTTCAACATAAAGTTTTTGTCTTTCTTTTATTTTACTAGAAACTAGAATATTTTTATTGGGTTTTCACTAGGAATTGAATCGATCATCATTATCAGTCCACGTTCACTTTACTGTTGGGCTGAGAGTTTGATTTTTTTTCATATAACATTGTAATATTTATACACCTGCCTCATTACATCTCTGCGTCACCCTAGATTCGACTGTAAGAGAATGCCTTTGGTATTTCGTCTTCCTACAACTAAGACTATAAAATGTAAATAAATAAAACATTTTACAATTAATTTTAACATGCTAATGCTATTTATCTGCAACACTTTGGCATCGCAACATGCAGCTAGCCAGTATTCATATATCGAAGCAGGGTAGAGCACCCCGCGGCGCGGACAGCAAAACAAAAGACATACTCTTCTTCTTCTTCTTCAGCAACCCATATACGCCCACTGCTGAGCACGGGTCTCCTCTACCATTGAGAGGATTTAGGCCATAGTCCATCACGCTGGCCTAGTGCGGGTTGGCGGACTACACACCTAAGAAATTCCTAAGAACTCTTAGGTGTGCAGGTTTCATCACGATGTTTTCCTTCACCGTTATAGCAAGTGATAATTCAATGTGAATACACACATAACTTCGAAAAGTCAGAGGTGTGTGCCTGAGGTTCGAACCCGCGACCGATATTCTCGACCGTGCGCCCAAACCTCGAGGCCATCACTGCTCAAAATAAAAATACACATAACGAGACATACAATACAATACGAGACAATAAGAACATACCTACTGAAGTAATTTACATAGATAAGAGATGCTAAATGAAAAATCCGATGACCTTGTCAAGGTCGCGGGACGTCGCTGGCTGCAGGAGGCTTCCGACCGTTCCCAGTGGAAGTCATTGGGGGAGGCCTATGTCCAGCAGTGGACGAATATTGGCTGTTGATGATGATGATGAAATGAAAAATGTAGATAAATATTGTCATAGTGTTACTGAACAGATACATAATTCTTTCAAATCTTATTAGGACTATAGCCGTTTTTAAACCTATTTTTAATTGCATATGAATAAAAAGGGTCGTTTTGAAGTTACAGTGTGTAGTAAATCATTTTTGATTCACCTTTAAAACTTTGAATAAGTTTTCCTGTATCCTATTTCCTGTCATGGTATATTTAAATATCAAAAAAACAAACGTATATGAAAATGGAAAGCCTATTTGTTTTATCAATAATACAAGCTATAGCTCAATCTAGAACTCAAAGCTATAAACTTCACTATACTGGAGATATGTAAACGTTATGTAAAAATTGTTTTTCTCAGAAAGAGAATATAAAAACTAAATGTTTCCGATAGATTGACCGCTCGTAGGAATAAATCTGGTCTACTATTTTATGTTCGAACTACAGCGTGTGTTTTATGTCTGGTTTGCGCTTAGTTAGCTTATATTCCGAGTCGTAAATAACATATGGTTACAATATATTCGTACATTTGTATGTTTACCGTCTTCTTATTCATAATATTTGTATATTCTGCCTCGAGTTCCTTTTTTTCAGTTTTTAAATAAAAATAATTTAATTGTTGTATAGTACAATAAGAATAAAAAAGAGTATTATAAGCGGGGAAATAATATTATTATTTTAGACTATTATACGTTATTGTCAATTTCTTATTAAGATACCCCAATATCATTTTTCCCGAATCGAGATTCGAACTTAGGGCCTACTTAAAGGCAAGAACAGGAGGCAGTCATATTATCAAATCAGGTAGTATTAAACCACAATTTCGAAGTCCGCAAAGTGATTTAGTTTTAGGGATCCCAGGGCTCGGGGTGATGTCAGTTTATTTAAATTTAGTCGGATGACGAATTAGCTTAGCGAGTGGTCGATGGACGTCCGAGCCTCGTTTTAAATATACAATCATGGCTATAGCTCTGTGGAGACGAAATTGACTAGCAATGTATTTCTAAGAATAGAATCTTTTAATGTCTGCTGGAATGTACTGGTAGATCGCGTATAGTTATTGTGTAAGTATAAAAACCTATAGAAAATACTCGGATACAAATATACAGGGTGTATTTAGACCGTGATCGAAAACTGAGGCAGGTAATAGCGAAGGTGATCACAAACCCAGTGGCGATATTAAAAATCGCGACAAAGAATAAAAATTTTGACGTTTTCCATACAAACCGCATACTTTTAACACCAATGGTTGTATGGAAAACGTCAAAATTTTTATTCTTTGTCGCGATTTTTAATATCGCCACTGGGTTTTTGATCACCCTCGCTATTACCTGCCTCAGTTTTCGATCACGGTCTAAATACACCCTGTATAGGAAAAATCATGAACATTCGTCGTCAGCATTTATATGTCCCACCGCTGAGCACGGGCTGCGTCTACTACTAAGAGGGTTTAGGCCTTAGTCCACCACGCTGGCCTAGCGCAGGTTCGCGGAGTAGACACCTTAGGAATTCCTTACATTTTTTAGGAGTGCAAGTTTTCTTTCGATGGTTTCCTTCACAATTAAAGTAAGTGATGATTCATTGTGAGTAATCTCATAACTTTGAAAAGTCAGAGGTGAGTTTGAGGTTTCTACCTACGACCGTCGAGATTCTCTACCGCGCGCCTATATCTCGAGGCAATCATTCCATTTATGTACCTACATTAATACTGTATTAGTAAGCTATTCAAATTCGGTCTCCATAAATAATTCATAATGAAATAAAAGAAAAAATACCTATGTACGAACATGTGTTTTCATATTTAAATGTGGGATCCCTAAAAAAAATTACGAGCGTTTCCGACGGCTGGAGCGGATGAAAGGAATAAAATTATTGAGGGAAAGTCGCGAAATGTTTCACTTCCAAATATTGCATACGAGCGGGTCCTTATATACTTGCTTTGTAGTAAGACTAGACACCAGCTTGTGAAGCGAGAGGCCGCGTGTTCGATCACCGAATGTTTGTGTGATATGAGAGATACTTTTTTCGTACTTTCTGATACGATGAGCATCAACACAAGACTTGTATCTTAGTGAGGGGTCACCGTTATGTATTTGACTGGTGACTTAATATATTTAATATTATTATTCACGTCTGTAACATAGAGAAGTAAGAGATCGTTTCCGGCTGCCATAGCGGTAATTGGGCTTGGAGCAACATTTTAGATTAGAGGCCTATGTCAAGACGTGGACGTGAAAGAGGCTGCTTATGATGATGATTAATCTTCATCAACCCATGTACGCCCACTGTTGAGCACGAGTCTCCTCTACCATTGAGAGGGTTTAAGCCATAGTCCACCACGCTGGCCTAGTGCGGGTTGGCGGACTACACACCTAAGAAATTCCTAAGAACTTTTAGGTGTGCAGGTTTTATCACGATGTTTTCCTTCACCGTTAAAGCAAGTAATAATTCAATTTGAATACACACATAACTTTCGAAAAGTCAGAGGTGTGTGCCTGGGGTTTGAACCCGCGACCGCCGAGATTCTCGACTGCGCGCCTAAACCTCGAGGCCATCACTGCTGTTTGATAATTAATCACCCCCCTTTAAAAGCAGATTAATAGATCCTCTCATAGAAAAAAATAATCATATTTATTCTCACTAACAAAACTCGTCCGTCTACTTAAAGCGTTTACAAAGCTCTTGTATCGCGCCATAAAACTGCGTGTACCGTTGGGGCGACCTTTTTATTGTTTTTCAAGATGAAAGCGTTTGTTAGCTCAAATTTGTATGGAAATAGGGGCCTTTTTGGTATACGTTAATTGATACGATTTTTATGATATGATGAATTGTATATTGTTTATAGCTTAAACGGGCCTTTGTCAACCTAGTCTTCGTGAAATAATGTAAAAATTATGAAGATTTTTTGTCATCTGACAATATGCCTTAACGACCTCAACATTAAAAGTGTTAAGTCCGTATCATGGTAAGTAAATCAGCGCTAAAACGGTATTTATAAAAAGGTTGATTGTCACTTTTGTACATTTATATCCTTTTTTTACACCATTAATAAAGTCAAAGTCAAATCTCCTTTATTCAAATAGACTTTTACAAACGCTTTTGGGAATCGTCATTTTTTATGCTATTTTTTAAAACTAGTGCCGCTTCGAAACATGTTATCGCTGTGGAGAAGAAACGGCAAGAAACTCCCTCAGCAACACGAAATGTCATTTATTTTAATTTTTTATTAATACAAACAAAGAAAAAAGAATAATAATAAGCCCAAGATGAAGTAAACAATAGGCGGTCTTATCACTAACTGTGGTCTCTTCGAGACAACCTATATTACAACGGTATTTAAAAAGCAAAGTAGAAATTATATGTGTTTTAACAAAAAACAATCTCATTTCTTACTTTATCCCTAACTATCCCGCCATTAATACCACAAACTTAAAAGAACCATTGGAATAGCAAAGAAAACATCCCAAGCCCGGTGTACGCCAACGATTTTTCAGTGAAAGGCAACAGATTCCTTCCGATCGGTTTTCGCAGTTGGCAATATTGTCCGTGCGATCGGGACGTCGGGCGTCTCATTGATGCACCCGGTGCTTTCGGCTCTATGGGGCATTTGCATGGCTAGATATGTGATTGCATTGGATTATGCCGTGGCTGCTTTCATTTTAGATGTTGGGTTGCTTTACTTCAGCCGTCATTACGTAACTTGTGATAATTTTCGAGAAATATTTTATTAAGGATTTTCTGTTTATTTTCGTCTTTTCTTCATCAACCCATATACGCCCACTGCTGAGCACGGGTCTCCTCTACCATTGAGAGGGTTTAGGCCATAGTCCACCACGCTGGCCTAGTGCGGGTTGGCGGACTACACACCTAAGAAATTCCTAAGAACTCTTAGGTGTGCAGGTTTTTATCACGATGTTTTCCTTCACCGTTAAAGCAAGTGATAATTCAATGTGAATACACACATAACTTCGAAAAGTCAGAGGTGTGTGCCTGGGGTTCGAACCCGCGACCGCCGAGATTCTCGACCGCGCGCCCAAACCTCGAGGCCATCACTGCATCACTTTATTTTGCATATCTATAAATATGATAAAACGTAATATTTGGGGTAGACTATGTTTCACCAATATCTATGTTTTTTCTATTTATACCTTGTACAATAAAGTATAATAAAAAAGTAAAAATAAATTCATCCCAACACCTCTAATCCCTTTCTAAAACACTCAAATCCAAAGCATATATTCCACTGCCACTACCATCAGGCCATATACGTTCAACTACTGGGCGCGGGCCTCCTCTTCCATTGAGAAGTTTAAGGCCGTAGCTTGCCACACTAGCCTAGTCTAGGTGAGCAACCTACACACTTATGAAATTATTCATTTCCACTGAATCCCCTTTCATTTTATTTTCAAAAAGCATACAAAACTAAACCGCCGAGTTCCTAGTAATCACAGTATTCTCCTATCTCCAAACAACTCGAATAAACATCCACGGACGTCCATCTCGGTAATGAGGAAAACGTTGCAATTTACAACGACTCGAGGGCATTGAAACCTAACCCTGATGTAGTTAACCCAGTTGAGAAACATCCCTTAATTCGGCCGACAGTGGCTCGCCCGCAAAAATGTTAATAACGCGTACTGCGAATGCTTCATTTAGGACTTCGTTTTGCTAGATTCGTACGGGTTGGAAAGTGGCTTGGTATTTCAAATGGTAAAAGAAATGGTCAATTACATGCATATATTTTGTTATGTATTTAACATTTCTTCGGAAATTGGAAATGTGGTCGAATAAGTGTCATAGTCCCGTCCAAAATACGTAGGACGATAAAACAAATCCACTTCTGCTTAGACCTTCGGGGATGCAGGCGTGAGGTTAAATACGTGGACTCTAAATTACACCTCATAATATTCTAAGCTTGTAGCATCCCCGGCCAAGATTGGCTCAAGGTTGCCTTAACGCTGACGCGAAATCTAGATTGTAACAACACATGTGATATGAGCGTAGAAAATAGACTGAGCGAGAGATGCTGCGCCCTAATCTGCAGATAATCTGGACCTTGACCCACTTTGTGGTGCTCAACGCTCGACGTTCAATCGTTTTACCGCTTCGTCTTGGCTCTCCTTGCAGCTTATTTTCTTCTGATGTAATAAATATGTATTTACGGTCGTTATTGAGAATCGATTTTATAGTACTCAGAATACCTTACACCTGTATAAGATAGGCAGAGGTGCGTTTCTTTGTGGGTTTTCGTTTTGGTACCAAAATTGTTATACGTAAAGTGTATTTTTTTAACAAGAAATTCTAAGATAACAATATTAAGATGTAGGAAATTAATATAGTCGACGAAACGAAAGAATGAAAATACCTATGCTCACTCTAATACCACAAGATCAACAAACTAGTTTTCCTTTTGAAGTAACACACTCTTTTGTAACTATTTTGACTATTTTGACGAATAGTAATTATATTACGTATGTATTTTGACAGCCCCCGTGGCGCAGTTGGCTAAACACCAGCTTGCGAAACGAGAGGCGACGGGTTCGATTCCCGCACCGATACAAATGTTTGTGTGAACCACAAATATTTTATTCGGGTCTGGGTGTTTGTGAGACCGAAAAAGTCTCTCGTAGTGTTTGATACCTACGACACAGGTCTTGTAACCTAGTGTTGGGTCAGAGCTATGTATGTGACTGTTGGGCCTATTTATTAGTTTCAAATACAGTGTTTTTTTTTTTTATTTGTAATCCTTTTTAATTATTAACGTTCTTAATGAATAATGAACGTTCATATCAGTGGCGGTACTTCCATAGAAGCCCGAAAGCCCGACTTGCCTTACATAGTTCCGAATAACGAACTTAACGATTGTTTATTTATAAAATAACGCTATAAACGTGAATGTGAGTACTAACCGGTAGGTATTTATTAGTCCTACGTACCAAAAAAAATATGCTGCTACTAAATAAACATTTGGGCTTGCCTTAGTTTGACATCCTAGGCACGCCACTGGTTCATATGTACCAAATAATACATATAGAACATTTCAAACTCTAACAAGACGTGTTATAATCTGGTGAGATGCAAATGCCCCGTTTGCCGGACGTGAGGGACACATAAAGGGAGCGCCCGAAGCGTGTAACGAGCGAAACCCGGAAGAGAGCGCCGTAATGGGATGATATTTTTAACACAATTAGGGAACCGGTTACAGGATATGTGTATTAGGGACATAAATAAACCAGGTGCTTTTTCAAAGAAGTTTTTATTTTGACACCTAATTCAGAAACCTGTTTTATTTTATCGGACAATATAGTTTTTTTACTTACCCTGCGAGGGGTCTTTGAAATAATATTTAAAAAATCTACCTGTTTCATTATCTTGAAGATCGTCCATGATATAAGAAGTTAGATATACGTTTCTACCTACCGTTTTAGTATGGTATGGTTTTTATATACATAGGATAAAACCAAATATATATGCACGGTACTTATTTTTCGGAACATATTATATTACGTTTATCCATCCATCTTATGTCATCCAAATTATAGCCATAGTGACGACAATTGTTTTAATTCTCCACATTTTATGACATAAGCCCTCTACAAATACTACTTATGTGTTAATACTTATTGTGATATTCACAATAACCCACTTTTACCCTAATTTCGACTAACTAGACCGCTGTTTGTCTTCTCAATATTGGAGAAACTAATTAAACTTAACACAAACTTTGCAAAACAAACGTTTGCTCTCTAAAAATCACACACTTTTATTTTCAGAGTATATTTTAGAGGGCACTGAGCATTTGCCCGTAAAAATATTGAAATAGGTAAATTTAATGATATTCTCGTTTTCTAGTCTGTAATTATTTAGGACAAGGTAAATTAAAAAAGCAGTGATGGCCTCGAGGAAAAAGCAGTGATGGCCTCGAGGTTTAGGTGCGCAGTCGAGAATCTCGGCGGTCGCGGGTTCGAACCCCAGGCACACACCTCTGACTTTTCGAAGTTATGTGTGTATTCACATTGAATTATCACTTGCTTTAACGGTGAAGGAAAACATCGTGATGAAACCTGCACACCTAAAAAAGTTCTTAGGAATTTCTTAGGTGTGTAGTCCGCCAACCCGCACTAGGCCAGCGTGGCGGACTATGGCCTAAACCCTCTCAATGGTAGAGGAGACCCGTGCTCAGCAGTGGGCGTATATGGGTTGATGAAGAAGAAGAAGAAGAAGAAATTAAAAAAAAAACAAAAGTTTATAGTTACTACTATTATGGTCCTAATTTTATTTGAAAAATTGTTTTTTCACTTCTTAGGTCCATCCGCATTGTAATAAATAGTTGATTTAAAACAGATCCTGTTTTTAGAAGATCAAACACTATAAAAAAATTTTGCGTCATATCACCGACGAAACGAATATTTGGTGATCTCACTACAATGATGCACACCAAAATGATGTATTTATTCATGGCGATAATTGCAAGCAGTACCTAATCAAAGTACATATAGCAATTGTGCATATAGCAATTTCAGTGATGGCCTCAAGGTTTAGGCGCGCGGTCGAGAATCTCGGTGGTCGCGGGTTCGAACCCCAGGCACACACCTCTGACTTTTCGAAGTTATGTGTGTATTCAAAATTGAATTATCACTTGCTTTAACGGTGAAGGAAAACATCGTGATGAAACCTGCACACCTAAAAGTTCTTAGGAATTACTTAGGTGTGTGGTCCGCCAACCCGCACTAGGCCAGCGTGGTGGACTATGGCCTAAACCCTCTCAATAGTAGAGGAGACCCGTACTCAGCAGTGGGCGTATATGGGTTGATGAAGAATTGTTGTAAAAGTTAAAAAAGTGTTATCTCGTAAGCGTTCCTCGACACGTCAATTAACTAATTATGTATTTTTTTAAATGTTTTAAAGAATGAATAACGATGTCGAACACAATTCTAGACGTAAAGTGGTATCAAAAATAAAGAGACAAGTATCGCAACATCAAAAACATTTCATTTCCGAACGCGAAGCCGAGTTTGTGAGGAAATCGAATCGACAATGTGGAAAGCGAGCCAGATGCTAGATATTTGATTTGGGAATACGTACTTACAAATAGTACTTGTATATCTGTATATAGTGTGCTGTTTATACGCTTGAAATGACATTGAGTTGCTAAATATTGCGAAATTCATGTTTATAACGGTAATGACGTAACAATTTCCACGCTTCGGTAATGACAATTTGCGATTTATGTTAAAAGCTGTTATTTGTATACATAATTGCTGAAAGTTTGACAGTCTTTTGTAATAATTTTATATATAAATACATATCTATGTACAGACCTCTTTATAGGAACTAATGAAATCGTTCGTTTTATGTCCACACTATCAAATAAAGAGGATCTCAAGCTGTCATCAGTGTATAATAACTTTTCAAAATTATGTGTGTATTCACAATGACTTTTTTAGCTTTAGCGGTGAAGGAAAACATCGTGATGAAACCTGTACACCTAAAAGTTCTTAGGAATTTCTTAGGTGTGTAGTCCACCAACCCGTACTAGGCCAGCGTGGTAGACTGAAGCCTAAATCCTCTCAATGGCAGAGGAGACCCGTGTCTATCAGTGGGGCGTATATCGGCTGATGATGATGTCACTGTTGGGTATATTTACTTATAAAAGCAAATGTGGGTGACGCAGTTTGAAAATCAATCTCAGACTCTCATAGGGGAACAATAAACCCGTCAAAGGAAGCCATGGAACACGCGCCGGCATCACATAATGAGGTGTAGAATCCATCTCGCCGAACAAATGGAATTCTTACGCGTCCCACTGATCACTTCAAAGGAGTTTGTCTTATGAAAAGCAAAATGCGAGAGATTTCGCTTCATTGGTTTAATTTGATTTTTTTATGGCTTTGTGTGTGTGAGATGATGTATGTAGAAGAAGCAAGAGTGTCAGGATCGTAAGTTGTGGCTCTCTGCTTACCTTGTGGAACATATGGGTTCGTCTATGTATGGACTATTTATTATATCATGTTATTATGTTAACCATTACTTGTTTCTCTACACATGACCACCATTAAATTTAACGTCTATGTTATTGAAACAGAGCCTATTGCAGTTTCTCGGGCACATATTTAGACATCGTTCTCTTACAAATAAGTTCTTGATGGTAAAACTCTTTGTCATGCAGTCCGATTCAGGAATCGAGCCAATGACCTTTTGGTCGTATGTCGTAGGTACTCGTATTTATAGCGGAACTATCGAGGTAGTCGCAGTTGATTTTGTTGTAACTATATTAATAACTTTTGTATTTAAACTTATTTGTAATTGATTTATTGACGACTTAAAAAAAAAATTAACGGTGAAAAACACATTTTAAAATCAAGCTTTTATTATGCACGAAAAATTAAAAAAATAAACTAAGAAAACATTCATAAAATTCGTATTTTTTTAAACTTTACAAGTAACAATTTACAAAAGTGTTCGGTTTATCAGTAGAAGTATGATACATAAACATATATTATCTATAACTAGTATATTAATATTCTTAAGTGATCTAAAAGCTCGTCGCGGCCGAGGTCTATGCATTAACGAAATTGCGCGACAAGCTTTTAAATCACTTAAGAATATTAATATACTAGTTATAGATAATATATGTTTATGTATCATACTTCTACTGATAAACCGAACACTTTTGTAAATTGTTACTTGTAAAGTTTAAAAAAATACGAATTTTATGAATGTTTTCTTAGTTTATTTTTTTAATTTTTCGTGCATAATAAAAGCTTGATTTTAAAATGTGTTTTTCACCGTTAATTTATTTTTAACTTTTTAGTAGGAAATATTTCTAAGTCTATCCATTTCGTAGTCATACCGAAATTCAACTCAATCGGTCCATGAAAACTAGTGTTCCTATGGGCACCTTCCAACTTCTCATGACACCAGATCAACGATACCTTGTTATTATGTTGTCACTAAAAATACAAAGGCATACCAAATTTTAGCTTACTTGGTCCACAGGAATCGGAGTTCCTATGGGCTTCTTCCAACTCCTCATCAGATCAGCTTCATGATACCATATTTTTGTATTATTACCGAAGTTACGAAGACACACCAAATTTCAGTTCAATTGGACCACAAGAATCGGAGTTCCTATGGGCATCTTCCAACTCTTCGTCAGATCAGCTCTATGATACCTTGTTATTATATTGTCACCGAAATTACATAGGTATACCAAATTTCAGCTCAATCGGTCCAAAGGAATCGGAGTTCCTGTGGGCTTCTTCCAACTCCTCAATAGATCAGCTCCATAATATCATATTTTTGTATTGTTACCGAAGCTACGAAGACATACCAAATTTCAGCTCAATTGGACCACAGAAATCGAAGTTCCTATGGGCATCTTCCGACTCTTCGTCAGATCAGCACCATGATACCATATTTGTGTATTGTTATCGAAGTTACAAACACATACTAAATTTCAGCTCAATCGGTCCACAAGAACCGATGTTTCTATGGTCATCTTCCAACCTCATCATCAGACCAGCTCCATGGTACCATATTATTGTATTGTCATCCAAGTTACGTAGGTATACCAAGTTTCAGCACAATCGGTCTATTGGAAGTGGTTCAAATCTTCATTGCAAGATTTGTAAACATACAAACATACATACAAAAGTGAAGTTAAATAAAAGCTTGTAAAAACAGAAATAATCATGACAAAAATGAAAATAATCTGATTTTGAAAAGCGCAATAGACCATTTTAAACAAGTGACAAACGCAACATTCGAATCAGATACCCTTTAATCTCAATCCCAATTCAAAGTAACCTACAGAACACACGTAACCACATCAAAACACTAGGCAATGTTCGAAATGCCCGGTTAATTAGTCCCGCCGCCCATACTGGCAGTAATACACTTAATACCGGAGTTTCGATGGACCTTCCGCCGGCCGTGGTTGCCCCACTCGGCCACAGTAATCTAATCAGCAGTGACCAGACCTTGCATTCCATACGAAGCTGTTGTACCGCAAGGTATGTATGTATGGGTGAGATATTGGGTAGTTGGGAAAGTATGTATAAAAGTTTGGAGTAGTGTGGTGTATTATTGCTAGTACTAATGTAGAAGTTTAAGCGCGCGCGGCCGAGTTTTTAAGCTGTCGCGGGTTCAATCCCCAGGTGACACATCTCTGACTTTTCGAAATTATGTGTGTATTTACAACGTAATGTCATTTAGGTTAACGGTGAATGAAATAAGGGGGAAAGCTGAACACCTAAAAAGTTCTTCGGTGTGTAGTACGCCAAATCGCACTAAATCAGCGTAAATGTGTAAGACCTAAACCCACTCATGTGTACAAAAGGCAGATGATGTTTTAATGAATCGATAAGAAAATGCTTAAAATGTTATGAACATCTCAATTTTAAGCAACAGTTCTTTACAGGGATCCAAGCCTAAATTTGTAATTGTCTCAATGTTTTATAACAATATCATTTCACTTTCTTATAATACAAGGAAAATTAACTATAATGATAAAAAAATAGTTGTCAATATTGTTAACCACTCCATTAACAAAAGATATAAAACAACACTGCTGGCTGAGTTCATAACCATTCCCCCGAGAACAACATGTTTTTAAGGGAAGTTGTAAGAAAACATCGTGTCATCCGACGTCTCCTTGAAGACAACCCTTCTGAGAAATAATCTAATTCAGAATAAATCGAAATCATGTTACGCGGACCGAATAATGCGCAAAGACTTCGACGGTCTTGCTAGAGAATCACGGTTCAAAGTGATTCTCAGTGGAGTAATGAAGCGGCAAGATTGACTTTATAATCGCTTCGATAAATCAGCGCTTAAGATTTTGAGGTTCATTAAAGAGTCATTATTTTATTTATGTAATTTCTAAACTGCAGTTCGGGGTAATGTAAAATACACTGTATGAAATAAGGCACACGAAGAGAGATTAGTGATGAATAGTTACAAATAGTGGATGTAAAAGGGAGACAAAAATTTCATTATATGTTTTGTTTCTTTCTAATTTTATACAAAGTTTTCGAAATCTTATAAATAAAATCTAAAATAATTAAATCTTTATAACTTTACAAACACGCACTTTAATCTATTTATTTGTGTAGATTATTCACGTAGGTCGTATTTATTTAAAAATATACCTAAAGTTGAACGGAACAAAGGCATAAAAACATCCAATATTATTCCTTCTTAGATGTACTGCGTAAAAGGGAACATAATATCTTGTAGCCTCCTAAAGGTACGTGGAGATATGGTAAGGTCTTAACCACAGGTGTGAAGCTACTACATCACCCAGATTTCAGCCTAAGGGGAATGTTGTACTACAAAAACAAAGCGTTTAACATGCGTTAAATGTTTTTGACATTAAGCATTACTTGGCATTGAGACAAATCGATTTGTATTGGATTTTGGAATTTTACTAGTTCAGTTACTTAGAGAATTAAAATTTCTCATGCATACATACAATATCTTTTTCATCTTCATCATAATGATAAGCAAATACCATAGGTTTCTGTGTACCAAAAGCTTTAAAACGCAACAATATATTTGACAGCCCCGTGGCGCAGTTGGCTAGATACCAGCTTGCAAAACGAGCGGCCGCGGGTTCGATCCCCGCACCAAGACAAGTGTTTGTGTGATCCACAAATATTTGTTTCGGGTCTGGGTGTTTGTGAGACCGAAAAGTCTCTCGTAGTTTCTGATACCCACGACACAAGACTCGTATCTTAGTGTGGGGTCAGGACTATGTATGTGACTGTTGGGTGTAGTTATTTAGTTAATATAAAACACCCCTGATAGTTGGAATATGATCTTAGATATTCTCATCGTTAGTAGTGACCGATGAGTACCATTTTATTGTAATAACACTAAAATTATGCGATTAGTCCTTAAACCTGACTAGGCCTTACAAAGGTGAGGTGGACCAAGGCCCAATTCCGCCTCAACGGTATGTATATCTGACATTGTAACAGAGCCTTATCCATGTGAAAACCTCAGGTGCCTTGTAGCTCGGAGATAGCCTCAAGCAATAAACCGCGAAGGCCCGGCAGACATACATTTGAAGAGCGTTTCTGAGCTGAGTGCCTTTTTACGAGTGCGCATCTGTTCCCGCGCTTTGTGAGGCAACACTTAGTTGGAAGTTGTTAAAGGTTTATAGTTATGCGCGAATTCTGTTAACATCACCTACAAAAACTGATACTTTGTCGGAATACTAAGTAGTGTAATAAAATATATTGCTGGCGAAAGTAAAAGTACCTGTATATGTAAATACATAGATTCGCAAAAGGATAAATTTTATTTTGACCGCGCCGTTTGTTTATGGGCCCATCACGAAAACGTGGTTAAGTACAATTATCGTAAAATTTACAATTTAAATACTACACAGGGTGTATTCAGACCGTGATATGAAACAAAGGCTAGCAGTAGCTATGGTCATTAAAAATACAAAATAAAAATTAACGTTTTCCATACAATCATCCGCTGGATGCAGACCGCTTCCAATAGAGCGCTTTGGAAGTCTCTGGGGGAGGCCTATGTCCAGCAGTGGACGTCCTTTGGCTGATGATGATGATGATGATGATACCATCATCGGTGCTAAATGTATGTAGTTTGTATAGAAAACGTCAAAATGTTTATTTCTTCCGGGATTCTTTTAACGCCAGGGGGTTTGTAATCATCTTAACTATAACCTCTTTTAGTTTTCGATCACGGTCTAAATGCTGTATATTCACGAGTGAAGTTGCGGGCAATACGAAGTACTCCATAATTCGATCGAAGGAAACGAGAGTCTGCCTTAAACATCCTTAATATTAATGTGGGAGTAAGTACCCGACGGAACAGCTAAGATTCAAATGATCCTTATTATGCGCAATGAATATTCGCCTTTCACTGCCTCTTTGGATATTCACAGGCGGAACTCTCTAAATTATTTCAATCTTAACACGCCCACGGAAATGCGTAAAGCGATTTTTTTATTATATAGCTGTGAATAAGAGATATATAGATGTAAGGTGGTAGAAGAATAACGAACGGTACCTAACACATGTCACTCATCTTCAGACTAGATTATGAATCCAATAAATCTTTGCCCGATCTGGGAATCGAACCCACCGCGAACCTACAAGGATGTACATACATAGTATACTACAAGTGAATTAGGCCGACAATCTTATTATCAAACGAATCTCAACAATGTATTACTTCAATTCTATACTCATAACCCTCACACTCATAGAGTTTGATTTCTATTTGAAGAGGAGTCAAGTGCATTTTATATTCATTCTAATCATCATGGAGCAGACAAGTGTTGAAGTGGAGACGGCGCTTAGGCAAACGTAGTGTAGGACGACCTGCAGCACGATGGTCCGACGACTTGAGTAAGGCGGGTAGCGGATGGATGTGGGCCGCTCAGGACCGGGATGGTTGGCGCTTACTTGGGGAGGCCTACGTTCAGCAGTGGACGGCGATAGGCTGAGTATATATATATATAATCATCATTATCAGCTCATACTACTAACATAATTAATTGCCTCAGTAAGCACTCCAGTTAAAGTTAAAAACTTGTTACTTAAACACCAGCTGGCAGTAAAAAGTGAGCCGTAATTGAATTCTTAAAATTACATCGGATAGGCTTTGAATAACTTATTTGAAATTAAATTTACGACGCTTCGGAGAGTTTTCACACCTGCTTATGTCGTAAAAGCTATAAATTAGGTTTAGGAACTCTTGACGTATTTTCACTTAGACATATTGGGGACTGCCTCGTGGTCTAATCTAGAGGAGCTGGGTTCGATTGAGGAGATTTTCTATTAGGAAATTCTTAGTAGTCGAAGTCGGGAAATGTGCCCGATGAATAACTATAGGTTCGCCGTCTATTACGTGGGATTGATACACACGAAATGTGAGTGCAGAATTTCACCTTGCTTAATCCCTTCGGGCATTACATTCGTGAGTTTATGGTTTCCTCCTCAGCCTAAAGACGTCCACTGCTTGACATACGCCTTCCCAAAGTGTTCTGTTGGAAGCGGCTTGCATACAGCGGCTCCATCACAATTTGGCTTGCTGATGTGGTTCGCCAAACTTCATTCAAGTTTATGCGCGTTTTTGCTCAAAGGTAAAGTGTGTCAGCATAAAATTCTAACTTCGAGAAGTATAGACGTTTGTACCCGGCGGCAAGATTTTATGTCTTCAGTCCCCAATCCTAATCCACGAAGCCATCAAGGACTTTTCGTTTAATACTGAAAGTTTCTGATTTCATAAGTTACCTACTTGACAGTTATTTTTATGATTTGTAAGTTTTCTACTTTAATACGACATGAATTTCAGGAATTCAGTTTTAAAATAAAGTTTATATGATGTTCGTGAATAACTCAACCTATTGGATATATGACTAGTGTGGTGTACTATACTGTAACCCCTCTCAGTCGTAGAGGAGGCTCAATTACTTGCGAGCCTATAAATGTATATCAAAATGAGAAATTTCTAAAAACGAAACTCAATAACACTCGACCCAGAAATGAGACTACAACATCAAAATCCCTTAAAAAATAAAAAAGACAATTAAATTTATTTTTATTTTATCATATCAAATAAGTGGACATACTTTTTCGATTCCTAGACAATAAAAGATAATACGCTATGCCACAATAATGCCAAATACAAAACAATTTGCTTAATTATTTCCTTAATATGAAACACACAGTCATAAAATTCAAATTGAAATAAATTCTCCTTGATATTCTACAGCCACGATTCAGTTCAAGTGAACGAATGAATTCACAATGAATGAACGAATCAATCTCAATGTGAACGTAAACCGGGCTCGTAGAAGACTGATTGCTTTTAAGTTGCACTTTTCTTTTCAAACAAAGTTACGTTTTCTGCATTTATATCCTTGTATTATTTAGAGTACAAATTGTTTTCTTATAAAACCAAAGTGAAGGCTTTACTATAGGAAATTTTGTAAGAAATAGACCTGTCACTACAATTTATTTTAAATGCCTAAGTGTAATTCTTATGTATTTGAAAAAGTTCACAAATGCACGTAGGAGACATTAATATGGTACAGCCGCACATATGTACATGAGGCGAACATAGACGAATATAGACTATCGTAATTTTTTAATTTAATTCATCGTAAATGTAATGTAGAGCTCTCTTCGCTCATGGGACTTCATGAGATTATTAGAAGTCCTATGGCTATTCAATGTTTGAACCTTTTCTATTTCTGCTGATATTTGTAGCGAGTTCAAAGCCACCTTGCTTTGTGGGACGGGGAAATGCTTTAGAGTCTACGGATATACAGTCATAAAAAGTCATTCGATATTTTAAACATCAAAAAATTTATATAATTAAAGTAAGATATTATATAAATTACTTAAAGCATAGACAATAATAAAGAACCAAGTGAGTGAGGCATTAATTGCAAGCCTTCACAGCGAGCAGATGTAAGTGTTCTATAAATATCATTAAACTCTATTTATACTCATGCTATCTTTGATTTTCTGTGTGTACTTCGGACCTTCATCCTACAAGTTTTGACCGAAATTCTGATCATATCCAAAGCCTAACAAAGTTCATCTATATATTGTGCTATTTAACTTCGGCATCAACCTATTGTACTCAATATAGATCTATCTTCAAGTAAAAGATACTGGATTCCATCTAAAATAGAGATTAATTCACTCCCCTAGCTTCCGCGCTTTGCATACTAATATACTATGCCATCGTGGAATATAAAGGCAAGTAGTACCGAAACAAATTAATGGAAGTAATGATTGGACTCAGAGAAGGAAGTAAATTGAGAGTACACCATAATAAACCTATATAAAACTTGTTATACATAATAAGTCCGACATAATCTTACTGATTGGCACACCTTTGCCGGCCATAAACATATGAAAAAAAAAACTTTCTTGGTATAAAATTTCCAGCTTTTCGCAAGAAAACACTATTAATAGTTAGTTACGATATTTTTTTAATTCTTTACAATAACATAAATAAAAATACCTTTATAAGTCATTTTGTATTTCGTCATTAAAAATCCAATAGATCTCCTATGCGGTCATCGAACTATCTCATTTATACAAATTGGAAGTTCTCAGAAACTTCTAAAACACATTATGCAATCAACTCCAATTCTTTTAAAATATTTACAATTTCGCAAATCCTTAAGGACATTAGCCTTATTTTTTATACATCTTTCGTATTTCGGGGCAAACCCTGAATCTGCTGGTCCTGTAATAAATAACTGGAATCGCCATCTAATGCGGGGTCCAGGGGTCTGAATATTTATGATATGGAAACGTTTGTTGACCCTCGCGAGGTCCCTTCATCGTTTATGGAAGGTTGTTAGTATTTTTTGCATACTTTTTGATATGAGAAGGTTGTGTGATGCGGATTCCAGTATTTATTGTAATCATGATTCGTATATATATTGTTGGGAAGTATATGTCTTGGTGAATGTTCTCCTGCCAAAAGATGCTAAGCTGTAAACTATCTATGAGTTCTTTACAATAGTTACATATATGGCAGCCCCGTGGCGCAGTTGGCTAGACACCAGCTTGCGAAACGAGCGGCCGCGGGTTCGATCCCCGCACCGAGACAAATGTTTGGGTGATCCACAGATATTTGTTTCGGGTCTGGGTGTTTGTGAGACCGAAAAGTCTCTCGTAGTTCCTGATACCCACGACACAAGACTCATATCTTAGTGTGGGGTCAGGTCTATGTGTATGTGACTGTTGGGTGTATTTATTTATTTATTTATATGTACATAATTTTAGACTGTCAACAAACTGAATTAAGACCACCTTAGCTCGTCGCTTATTTGTTGGCACTGAAAAAAAAACTTTATAATAAACGTATATTCGTTCATCATACTTCACGAATCATGTTACAAGTATTTAATCCTCGGTTTTACGTCCCGAAAAACACTTCTAATTATACTATTTGTTAATTATTCTACACATATAATAATCCTAAAAGCTTTTAACCACACATTTTAATAAACAAAACCTCACTAGAACGCAACTCGAGATATGAAAAACAAATGTGAATGAAATGCGAATAAAATTTTAAAACACCTGAAACCGCCACAAAGCGGCTTTGCGGCTAAAAATAGGTTTTTTTCGCCCAAACACACTACAATGGATTCGGTATCCGTTGAAAAAGGTCGGAGGGTAACTTTTTAACCGGCTATCGGAATACTATAGAAAGGATAGGCATTTTGAAGATTGAGTCTTCTAATATATTTAGTATATTAAGAGGTTTTGTCCAGAAACTTTAGTATCACTACATAGTATAAAACAAAGTTGCTTTCTCTGTCCCTATGTCCCTTTGTATGCTTAAATCTTTGAAACTACGCAACGGATTTTGATGCGGTTTTTTTTAATAGATAGAGTAATTGAAGAGGAATGTTTATATGTATGATAACATCCATTAAATATCAGCATTGCACCCGTGCGAAGCCGGGGCGGGTCGCTAGTTTAGTTATATAGCCAAAACTTGTAAAGGTCATTTCTACATACAATATTTATTGTTGTGTCTAAGTACTGTGTGTAAGTGTGTACTTTCTCCCTCTCACATATGTCGCGAGACTGCAGACTGGGTATTTAACGTAGGTATATATTTTTATGATTTTTTAATACTTTCACGCGTGTTTGACATCTCAAGTTAGACATTACTAAAATATTTAATAATAATACGACAGTCAGAGATGTTTATTGATGCCTCTTAGACGTCTATATTGGGACCTGTCGATACTCGAAAAATACATATCTTTATGAGAAAAATTTCATTTCGTAGTATATAATTATAACAGCGGTTTGTCAACCAATCTCAATAAGAAATCGCTTAAAAGTTAAAAAAATATTTTATAAGCCTATTAAACTCTCGAAACAAAGGTGGAATTATTTGAAGAATGGCGTAACAAAGCGCGCGGTACTTTTCCCGCGGCGCTCGCTAACAGCTCAATCGAAATTCTTTTGTCTACCCTCGGTCAAAGGGAACGTTCAAAAACTTCCACGAATTACTTCTTATTTTATGTGTTTTGCGAATGTTGGAATAAGAATGATTTTATACGAGAATTTAGCTTGTGAGTGTGGTTTCGGAGTTTCATATTGTAATGCAAGAATGGTTATTAAGTTTTTTAAAAGACGGTTTCAAACCAACTTTTCGAGTCTAATCTATCTGACTATTTAACTCCCGTCGATTAGAGCCTGTACGAGCAAAAATCGCAAATTGGGATAAGGCCACTGATTTTACGTCGTAATAATTATTTTTCATCTGATCATATTTCGTTAAAAGCAATGCATTTATTTTTTTTGTTTCCAAAAATTGTAACCTACCAGCGCGATGTCCATATCTTTTTTTGTCAAAATTTATAGCTACACGTATAAAACCATTACTTAATATCAATATTAATTCTATATCATAAACGTGTACCTGATCCCTATATGAACACATGCCTGATAGGGCCTCAGCTATCGATTTCATTTTATTAAGACAAGCGAGGTTACAACAACGTTTCCGATCGCGCTCTGTTCCTCGCCGTAAGTAATGTTATTTTTATCGAGTTCTCGCTCCATTGCGTATGAATGATATTACCTGTTTCTGTCAGTTATTATATGTATATATGAAGCTACACTATGTGGCATAAGTTGTAGGTGGAATCATGTTCTATGACTAGCGTTTATAGACTAGGGTTTTACACTTAATTCTTGATTTTTTTCCATAACATTATAGTGATATTAAAGCTTATTATAAGCATATTGAAACAAGTAAGCATTTTGTTTTCAGCGAATTTTAATTGATTTTGATACACTATATTCTACCCAGTACGTTAGTTGTCAATAAAACTGCTAAAGAATCATTAGTTTGAAACGTAGAATATCAGTCTCAAAAAAAAACTTATACCACGCCGTCATTTGGTACTGGTACCAGGTGTACTACCTTGACTGTCGTTTGTTTATATACCGGTATGAATATAGATACAGCGCTTTATTTGTGGGGCCACGTGGTGCACGCAACGCGTCAAAAGGAAACATTTAAAAAAGGTTCTCATCTTATCTTCAAAGATTTACGTTTATAACACCAAGAACCAATTTAATTCGATTTTTTTCTCCAAACACAGTGGAAAATTGTGTTGACCGACTACAATAATTTTTTATAAATATAAAATTACCGAATTAAGCTTTCCCTCAAAAAAACCCTTAAAAAAGAAGCGTTCCCTAACAAAAACGCCTGGATTTATTACCTCTGCACAAGTACCTGATATTATGCAATGCAGTTTACACAGTATCGATTTAAGAGCCATCCATCTTTCAATCACCACACTTACAAACCACACAATTTGGGCTCTACAAATCATATGTTTGCCACTCGTCTATCGTTCAATCGAAGCCTGATTCCCAATACAGCAATTAGCATGTACGGTATGAATAACCAGCGAGGCGAGCGTCAAAGGCAAGTGATTATCGCGCACTCAGCCGCGGTCAAGTGGCTGGCTCAGCTACAACGCACCACCACAATTGGAATCTGCATACAGATGAGATACGGCTCTTAATGCTGACGCTTGTATACATAACTACTGGTATAGAGTACAGCTAATTGTGACGTAGAGAATGCATGGTATTGTTGGTCCAATACAAAGGTGAAGACGTTGGTCCAGTAAAGAATTCAGTAATGTTATTTCTATAGAAACAAAAGCCCGAAGTACCTAACGATGTTCAGAATCTTCAAGATTTAAATCTTTATTTTATAAAAGCGACTTGACGACCGTCTCTGATAGGTGATGGTGATAAAATGACAGTTCGTGATCAAAATCTGTGGGATTTTGCTCATAGTTTTCAAAAAATATCTGAATCACATACTTTTTTGTCCCGGTGTACAAAATTCATCGATCATTTCAGACTGACCCCTAACTAACTGGCAGACAAAAATAAAGCCTAAAAGAAAATGCCTTAAAACATTTAAAAGCCATCAGTATATTGATAGTTCCGTTCAGAAACTGCGATAAAGTTTCACCTCTTGGCTGCTCTCCAAAATCGATGGGTATTTAAGGCCTAGCTTTGTACGCCAATGCAAGCTGTACAGGATGTATTCAGACCGTGACTGGAAACTAAAGCAAGTAACAGCTGAAGTAATTATAAACACACTGACTTTAAAGAAAATCCCGACAAAAAATTGAAGTTTTCTTAACAATAAACATAGATATAAAATGTATGCGGTTGTCAAATGTCAAAATTTTAATTTTTTTTTTCTCTAACATCAGAGATTTTTTAATCATCTTAGCTATATAGGCCTGAGTTTCCGACCACGGTCTGAATACAACCTGTATAAGACAAGCAATATTATTATCCAATTATTTACTAGTAGGAGGGAACCCGCTTTCAGTTTGCTCACAACTCGCCTGCCACTAAATTACTTTGTTTTTGGAAGTTTGTCAGAGGTCGGGGGTTAATTTACCACTAGTTAAGTATACACTGCTAATATAGGACAATTTTTTGTCTAGGCTCGTTTTTATTAAAATTCATAGAAAGTTTTTCAATTAAACAATATGCAATATTTGTTTTACTTCAGATATTGCCACTGTCTTTATTTCTAAAAACTATTCTATTTAAAATAGTTGAAACTCAAAACATTAAGAAATATTAAAATTCTAAAAATTAATGTTTTTATTTAATCACCATTTCGGGCTCTTAAATCTATTTCACCGCAGAAATCTTTATAATAAATTACCATTTTTAATTAAATATTATCACATAATCAATTTCTACAGGTTTTAAGTTAGAAAACAATGTTTGAAACATTGGTTAAATTTGTAGCAAGACATTATTTAATTAAGATATCAATGTACGTAATTATCGATTAATTACGGCATGTTAAATCCGTGAAAAATATTCGCATAATTGCGCAGCATATTATACATTTAATTTGGTATTTTTAAAGCCCGAGAAATTGGTTAAGCGGTCACCTAACGAACAAGGATATAAACACACACAACAATCCACCTACAGGAAGCTCTCATAACTATTTAAATCACAATCTAAACTGAAAACCTTTAAACCTCGTTATAACAATGTCGGTCATTACCCGCGTGGAACATAAAGAAACCAATAAACATGGGAGCTCACGATAAAAACTTCAAATGATGTAACAGCTAGACGAGCCGTAATTACCCGGCGCCTGGGCCCGGCTAGCACGACCTACCTAGCTTTTATTAACCCATAACTTGCTATTTTTATGCTGCACGTTTGTATGTAATGGGAATTTTTAAATGCCAATTTTTTTTTCATTGGGTCTTATTTTCATAGTAAATTTATAAGTAAAAGATGTCACGTCCACTGCTGGATATAGGTCTCTCGTAAGGCAGGTAACTGGGCTTGAACTTCGGCCCTCCTCATCCAACCTATGCCAGTTTTGCTGATATTGTCAACCCACCTAGCCAAAGGGCGTCCTACACTACGTTTAACGAGCTATGGTATCTACTCCAGAACACGTGGTTTCTCTCATCTGTTATTTCGTACTACAAAAGGTCAAAAGTAAAACAATGCTAAGAAATTGCTAAGATTCGATCGAGATAATATTAATGTCATTTCATATACCAACGTCGATTTTCTGAGTACGAGTCTACTCTAGAATTAAGAAAGCTTTATTATGATTTAGTGTAAAACAAATCTTATATCACTGCCCCACGTTAAAACTTTGACATATGTAGAAGCATCGAGTCTTTATAATAAAGATAGATAAGTTACATACGTTTATAAGCAATAATGTCACCAAGTATAACATTGTTGCCGAAACAGCCTTCCGCAAACATTGTCGCAGTATGTCGAGTGAGCATCATTAGTTGCGGTCGTCGGTTCGGTTTCATAACACGATTCTATATTACAATCTCGTCGTAAACAGTCAAATATGAAATAAGCAGTCACAATGTATATTTGCAAAGACATAGTATTGTATTTTTGAAATTTTATTTGAAACGGATTGTGAAAACGTTTGTGAACTTTAATCATAATCTTTCTAAACACACGTCTGCGGGAAAGGCAGCAACTAATTCTGAAAAAGAAGCTACGAACGTAAACACACAAAATCAAACAAGGTATCCCATTTTTGGACACGGATCTCCTCTACAACTAAGAGGTTTTTAAGCCTTAGTCTACTCCGCTGGTCTAGTACGAGTCGGTGGACTACACACCTAAGAAATCCCTCAGAACATTTAAGTGTACAAGTTTCATTATTATTTACCTTCACCGTTAAGGAACTTGATTATACATTGTGAACAAACCCACATAAATTCTGCACCTATTCACCTATCAATTATCTCTGCACCACCCTAAGGCTGACTGGTAGATAATGCCTTAGGCATTAAGTCCGCCTTTATACAATGTTTTGTACAAGAAGCATAAATATACAAATTTGAAAAATTTGCGGTGTGTACCTGTGGTTTGAGCCTGCGACATCCGGAATTCTCGACCGCGCACCTAAGCCTCGAGGCTATCACTTCTTTAAAAATGGTGCAACACTTAAAATATTATTTGACAGCCCCGTGGCGCAGTTGGCTAGATACCAGCTTGCGAAACGAGCGGCCGCGGGTTCGATCCCCGCACCGAGACAAATGTTTGTTTGATCCACAAATATTTGTTTCGGGTCTGGGTGTTTGTGAGACCGAAAAGTCTCTCGTAGTTTCTGATACCCACGACACAAGACTCGTATCTTAGTATGGGGTCAGGACTATGAATGTGACTGTTGGGTGTATTTATTATCTATAGGAAGTAAACCTACATAAGTTTGCATATACTTACTCGTATGTAGACTCCATTTAATAAACAAAGGCTTATCCGATAGCAGACACGTTATAATTACCTTTCATTATAGTTTAGCCCATTAATTACCACGCAATTAGAACATAAGACTAGGACCAGGCCCCCAGTCCCCGGCAGCCCCACTATTCCTGGCTACGGTAGCGGCCATGGTAACGGTGGGGCGGGGAGTGCTAAGAATCCCCGGGTTGGCCCCGGCTACCACCCCCGACGACGACTGGCCCTGGTAACACACAACATACGCACGTTGAGGACAGACGAGAAGATTGTCGAACTGGAAGAAGAATTGAGCGGGTTACACTGGGACATTCTGGGGTTGTCGGAAGTCCGCAGGATTGGGGAGGACACGATAACCCTCAAGTCCGGTAACCTGCTCTTCTACCGGGGGGACGACCAACAGTCCAGAGGAGGTGTCGGATTTCTCGTCCGCAGGTCTCTCATTAACAACATCGTATCCATCGAAAGTGTGTCGAGCAGGGTAGTGTACCTGATACTCAGAATATCCAAAAGATATTCGTTGAAGGTCATACAGGTATACGCGCCGACCTCGACACACCCAGATGAAGAAGTAGAGGAGATGTATGAGGACATAAGTCGGGCCATACATACTTCTAAAACCTACTTCAATGTTGTTATGGGAGACTTTAACGCAAAGTTGGGCATGAGAAGCGATGCGGAGTTGAAAGTGGGGCAATTTGGACATGGGCAACGGAACCCCAGGGGTCAGAGGCTGGCTGAATTCCTGGAGAAAGAGGGACTCTTTGCGATGAACTCTTTCTTCCAGAAGCCGCCTCACAGGAAATGGACCTGGCTGAGCCCTGATGGTTCCACGAGAAATGAGATAGATTTCATCTTGACGACGAAACGACGGATATTCAGTGATGTCTCTGTGATCAACAGGGTGAAAACCGGTAGCGATCACCGAATGGTTAGAGGCTCATTGAATATCAACGTCCAATTAGAAAGACGTCGCTTGATGAAGTCTACGCTACGACCTACTCG
Source organism: Cephonodes hylas (assembly GCA_030295005.1). Classification (NCBI taxonomy): domain Eukaryota; kingdom Metazoa; phylum Arthropoda; class Insecta; order Lepidoptera; family Sphingidae; genus Cephonodes; species Cephonodes hylas. Next base: position 12,527,337 of record AP025372.1, on the reverse strand, counting down.
CGCCCGTATCCAAAACCCCGAGAGCTTTCAACTCGAGCTGAAAAATCGCTTCGAGTGCCTGGAAGAAAACCTTGCCGTGGACGAGTTAAACAGCGGTTTGGTAGAAGCTGTCCATGCGGTAGGATCTAAGCATTTTAGACCTCGCCGTAGAGATAGACCACAAAAACTCTCGGTCCACACTCTTGACCTTATGGCCGAACGTCGATCTATGGCGCTGCAGTCTTCCGAGGATGCCGAAGCATATCGTCAGCTCAATAGACGGATCTGGAAGTCCTTGCGACACGATGTCCGTGCTCACAATACTGTGAGCATTAAAGAGACAATAGAGCGGAACGGAGGCTCCAAAGTGTTTGCAAGAGACTTGTCTATTGGGCAAAGGCAGTTGTCTAGGCTGAAGACGGAGGGCGGCCGCGTAGTGTCGACGAGGGCAGAGGTTTTAAGGGAGATCGAGAGGTTCTACGGACAACTTTACACCTCGGTTGCCAAGCCCGCTGTTCGCTCGGCCGAAGACCCGAGAGCCGAGTTGATCCGCCACTTCAGCGATGATATCCCGGACATCAGCCTGTGTGAGATTGAGATGGCCCTGAAACAACTTAAGAACAACAAGGCGCCGGGTGAGGACGGAATCACTTCAGAGCTTCTGAAAGCGGGCGGAACGCCGGTACTTAAAGTCCTTCAGAGGCTCTTCAATTCCGTTCTCCTCGAGGGCTCAACGCCAGAGGCATGGAGCAGGAGCGTGGTGGTACTGTTCTTCAAAAAAGGTGACAACACCTTGCTGAAGAATTACAGGCCCATCTCGCTCCTGAGCCATGTCTATAAGTTGTTTTCGAGGGTCATCACAAATCGTCTCGAACGCAGGTTTGATGACTTCCAGCCGCCCGAACAAGCTGGTTTCCGAAAAGGCTTTAGCACCATAGACCACATCCATACGCTTCGGCAAGTTATCCAGAAAACCGAGGAATACAACTTGCCGCTTTGTTTAGCGTTTGTGGACTTTGATTCGATCGAGACGTGGGCGGTGCTAGAGTCTCTCCAGCGGTGCCACATTGACTGTCGGTACATCGAGGTGTTGAAAAGCATATACAGCAACGCCACCATGTCGGTCCGAGTACAAGATCAGAGCACGAAGGCTATTCCACTACAGAGAGGCGTGAGACAGGGAGATGTTATATCTCCGAAACTGTTCACTGCCGCGCTGGAAAACGCCTTCAAGCTCTTGGAGTGGAAAGGATTCGGCATCAACATCAACGGCGAGTATATCACACACCTTCGGTTTGCCGACGATATTGTAGTCATGGCAGAATCGCTGGAGGACCTTAGCACTATGCTCGAAGACCTCAATCGAGTCTCCCAACAGGTGGGTCTTAAAATGAACATGGACAAGACGAAAATCATGTCGAATGTCCATGTTGTGCCCACCCCAATCGCAGTTGGGGGCTCGACTCTCGAAGTTGTAGACGAATATGTCTATTTGGGACAAGTGGTCCGGTTAGGCAGGTCCAACTTCGAGAGAGAGGTCAATCGTCGAATCCAACTCGGTTGGGCAGCGTTCGGAAAGTTAGGAGACGTCTTCTCGTCCAAAATACCTCAGTGCCTGAAGACAAAAGTCTTCAATAGTTGTGTGTTACCAGTGATGACTTACGGCACTGAGACGTGGCCTCTCACTAAAGGCGTCATGGGACGGCTCAGGGTCACTCAACGAGCTATGGAGAGGGCTATGCTCGGGGTTTCCCTACGTGATCGAATCAGAAATGAGGAGATCCGTAGGAGAACTAAAGTAACCGACATAGCCCAACGGATTAGCTCGTTGAAGTGGCAATGGGCCGGCCACATGGCGCGGAGAACTGATGGCCGATGGGGCCAGAAAGTTCTCCAGTGGAGGCCACGTACTGGCAAGCGCAGCGTGGGACGTCCCCCGACAAGGTGGTCCGACGACCTTGTCAAGGTCGCGGGACGTCGCTGGCTGCAGGCGGCTTCCGACCGTTCCCGGTGGAAGTCATTGGGGGAGGCCTATGTCCAGCAGTGGACCACTAATGGCTGATATGATGATGATGATGATGATAGAACATAATTAGAGTTCACAGAGGCGACTAAATTTGAGAGCGTCTACATAATGGCACATTAAGATCAAATTCATATTATGTTTTCATACATAATACTGGAGATTGAGAGGCAGTTTCGTCTGGCCGCAATTTTACAAAAAATAACTTATGTAGAATCGCATTTTTCCAAAAATTTGATTCAGTAACTTATATTTTATTACTTCGTATTATAGTATAGACTGATATTTACTTCTATATCCATACATACATACTTATTACATACGCTCATTGTATTCTTCGAAGGGGTAAGGAAAGAAGCATTTCTGCACCCAGGTTTCGCCAGGTATAGGCATATAAGTCCGACCTTAGAGGAGGTATAGGCCGTTTTTAGTCATACTTACATAAATATCATGCCCATATGATAAATAAACAGTTTCATTACCAACAGCACTTACCCATTCCGGGAACCAAACCAATCAATCTATAAAGTACTTTCCGGGAACAACCGGGATGAATTACTCACATACACGTGTACGTTCTACAATTCAATGTATGGCCGTATTCCCATGGGCCTCACGGCATCTCTTCCATAGGAATTGGCTATCGATCCACTGCAGGTCACTCTAACCCGCACTGGTCTGTGGGTGCAATTTATTCTAAATGCAACCTTTGTCACTGCTGTGGTTTGACGAGAAATGTCAGCTTGCCATTTTTCATTTTATAGGCCTTTGCGTCAAATGTTATATTTATGAGTAGGTTTTGAAGTTTATAATTCATCAGCTTTATGGCTCTACTGGGCAAGAGCTACCTCTCCAATATTGAGGGGTTAAATTTTAGTCTTTTGGTGTTTTATAATCCTGTGACACAGATGCCAAGAACCCAGTACGCGAAACGAGAGATCGCGGGTTTGATTCCTGCACTAAGACAAATGTTTATGTGCTTCACAAACATATGTTTGGGATCTGGGTGTTAACGAGATCATCTATCGTTGTTTCTGATACTCATGACACATGACTCGTATTTAAGTCTGGGTTCAAGACGTTTATGTAACTTTAAGAATTTTTTAAAATTAGTTACTTTGATACACATACCACCAAACATAAAAAAAGTTTCGAAATGTTTTTCTCGGCATATCATTGTTTTCTTCGGCTTTACCACGAAAGTCGATTCTATTACCTAACATAAATTCGCAAATGCTACACATAACACACTCAGCCTATAATAGGTCAGAACTCTCAGTGCAATCCAACATTGAGAGCTCTATGCAGTTGAAGCACTAAGGCTGAATGGAAACTTCAATTGCATACGTCTGATAGCAATCGAATTGATTCAGACTATCAAAGTCGATCAATTGCAATCAGTATCACACGATTCATTCTAATTACATTATTCTCTTAGTCGTAGGGAAGAACATATACCACGGGCCTCTTTCACATCTGGGAGGGTTAGCTTAAAGAATATAAAAAGCAAAAGTACTAAAAAGTTTAACCTCGTCATTTTTCAATCATGAAGGAAACAAAAACTACAGTATCACTGTTTAAATGAAACGGTGTGGTATTAAAATTATGTAGAAAAAATAAAAAGGTCTATGTCGACAAATAGTTTGTATGTTATAATAACAGTATAAATGACTAAATATAATATAGAATTTTAATTAACCGTTCATAACGATCTGACGATACTACATCATCATCATTTTCATCATTAGCAGCCAATTGTTGTCCACTGCTGGACATAGGCCTCCCCCAATGACTTCCACCGGGAACGGTCGGAAGCCTCCTGCAGCCAGCGACGTCCTGCGACCTTGACAAGGTCATCGGACCACCTTGTTGGGGGACGTCCCACGCTGCGCTTTCCCGTTCGTGGCCTCGACTGGAGAACTTTTTGGCCCCATCGGCCATCAGTTCTCCGCGCCATGTGGCCGGCCCATTGCCACTTCAACGAGCTAATCCGTTGGGCTATGTCGGTTACTTTAGTTCTCCTACGGATCTCCTCATTTCTGATTCGATCACGTAGGGAAACCCCGAGCATAGCCCTCTCCATAGCTCGTTGAGTGACCCTGAGCCGACCCATGACGCCTTTAGTGAGAGGCCACTTCTCAGTGCCATATGTCATCACTGGTAACACACAACTATTGAAGACTTTCGTCTTCAGGCACTGAGGTATATTGGACGAGAAGACGTCTCCTAACTTTCCGAACGCTGCCCAACCGAGTTGGATTCGACGATTGACCTCTCTCTCGAAGTTGGACCTGCCTAACCGGACCACTTGTCCCAAATAGACATATTCGTCTACAACTTCGAGAGTCGAGCCCCCAACTGCGATTGGGGTGGGCACAACATGGATGGACGATACTACACACAATCTTAATTATATGTTTTATAAATTGTATTTAAAAATCATCCTTTCAATGAGACAAAAGCTTCAATAATATCAAACCGACACCGACCTCCTAAAGAAACCAAAATGTGGGGTCTACTTTACTTACGCATAAAAAACCTAGTATAATCTAAACTTCACATATTTAACTGAATCTTCTTCTTCATCAACCCATCTACGCCCACTGCTGAGCACGGGTCTCCTCTACCTATTCTATTCTATTCTATTCTGTTTAACTGAATAAAATCTACTATACTTAACAAACCTACCTGATCTTATCAAGTCAGTCATTCGTATTATCTAAGTACTGTAATACTATAGCAGCGTAGCACCGTAGCGTCGTAGCACACACCTACTACGCCCTACACGCTCCACTGGCTACGCCGCACATGAATACACGGAAATTGCATTTCTGTTCGAGATTTTAGATATACCTTTTGTTTTTCAATGAACTCGTATTCTAAAGGAAAGCTACTAAATCTTTTTAGCTTCTGTGGATATTTCTTTTCTATCTTTTGTATTTGTACGTTTCTTTTACTGTTTAGAAATATCTTATAGAAGTTTTGAACTACTAATATTTTGACAATTATTTAAAAAATATGAAATAAATATCTCCTTATGCATTGCAGTATTTGATCAAAAATGATTTTTTATTAAGAATAATTAACGCTTAAGTTTAGACGCTATCACTATCGTACCTTACTTAGCAAATACTAACAAACTAGATTTTGATATAAACGAACATTATAAAAGACGATTAGTTAATTATAAAGCCAGGTCATAATAAAATACGCCACTCAAATATAAATTGAATATTCATTTAATAAATAGAATCTTCTCTTTTACATAAGAATCTCAAACGACATCGTTCTTCATAATAATTCCCGACGAATAAAATTTAATAGCCCGTAAAATAACTAAGCCAACTCAAATTTCAATTTGATCACGGCAACGTGAGCGTTTTGTAGAGCGACATTTTTCCTTCGCAATCTTCTCAAATACATATCTGAGCCGAATTATAAGGGCCCTCTCTGGAATGCTTTCAAGGGCGCACGTTGAAATTCTCATATTAACTGCAGGGCCGTAATAAGGTTTTATGTGGGTCAGACCGCCCGAGCAATTGTTGGGATTTTATTGTATGTCATTAATTGGGTGATTATCTCATTTATGTCTTGTGCCACGAGCCATTGAATGTGGAGCATTTTGAATTAATTGCGTTGGAAGCTGAGGGCATTTGTATTAAGTAGAGAAATCTATGATGGTTAAGGTAATTAAAGAAATGCGGAAACACGCAATAGGTGTTAAGAACAAATGTAGAATAAATACTTTTATGGTTATAATAAATTAATTTCGAAATAAACTTAAAAGATATCCAACTAATGATTTCTTAATTAAATATCTGAATAATTAGTATAAATTGCGCAAAAATGAATACGACAAGCGATATCTAAATATGGCGGATGGGATGATTTAGAAAAATCAATATAAAGTGTCATCTAGCATAACTTCAATGCGTTGAGGCTCCTAAAAACGTTACTGTAAATATTAAAACTACACTGTATTTATTGTAAATGCCTTTTGTTCTGTAAATAAATTTATAGCGTACCTTAGATGTAATTACATTGTATACATTAACCTAATAAGATACGCCAGAGAACAGACAAAATCTTCACAGTAAACGCTCAAAAACAGCCATCTTAAAACATCTTTACAACATTTTTGTGTCCAATGGCAAAGGTATTAAAAAAACAATTACCTATGACGTCATATGCACCAGGGTAATTACCCTGGCCCTTAATTATACGTGACTTTTGAAAAAAATATCAGCAAACGTAGCAGAAACATGCTTGTACAAGTTGCTTGCAAACCGCTTAGCGCTCAAAACTAACCGAGTTTTAATTGCTCATGCCTGTATCACGTAAGGGCAAAGTTTCGCTTGACGGGTTAAATGCTCCATGAAGTTGCATGTTTTTTTTTCAGTCGAGTTTTTTCCGAACTCAATTACACGGTTAAGCAATATTTTTAAAAAATATGGAACTTTTTCGTATCTACAATTGGTATAGGACTGATGATTTGAAGGGTGATGAATGTATATTCAACAATCAGTAAGAACCTATCATAACAAGTCACTTCAATATGAAAATCTATTGACAGCTCTAAAGCTGTTACGAATGTCAAACTAATATAATACACAGATATCTACGTTAAATATACTCATTCATTTATTAATAATCACCTTAAAAACCCCCTTAGTTATAGATGAAGCCCGTCCCCAGCAGTGAGAAACATTTTCTTAAGGGAAAATTGGTTTAACTTTTTAAAAGAAACTATGTCATAGAAATATTTTTTTGTTTTTTTTTTTTTTTATGTTAAATATACATTTAACATACTCATCATTGATTGTTATTAAGAAATAACTTAGACATTCTTCAAAGACTGAAGTTACAAGGCAGTAACCTCAAACACCAGAATACCGCCCTGCCCATAGGTATTTCAAGGGCGGTTGAAATTCATCCGGCATACCCTTGCAATAGACTCGGGTGAGGCGCCACGCCGGTGATCCTAGTTATGGTAATAACAGGTACGTGTTCTCTCATTTACATCTTCCTTCGTGTAGGCTTGAACGATCTCTGAAATTTGTTTAGAATTCTGTTTCTTGTTTGATGTGAGATCAGTTAAGGCAATCGTAGAACTTTAGTTTTAGGGAAGATTTTGTAAAATTTATTTAACATGTTAGATATTTTCAACCATTTTCTTCCGTTAGGAAATACTCAGTAATAGAACGGAAACCGGTAATGTGCTTGAAAAAAGAGCACAAGTGGCAAAACCCTCTTGCAGAAAAATACCTTTGTTTAACCTCAAGGTCTACTGGTATGTATTTCTATGCATTAATTTCTAAATTGTTTGATGGAGTAAAAATTTTTATACTACCAGGTAGTGTGTAAAATATTACCTACACCTTGTATGTACAAAGGTTTTGAAAAGACCGTGATCGAAAAATAAAACAGTTAATAGAAAATCGTGTAAAAACTCCCGACAAAAGATGACATTTCTAAATATATTTATTATATTCCAAGCGACCAACTAATTCCAACTAACCTTCATATAAAACTAGAATGAGATTGCAACCATGCACGATTCCCCACACTTCGTTCCCACACGTAACTAATAGAAACAGAACAACGAACAAGTTGTACACGTGCTCGCTCCCGGGACAATATTCATCACAACTAATCGCAACTTCTCTCCCCTGGCACCTCTCCCCTGTCTACTCGAGTGGACGGCGCGAGTAATATCTGGCGCTTGTGAACTGACAGTGAACGCGGAAAAGATTACCTCTAATTAATATGGTGGAATTGTCGTCTATTTAATGGGTAATAGTAACTATTGATGGTAACAATTGTATGTTACGATTGATTTAAAGTAAATGTTTAAATGCGTTTGCTAAATGGTAAGTTTTAGATTGATTTAATTGAGGTCAAAAATACGTTTGCATTACATCAGTGTGGAATAAAGCTAGGCGCGATAGAAAGAAAAAATAATGACCGTTTTTACAGCAAAATGCCGAAACTATGAAAGGGCTTCAAATTCCTGAACTAAAACAATTTTTTGTAACGTCGATGTGTCTCTGTGTAATTGTAGATAATTTCTCTGGATTTCGAGTCAGCTTTTTATCTTTTTTTACAGAAATAATAACCAAATATCCTTTGATTAATTCATATTGTCACACAAGATACGATTATTAAACGAGTTAAAATTTCCATAGCGCTATAACTGCTAAATTAAATGCTGAACTACCGTCAGATTATACCAAAAGGAATAGCGAGACGAACCCTTATTTTATCTATGTTCCCTTAATTATTCCGAAGATAAAAGGCTATCTGACGCTTGATTGCGAAACTTTGTATCTCCCAGTGTTTTGTGAAGTTAACTTAATACGGGTTATTTAAACCGTTTCTACGGAAGATTTCAACTTCATCTATAGTGTACCAAGATGAAGTAAAATTTACTATAAGTGTTGATGACTTTAAGTCAAAGTCAAAGTCAAATTTCCTTTATTCAAATAGACTTTCACAAGCACTTTTGAATCGTCAATAATTTATGCTATTTTTTAAAACTAGTGCCGCTTCGAAACGTGTTATCGCTGGTCGTAAGGTTTTTGGATACGCGATCAATAAAAATAATATAAGTATTAATGGCATCAAAGTTTTGGCCCGCGCAGAATCTCAAACCCCAAGCATAGCTCTGACTTTTCTAAATTATTTATGTACGGTATTAAGAATGAGTTGCCACTGGTAAACTAGAACCCTTTCAGTCTAGCAGTGAGATATGTAAAGGTTTATGACGATGATACAAAGACGTAAATAGCGTTGTATTTTTACACGTAGCAGTTACTATGTTTTAAGTCTTACCTTATTACATTTGCGTTGTGTTGCTTACTTTATTAAACAGCAAAGAGGCTATAATTTATTTATTTAAATATAACATAAGGCCGATAAAGTTTGTTTGACTGTTCAAGGATAATTGCAACAGTTTCTTACCATCAATCCAGGCGCTTAGACAGAGAACGTATAAAGAGAACCCTCCTATTTTAAACTCGCGAATTTTATACCTCGGGAATAAGATAACGATAATAATAAGCGATATCCTAGGGAATAAGTAGATGAAAGTGTTATTTCGCTGTTAAAGGCCTATTCTTCTTCTTCTTCTTCTTCATCAACCCATATACGCCCACTGCTGAGCACGGGTCTCCTCTACCATTGAGAGGGTTTAGGCCATAGTCCACCACGCTGGCCTAGTGCGGGTTGGCGGACTACACACCTAAGAAATTCCTAAGAACTTTTAGATGTGCAGGTTTCATCACGATGTTTTCCTTCACCGTTAAAGCAAGTGATAATTCAATTTGAATACACACATAACTTCCAAAAGTCAGAGGTGTGTGCCTGGGGTTTGAACCCGCGACCGCCGAGATTCTCGACCGCGCGCCTAAACGTCGAGGCCATCACTGCATTTTTTTTATTTTTATTTTTTTTTTTTTTTTCTATTTACATCAAGTAAATACAAAACGCAAGTAAAACAAAAGATACGAGTTTGAAAAGTATAATGGAGGAATAAATAAGAATCATTACGGTGTTTAAAAAGGGTCCGTTTTTCGGGAAACGTCATGAAATATTCAGCACGCGCAGTTCGTGTTTAGATCGCCAAAGTTTCACAGTTAGGCGGAGTTTAAACACGTGGATGTGTTGGGAGACTAGCGGCTCTCACCTTGCTTGTATAAACGTAATATATATTACGTCTATATCCTCGAAAGGTGGGCACAGGTGCAGTTGTGCAACCACTTGTAGGTGATCACTATTTTTCCGACCCGTTTTTAGGCTCAAAGCCGCCATTTAAATTTTTGTATTTTTTATAAACACTTTACCCGACTAACCCTAGTGGACACGAGAGATGAATCTAGGAACTTCAAATCATACAGCACTCTACGGGGCTAATCTACTCTTTTTTAATTTTAAAGGGGAAAGTGCATTTACCTCAAAACCAACGCACTTTACCTACTGCATGGAACATGGAACATGTCGATTTCTGTAGAGATTGATTCAGAATTTTTTACCTGAAGTTCCCTCTTATAAAATACTAGCGACCCGCCCATGCTTCGCACGGGTGCAATGCTGATATTTAATGGATGTTATCATACATATAAACCTTCCTCTTGAATCACTCTATCTATTAAAATAGCCGCATCAAAATCCGTTGCATAGTTTCAAAGATTTAAGCATACAAAGGGACATAGGGACAGAGAAAGCGACTTTGTTTTATACTATGTAGTGATAATCAAGAATTATCCAAAATTTCATTGATTTACATGTTGCATAGATTATTCAAGTCAAACAAACAAGCTGTTACACAATACTTATCAAACGCTTTAGTTCTAGTTCGTGATAGTAGTTTGTTTCTGGCCTAGTTCTAACTAAGCTACCACAAAAGAGTATTCAAATTTAGACAAACAAGATGCTAATACCCACACGGTGCCGCAAGAACGTCCTCATACATTTTTAAAGTCGCAAACTTGCAACTCTTGAACGCGACTTGAATACTTAGCCTGCACGTGTCTTCTATTTGTATCAAATATTTTTTTATTATACTCATTTTTTACTTACGATAAAAAATACTGAAAGTCATGGGTTTAGGCACGCGGTCGAAATTTTGACTTTCGCGGGTTCAAACCTCTGACTTTTCGAAGTTATGTGTGTAATCACAATAAATTATCACAAACTTTACCGGTGAAGGAAAACAACATGAGAAAATCCGCACATTTTAAAATCTTAGTAATTTCTCGAGTATGTAGAGCAGTGGTACCCAAACTTATTTTGTCTACTGCCCACTTTGAGAATAAAACATTTTTTAGCGCCCCCATTAAAACGCGCGAAACCACAAATGAAAATAAAATAAAATATTTATTTAACCGTCATCCTAAAAAAAAAAAAAAAACAAGACCCACTCTGGACAGTAGTGGCCACTTTGCACCACCATTACCCAAGATTCTTAAAAAAAAAAAGACTGATGTAGAGCCAACCCGCACTTGGCCAGCGTGGTAGACTAAACCCTTTCAGCTATAAAGGAGGTCTATGCCCAATAGTGGGTTGTATATGGGTTGATAATGACTTATATTAATTAAATCCACACTCTTGTATCCCTTAAGGAGTACTATTGATGTATATAAGCGTATACCTTTACTTTGCCCTGTTAATTACTGTAGTAATTGCTTTAGATAATAGTACTTCTGAGTTTATTGTTAACAGCCAATTAAGACCGTGAAATGGAAATAGTAAATTTTTTTTACCAGTCCCGTGGCGCAGTTGGCTGGACACCAACTTGCGAAACGAGAGGCCACAAGTTCGATCCTCGCACCGAGACAGTTGTTTGTGTGATCCAAAAATATTTGTGAAAATGTCTCTCGTAGTCTCTGATACTCACGACACAGGACTTGTAACCTAGTTTGGGGTCAGAGCTATGTATGTGACTGTTGGGTCTATTAATTATTTTTTTATATCCGTAAATTTATTATCTAGAGTCAATTGAATCTATCCCACCACACACTGGCCACTGCAACTTGTGTGCTCTATGATCAACAGCACGCACAGTATTCATTTCAAACAACATAGCTCAGCGAATCTAACGGTTAGTTTACATACGTTCTATTCAACATTGTTTTTTACATATTTTTACTAAACTTTAACAATTCACGCGATAACAAAACCTCCTTTAAACACACAAGTACTTGTGCATTCCCGAAGTATATTGTAGCCAAAGTTACGTAAGAACACATGACAGGCTGCCGAGACGGTCGGTGAATACATAACCTCCCATACAAAAATATTTATTCGCCGCGTTTCTTAACACAATCAAACTTTTCGTATTACACTCAAATAACATTCAGACAGGAGAGTTCAGTCGAAATCTCATAAAATCGAGGACAATACTTTGGTCCTTTCAGTTTTCTTAGATACGAATTAAAAGGTGTTTGAAGCCAATTTTGTTTGAATGGTTTCTCGGATAGCCCTGTGGCGCAGTTGGTAAATAATCAGCTTGCGAAACGAGAGGTTTTCAGTTCGATCGTCGCACTGTGACAAATGTTTGTGTGATCCATCAATACATGTTTTTGAATGTGTATTTGTGGAACCAAAAAATCTCTCGTAGTTTGTAACACCTGCAACACAAGATTTAAGAAAATGTTAGGTCAATACTATGTATAACTTTTTATTTATTCCTTTTATATGAAAACAAATGTTTTTATTGTGTAGGTAACAGAAACAAGCTACCAGTTCACATGTATACTTGTTTGAAAGTAAAATCTCTAGTTTCCACTAGGGAAACAGTTTGCGTAGAATGCCAATCCATTTATAGAATGCGAGAAAAGACGTCTGTCTTTTCTTCTTCATTCTACGCAAATGTCTATTTGCCTAACATTTTGACTGAACTTCTATTTACTCCAGAATATCATTGTGAACTCCGATTTAATATCTGCTTATAAATTTCTTGGTTGTTATGAGTTTGCTTAATTTTGTCAATGTGAATAGAGCAAGGAATTATATTCGAATATATAGTCTGGCAGTGTGTTAGTGTTTTAGTAAGGTTTAGAAACAATTTTGTTTGTTACATTTGTAGTTTTGTAATCATTTCATGTAATATGTTGATTATTAGTTTTTAAAATACAAGTCCTACTTCATATCTTAATATAAATAAGTGAAACTCGACAGCAGTCTCGTCTTATCCGCGTTGAATGAATGCATACTGACCTAATTAGTTAGGCCTTGGTTTTACAGAAACAAGATCCGTTTTGAATCAACGCGCACTTCTGTCTTTCGTATTCTGAAAAAAATCTTAATAGCGTGACTCAATAAGAACTATAGAAAAATTGTTAAAGACACGTTACTATTTGTTAGGGTAAGAGCGTAGTGTGAATCATTTATTTCGAATACTTGGCATTCGTGTAGATTACTGGTACGTTTTAACCGTTCTTGATTTTTGAAGACGATATTTTACATATTAAAATTGAAATATACCGCAAACAATTTGTTTAATAAATACAACTAAATATTCCAACAATAATACTTAAAGCTGTACAATCCATCAGGAGATCTAATACAATTTTTCCACGCGGCATTCGTTCCATAAACCGCGTACAACAGAGGCCGCCAATAACTTTTAATTAGATAAAACAAAGGGCGGGGTCATCTCTGTACGCTGTCCTGCGAACCTTCATAAACTCACCAAAATATGGCCTTTATACATTTTCATTTTTTATAGAACCCATTGTTTTCAGAACAAAATGATGTTATATTTTTGTGCATAAAATCTTTGTAAGGGAAATATGGTGATGTAACCTCCACCTTGAAGTTCTAAGGAATTTCTTAGGAGTGTAGTCCGCCAAACCGCACTAGGCCAGCGTGATGGACCAATGGCTTAACTCTTGAAATGGTACTGGATGCCTGTGTCCAGCAGTGGGACGTATATGGGCTGATGATGATAAAATCTTTCCTATATCACAAATGCGAACTGTTTTTGTGACTCGATTACCCGAATATTTCTTAACATGGATGAACTTTGAGCCTATATATAGAATTGAGGTTTGAAGCATGGGATACTTTTCTGTCCAAAAAATTTTTGAATTTACTTACAAAATAGTACAATGTTCCTTATTCTTAATACGCCCTATATAGGAAAGGTCAAAAAGGTGCGTGACAATGATTCCTACGGGAATAGTACTTTGGACGTGCCTTACTACCTGCCTCGCGCAATAACCTCGAACAGTCTCTCAATTCCAACAGAGTACTTTACTACGAAAGTTATTTATCAGTCTTACCCAGTTAAATAAGACTTTTATGAAGGATTTTTATAGCTTTCACACTAAACACTCAAACAGTTCAATTAACATTTTATTATACTAGTAGAATGCTTTAACTTGAAAAAGGAATAGTAACTAAAATAGTTTGTTTTGTTATAGAAAATATTTAAATCAGTGCCTGAAAATGTGCGCAATATAAATATGATAATAATAAAAAATAACAGGAGAAAACTATGCCAGTATTAGAATATGGCAGAACCACTCTGTAGTCAAATATAATCAGATTTTTAACTTTTCTTGAGTCTTAATAGTCCTATAAATATTTATCTGAATCTGAGTTTATCTTACTTGGAGTAGCAAGTCACATGAGTTTTTCTGTAATAATAAATATACGTAGTCTAAAAACCTCGAATACAAATTCCCCGCCACATTTTCCACTGTCACCTGCTTTTCAATTACAAAACGGGAATTTTAATACCATCTTGTCGATTCACGGTCGACAATTTGATAAAACCTTTTTGTGATGGAATTGATCGTGAAAAGGTATTGCAAGTCAGGACACAACAGGGCGAATAATGAAATTCCCTACCTTTCTGACCCTTCGGTGTCCAGGGTTCGGTGACCGTGAAAGCGTCTAAGGTACGCGTAACGCAATTATAGTATTGTCCATTGTAAAAGATGCTTCGTACCTTTGTCACCTTTACCAAGGTTGTTTTGTTTGCCAACAATTTAGAAGTGAGTAAATAAATTTGTTCGGTTGCTTGGCTAGCACGTGTTAAGGAAATATACATAGGAGTAACTTCTTGCAATATTCCCCCAAGGAGTAGGCAGAGGTTCAGAGGAATTTCCTATTTGAAAGCCTAATAAATCTTTGCCTGACCTGAAAATCGAATCCAAGACTTTAGATCGTACAGCACATACTTATACCTGTAGTCTGGGCACGAAGCAATATCTGAGATTCATTTTGCGAACATTATTTTTTTTAGATTAATTATTATAGCAATACAGGTGTAACCGTTAAGAAAGTGAGATGTCCTGTAAGATTCGTGCACAATTAGCTAAATATGGCCGTCCAATATGATTTATTAAATTGGGATCACCCCACATGAGTTTTAACACATAAGAAATCGCAAATCTTTAATTTTAAACACGACACTAATAAAACATCAAAAAAGCTCACTACAGAATTCTCACAAAACCTTACAGCGAGATCTAAAGACATGCACGAACCCAACAAATCCTTCATTAGGCAAAGCAGTCTCAGTTCTCAAGAAACCTTTGACTCCGGTATACATTTCTTCAGCCATTCAGCCCCCCGTGTGTTTTACATGATTTCCTTTGCTTCAATTCTATTCACTAACGAGAGTGTGCATTCCACTTCGTCGACCTGCGCCACTCAACTTAATGAAAATGCACTAATACGGCTTCCAACACATTTAAATGTGACGTATTTTTAAAACCTATTTTTAGTAATTACTGTTTATGAAGGTTTTTTTTAGAATCTAGGTCGCGTGCCAACGATCTTAGAATTTTAATGCTGGGCAGTATACAAAGTAAGGAGTAAAATTAAATTAAGGATTTTTTTAATTAGACAATTCATAAACATGGTTTGATCTAGAACTTTAGTTGCATTTGAAGAAACATTGTATAAGTTAAAGCCAAAATACTCTCTCACTCAATTTTTTTCGAATCGTCAATTATAAACTATTTACCTACACAATAGACACACAATACACAATATTTATCTACACAATACGAGTATATCAAACACTATTATAAGCAATTTTCATCATAAGTACATACATACTCATAAGTCGTATCTATATACATTAACATTAAATCTGGAAATTGCTGCGAATAAAACAAATCTCTGCTTTATGTACAAACAATTGTGATACTTTGCCTTCCACACATTTTTTGAGTCGTGTCCGTCCTCGTTCTATAATCATAGATTAATCCGACATCATTGCGACAAACGTGATATCTTCACAAAAAATTGTTAAATAGCACTTCAGTTTAGTTTACTTTGTGACTAAATTAATATTTTAATAACTAGGAAGGAATAGTTTACTGCCATTTTGGGGATTTTAAACTATGGAATCGGATAGCTGAGGACTGTTTAAGACCGGGATGGTTGGCGCTATCTTGGAGAGGCCTACGGGCAGCAGTGGACGGACATATGTAGGTTGAGAATATATAAAAAAAAATCTGATTGTTTTATACATATTTTACTCCATGCAATTTTCAATAGCCTTCGTCTGTTTAAAACTGAGAGCATTGAATGAAATAAACTGGAATAAATCTTGTAATAAAGTAAATAAGATATTTAAAATTAATTTCCTTTTAATAATGTCAAGGAAGTTTCTCAAACATAAATAAGGTAAATCTCGGCGTAAAGTTACACAACGCAAAGAAATTAATCGTCTTACGTCCACGAGTAGCGTTTAACAAACAAATGAGAAAGATGAAATGAAATGTCACGGAATGAGACGAGATCTCCGAGCCGTGTCACAAACAGACGGCAGATTATGTGTATTGTTCGTCACGAAATGAAAATACGTAATATACAATTAATAACCGGCGCTCAACTTTTAGTGAGTAAGATAGTTCATAAGATAGTTCATAGGTTTTTGTATTTATCATAAGTTTTGCTTAATAAATAATAAATAAATAATAAATAATAAAATGAGCTAAAGAGATAAAATGACATTTTACAGAATATAAATTTTTAATATTTTGAAATTTGTTTAAAAGTAGCTCCTGGGGTAGATAAGCTAAAAAGAAACCGCCTGTCCTGGTATGGTCATATTATGAGGTGGGACGAAATAAACGTTGGTAGGTAGGTAACGTTGGTTGGTAGTTGGTTGGTTGGTTGATGAGCATGAAAGTCGAAGGATGGGCTAGCAGAGGAAGGCCAAAGAAAAGATGAATGGCGTGCGTGAGAGGGGATATGAAAGAAAAAGGGGTGACTGAAGACATGACGGCTGATGGGTATGTGTAGAAGGAACAATCATACTGCGCCAACCCCAAATAGAATTGCGAAAAGGCCAAGTGAATTATGATGTATTTTTACAGAATATTTCCTTTTAACAGTTAGGTATATATAAAAAACTGGTAATAGTTACAGTGATCAAAACATTACCGCTAAAAATATCACCGAAGATATATAAAAGATAAATAATCTAAAACGTGTAACCAGAAATGTATGAATTCTGAAAAAAACGCGAAAAACGGCAAGAAGCTCGGTCCCTATTTAGTTGAACTTTTAACACCATGAGCGAGCGTGGGTGAAGAAAAACAAGCCTATTAAGCCTAAATAGATTGGAATGATAAAGAGTACAAACTACAAAAAGTCACGTTCATGATAAAAGTAGGGTAAAACCATATTTTCCATGTTATTTATAATATCATAAATTATCATCCTTTATCCACAAATTTGTATGTCGATAAATTTTAGTTAAAGTGCAATGATGCCGTACGCTCTTAAGGTCACGGGTTCGATTCCTGGGTCAGGCAAGTTTTTATTCGGTTATTCCATTAAGAAATTCTCAGTAGCAGGACGGAATCTAAAAATGTGCCCGAAGAACGGCAACAGGCAATAAGCTACTGTTGATGCAGAAATGCACCTCTACTTACCCTATCGAATATAGACATAAGGGTAAGGGTATGTACATATGTTTAAAATTTTATTTTTAAATTTATCGTCAAGCGAACAAAGCTACAACCAGACGCCAGACATATAAATAAGTTTATTGTAAACTATTGTAGTATCCCCTAGATCGCCGTAAACGTTTGATTTAAGTGACGCGAGAGTGCGCGATGGTTAATGCCAATAAGTGATTGTGAATTTATTCTCCGTGCGGGAGTCGTAAATAAAATTACGTTGCAACAAAGCACAGTTGAACTTTAACATTCTAAAAGTTTCATGCTATGTCCCGAGTTAAGAGATCTATGTTTAAGATTCTGGTTTTGCCAATTGAAACTTTTTTTAAGTTGAAATACTTTATTGCTCTCAAGTTTAGAGCAGCTGTTTAGAGTCTAAACAGTAGGCTATTTACGTATACTTATAAACAAAAACCTTATATCTTCCACGATAGTTTTCGAAAAAGCGACAAATTTATAGTATTAAATTTTAATTCTAATTAAAATAATAAAAAAAGCTAAGGCATTTGAAAATGTAAATTTCAATTTAACCTGAAATCCAAAATATCAAACTATAAAGGACATAATGAAAATTAAACTGAAATAACCGATGATCACTTTATGTTTCCATAGTTCAAAACACTTATGTATGTACTATGTAGATATTTATATACTGTGAACGAAGATTTATATTTAACCAGACACGAAACTTCTTCCCCCATTCTATTTTTTAATTCCACAAGAAAAAAAGAACATACAAAGAGGTTTCCGTGAAAAGGTCCCATAGGAGCGCGTCGTCCATCGGCAAGGTTTCAATTATACCCGCCATTGTTCTACGCAAAAAGTAAAATGTAATGAAATTGTCTCGCCGGGAACACACTTGCAACAGGCATGTTATCAGACGTAGGTGTCGGGGGACATGGGACACAAAGCTCGGATGGAATAGATGGTAATGTGTTGTGTGTTTTTTCGTTTTTCTATTTAGATGACATAGATGTAAAGACGATTAAAAAGATAGTGAATAAAGCTTTTTGCAAAACTTATAAATTGATAACATATATTTTAGCAAAGAAGTAGCCTTGTATGGCCTTGGAGCTTAGGTAACTTTGCTTTTCGAAGTGTATCCACAATGAATTATCACTACCTTTCGTTGAAGAAAAACATCGTGAGGAAATCTGTACATCTAAAAATTCTTCGGACTAGGTGTAGAGCCGCCAACTCATACTAGGCCAGCGAGCTGTCATAATTGGTCCATTAATAAAAGAAAGTTCCCATCTTTTCTCAAGCCTTAAGTAGTGTTTTATATTCCTTATATATGCACTAAAATTCTGAATACGGCCCAGGATAAAGTTGAGGTCCAATTTAAACTCATCGCCGAGGTTGGGTGCAATTTTTTTTCAATTTACCTCTATTGTTGGAAGCTGTTTACTTAAGGTCACTTACAGTTTGTTTATTCTCTTCCACGAAAAAGAACATAAATATGAGGCTCTTTTAAGTTATTCACAACTTAGTAAACAATGTTTGAAACAAATTCCTCGGAGAACTTCTTTCAGCTACAATGGGATTTTTCTACGTGACGAAAATGAAAAGAGAAATATCCGTACCGGTTTGATATAATGTTGAACTTTGAGAATATAACGAAAGCCTTAAGTTTTTACGTTTTTATAATCTGCATAGTTTTAACTTTAATTATTCTAAATTCTAAACGCATCTAATCCCGCAACAAGTGATGCCAACATTAATATTGTTGTTGTTTGCGTATTTTGGTATATTAACAAAAAATACCATTCCTTTCTAATATAATACATAAAGAGATATTATTTAAAAAACTATTAAGACAAATATATTTTCGTGTTCAAATTGCGAAGCGTCCAGCTAAAACAATTGTCAAGCTAAAACCTCTCGTTTTCTTACTCTCCAAACACCAGTCTATTCGGAATTCTTCAGAGCCCAATATTTCGTGCCAGTATCAATAAAAAAATAATAAAGAAACAAGATTAAACAGCCGAAGGTATATTACTTGTTGCAAGTGGAAAAGTTACACAATCTCATTGTATGCGGGAGCTAATAAAGTAAATATTAGTTTGAGAACAAATAATTATATATTGTTTGTTCAGGTCCGAGCTCGGTACACAGGGGTATCGTGTTTACCTCGCCGTTTTATCATCAAACATTGTTTTTTTAATAAGAGAGTAAATAGGTCTTTTTTTGGTAACAAAATAACTATTATAATGTAGCCACGAGGTAAGGCCGTGGAATTAAATTGTTTTGTAGGGAAATATTAACAGAACAATTGAATATTGCTAGAAAGGCCAACCCGCACTAGACCAGCGTGGTGGACTATGGCCTTAGCCCTCTCAATGGTAGAGGAGACCCGTACCCAGCAGGGGGACGAGTATATGGGTTGATGAGAAAGAAAGGTAATGCCGAGCGTGTAGCACCTACGATTACACTATCATACATTTGACACGGCCGCTTCTTAGTAATTCGGGTTACGTGTAATATCAAGAATTATATAAATGTGTGGCAACTAATAGCAGTCCTTGATTTTTGTTTGATATTTTTATCATTGGTCGTATATTTGACGTATTCAAAAATACATATACTAGACACTGATATATAATGTAGATGTAACTAAGAAAAAAATGACTTCACAAAAAAATACAACAACGTTAGAAACTAATTTAAAAAAAATCATTTAGTCTCTTACAAATAAAACAAAAAAATACAGTTTATTTCTACATTAAATGTAAGCAGATAATTAAAATTGTTGTTTACCTCTGACAAGATCTACACGCATTACGGCCGCAAGGCATGACAGTCTCTTTTTCAGAGGTCAACAACTTTTACTGCTCCGCAATAATGTAATTAAACGTAACTCATTTTATTAATGATATAATAAGCATGGCTTAACCTCCTGTACCGTATATTTTAAAATGTTTAAGGTATTTTTAATTATATACTATATCACCAGAATTATACTGTTTATGCGACCGTATACGAGTATGTACATATGTATGTATCACTACTGGGTTTGAGAACCTTCAACAACTGGTTCGTGGCTAATGTAGTCATTTATTATACAGGGTGTATTTAGACTGTGATCGAAAACTCAGGCAGGTAATAGCGATAGTGATTACAAACCCCCTGGCATTCAAGAAAATCCCGACAAAAAATAAAATTTTTGAGGTTTTCCATACAAACCACATACTTTTAACACCGATGGTTGTATGGAAAACGTTAAAATTTTTATTCTTTGTCGGGATTTTTGATATTGCCACTGGGTTTGTGATCACCCTCGCTATTACCTGCCTCAGTTTTCGATCACGGTCTAAATACACCCTGTATAACAAAAACTTTTACAAGGACACAAGTTTTGTATTTTAATGCGTGGTCAGAACAATGTGCATAAATGTCAGTTGAGTGTTTTATTTGCTTATTGGTTTTCAAAGTATGCAATCCAATAATGGCTAAAACCTTTTTATTAAGTAACAAAGATGTTACATCCATTTTATACTAAACTAGCGAACCGCTCCGGCTTCGCACGGGTGCAATGCTCATATTTAATGGATGTTACTATACATATAAACCTTCCTCTTCAATCATTTTATCTATCAAAAAACCGCATCAAAATCCGTTGCAAAGTTTTAAAGAATTAAGCATACATAGGTATATAGATAGCGAAAACGACTTTGTTTCATACTACGTAGTGATGACAAGACTTCGATCACAGAAGCCGAACCTACAATATCCGTTGGCTGTATTCCGTTCACTGATTTCCGTCCACCAACTAATGGCTTTGTAGCTTTGTTTTACTCCGCCGACACCGCGCGTCGCTTTTAACTACAGTTGTCCATTTTGTAATGGATTTTTGTTGTTGTTGGAAGCAGCTGAACAGAGCAAAGTAGGACTTAACGCAATTATCGACATCCACTTAGTGTGTTTAAATCTTTATTCAGTTCACGTACGCTTTGCTTTTGTTTCTCTTGCGGTTGCTTAATTTACTAGTGGGACTTCTTGGACATATATGTGTGGACATATATGTGTGGTTCTGAAGCGATTAGGGTGTATGGTAAAATGTTTCTATGTCTAGACAGCCCCGCGGCGCACTTGGCTAGACATTAGCTTATGAAATGAGAGCTACGGGTTGAATCTCACACCGAGACAAAGATTGTGTAATTCACAAATATTTGTTTCTAGTACCTATGGATGTTTGTGAGGCCGAAAAATCTTGCAACCTAAAAATTTTAGTGTTTTTTTTTTGTAAATGCTAATGCTATATGTATTTTGACTACTATTGTATCGTGATCTATATAAAATTATCATCAACATCATAATCATGAACCCATATACATCCCTCTGTTGATGACGGGCCTCCTCTACAACTTAAGAGGGTTTAGGTCATAGTCCACCACATGATAAAATTATAATCAACTAAACTCAAAAGCAGTGATGGCCTCGAGGTTTAGGCGCGCGTTCGAGAATCTCGGCGGTCGCGGGTTCGAACCCCAGTCACACACCTCTGACTTTTCGAAGTTATGTGTGTATTCAAATTGAATTATCACTTGCTTTAACGGTGAAGGAAAACATCGTGATGAAACCTGCACACCTAAAAATTTCTTAGGAATTTCTTAGGTGTGTAGTCCGCCAACCCGCACTAGGCCAGCGTGGCGGACTATGGCCTAAACCCTCTCAATGGTAGAGGAGACCCGTGCTCAGCAGTGGGCGTATATGGGTTGATGAAGAAGAAGAAGAAACTCAAATAGCTACCTACATAATCCCTTTTTGTTTGACCCCATCACATGTAAATCACTTTTTACTGCTGTACCGTCGCGGTCTAGATGCTATGTAGGTCTGGTAGCGTTGTTCAGGCACTAAATCATCTTTGAATTGGTGCGTAAATTGCTTTTCGCGTCATAAACGAGCCCCCCGTTTTATACACGCCGGGTCTGGGACAACCTTTTTGAATATACTGAATTGTTTTGTTGGGGTAAAGGTATTATTTAAATTTTAATATGTCTTTAAATAAATACATTTTTAAATAAAAAACCCCAACAGTCACACACATAGTTCTGACCCTGACTGAGTCTTGTGTCGTGGGTATAAGAAACTACGAGAGACTTTTCGGTCTCACAAACACCCAGACCCGAAACAAATATTTGTGGATCATACATACATTTGTCTCGGTGCGGGGATCGAACCCGCGGCCGCTCGTTTCGTCTAACCAACTGTGCCATAGGGCTGTCAATTATAAGTATATCTTTCTTTAAAATAACTTAATATTGAGTAACGGATGGATGAGGGCTGCTCAAGACAGTGAGTACAGTAAATATTGCACATACATACATAAACTCACGCCTGTCTCCCGTTAGGGTAGGCAGAGACTATAGAGCGCCAATAAATAAATATTGTGTAATGTAAAATTATGAGGTTAGATTATGCCCAATCTTTTATCGAAATCGAGATTCAGCAGAGTAAGAGGGAAAGATCATCATTCCTTTTTTTAGTAATGTGGTGCTGTTAATTTAATTATAACAAAAACTTTATTTTAATTAACAACCCTTCATCTGTCCTGTTTCAGTTGTTTTTACATCTACATATGTATTTATATGTTTCCTTAAATAATATACATCAAATTTCGACAAGTTTTAAGCCGTACGAGCATAAAAGACAGATTTAAAAAATATGTTAGCTTTAAAAACCGCACCTGTTTTCCACAGCATCCTTGGAGACTAAGGCGGCCGTTATTATGCCACTAAACAAGTTATTATCATAAATAATGCTATATTTTTTTACAATTTACCGTTTATCGTTTATCCGACTTTTTAATAGAGGTAAACATATTAACCGATAAATCCTTAATGGGGTCAGACATGCGATTGCAAAAAAATTCCTGATATCCCTGATTTTGAAGTAATAATATCTAAGGTCATTACGAACCCACTGGCGTTAAAGAAAATCCTGTCGAAAAATAATATTTTGACGTTTTCGATCTAAGGAGCTGCCTTAGTTTCCGATCACGGTCTTAATACAACCTGTATATAATTTCATGTCGACAGTTATTATCGTGCGGGCTAAGCGTTATTAAAGGAATTTATCCCATATATCTTCGTTGTGTCTCTGCCCAGCGTCGTTAAACATTTACGAACTCACTTTTGTATCGCACGTTTTAAATTAAATACCATATCTCATGCGACGACGTTTTTAAAATGCTTGTGGACGATATGACTGCCTCGTGGTCTTGCGGTACAAATATGTGCCTTGAAATCTAGAGATCCTGAGTAAATTCCTGATTCGTGCGAAGCTTTACTCGTTTTGAAGGCGAAAGAATTGCTAGAGTTGTTTTACGGTCACATATCTAAACTCGGAGCAACTAAGAATTTCCTATTAGAAAAAAAAACAATTACATTACCTCAACCGGGAATCAAACCCAGAATCTCTAGATTGCAGAGCACATATTTATACCGGGAGACCACGACGCTCAGTTCAGAAATTTTATATATTTTTATTTTCATATTTTATGTCATAATTTCAAATATCTGTGATATGTTTTTGTTTGTCTGCCTCGTCAAATCGATGTTAGACATTATTTCTTCTCAATATACATATTTGATTGGGCAGTATTTTTCTCCTTTGAAAATAAACATTTCTTTTATTTCGCTATTATGTTACAAAACATAAGCTTTCAAAGATCAATCGTATCTCTTATCTTCTTAGTAATGGAGGGAGTATTGAGACTGAATCCATTATGGCGACAAAAGTAATTGAAGACTGTGTCTGTGGCTTTTATATTTTAAGACGTATTTACTTATTATTTGTTTGATCCACGCTTTTATATGAAGTTTAGTGGACATATCGCACGCTTAATAATATAGTGACCTCATCCAAAAAGCCGAGTCTAAGGTAAGTAAATGGGGAAACATATTTTACTTCGTCAAATACATTTTGTAGAAAATATAAAAAAAATCATTATGTTTGAAAAATATGTGTTCTAAATAGTTACATTACATCCATTCCAATTTTATTATTTAATCCGACTATATTTAATCACAAAGTGAATGAAGGTGAAAATACAAAATTTTGAATTAGATCAGTATATTTTTAAGCGTGCGATATGTATATTCCAATTTCATAATGCACGTGATAGGTAATCTTTGAAATATGAAAATTTAATAACTTATATAAATATGTAGTTCTAGCCTCACTCGTAACTACAAATCTGGTGTGAAGATTTTTTTCGGTATTATAAACATCTAGACGCGAAAAAATATTTTTGTAACCCAAACCTTAGTCTCAATGCGGTGATCGAATCCGCGTTCTCTCGATTCTGATCTCTCGTATCGAAAACTGGTGTCAACCCAACTGCGCCCCGGGCTATCAACAGAATTAACAAACTAATATCCTAAAAGAATAATCCAAAAATGAAACGCGTAAACCGAACGCCATTCAATTCGAAACACTCAGGAATAAAAGGCAAAAAACACGACGCGACTGACATCATTTCATCCATATTGAAAATTGTAATACCCGACTTGCGCCACTGTCGGCGTCACTCGCACAAATTATACGTCACAAATTGACAGGAGAATATTAAATTCCACTGACAGTGGACCTGATGTGGGTTCCTGCGTAATAGTTCTCCAATTTTCCATGAGAAGGACTGGAGAATAAAACGTTATGTCAAATTTAGGTCTTAGTTTTGTTAAGTCAAAGACTACCATGATAGGGTTCAAAATCAAAAGACACTTAACTCCCAAAACTCAAGGAATTGAAAACAGAATAAGAAAGAAGAAAAAATAAGGAATGAAAATAAAAAGGAATTGACAGCTTAGCCGTAACTAGTAGCTACGTCAATTTATGAAGATATCACAGTAATTTAGTAGAACGTCTAATTCAACACCAACCCACACTAAGCCAGTGTGGGTGACTAAAGGCCTAAACCCTCACATTTTTAGTAGAGGCCTGTGCTCAGTAGTGGGGCATACATTAATGAACTAATGATGATATATGATATGATTGCCGTTTCTGTGCTACTATTAACAATATCCAAATAATAAAAAACAAATGAAAATACCTACGCCTTGTCGATAAAATTATCTCTTATAAAACCATCAAGATCCCACAAAACCTATCATAAAACCGCACATATTTTCAGCCAATTAGACTGTAGGTACTAGTACAGCTTGAACTCTGTCTCATTATGTTGCCAACGTGGCTGGCGGGAGTATCGCCTCGTCAGCGCGAGTGCTCGAGGATTGGCGCTGCGCCCTCCGCACACACTCGGCTAGGGATGACGAGAGATCAAATTATAGCTGATTAGATTAGCATTAAAATGATAAAAAAATTATTATTTGGGAGGTAATTACATGGGAGAAAGTCGACGCATTGCTGTAACTATATAAAATCAAAGTTTATTGTTCTAAAAACTAAGTTTAGATCATTTTTTCTTCATCATCATTAGCCTATATTCGTATAACAACTGGACGCGAGCCTCCTCTACCATTGAGAGGGTTTAAACCTTAGTCCAATACGGTGGCCTAGCTCAGGTTGGCAGACTACACACAGCAGAAATAATCTAAATAGTTACTTCTTTGAACTTACCTTTTTATTTTATTTTTAAATTATATTAGCGTTTACAAAGTAAAAACTTAATAGACTTCATATAAACAACCTCCCTACTATTATTGCGTAGGTATATGCAAATATCTTCCCTTAGTTTCAAAACAAGTTTATTCTTAACAAAAAGAGTAGGGGTATCTATGTCCAACAGAACACATATTTCGGTTGATGATGATGAAAAACAGCAGAATTAATTCGCATTAAGATAATCTGCCCGTGTTACATCACTAGAGCTTGGCGGCGATACAGTCAAGATATCTGCATAACACTTGTAACTCGGCTCTCGACGCCGAATGTAGCTTCACGACACACATTTGGGTTGAGTGGGGTTAGGCGCAGTTCAAATTATTAATAGTATGGTAAACAGCTGAAACACCTAAAAAGTTCTTAGGAACTTCTTAGGTGTGTAGTCTGCCAACCCGCACTAGGCCAGCGTGGTGGACTATGGCCTTAACCCTCTCAATGGTAGAGGAGACCCGTGCCCAGTGGGACGTATATGGGTTGATGAAGAAGAAGAAGAAACAGCTGAATATTCATTCATCAACAGCCCTCAATTCGTCCACTGCTGGACATAGGCCTCTCCTATGGCATGCCACTGGGCTCGATCTTCGGCTCTCCTCATCCAACCACTGCCAGCCACTTTGCTGAATAATATTTGCAGGGAAATCATCATCATTACCAGCCCATATACATCCTACTGTTGGGCACGGGCCTCCTCCACCATTGAGAGGGTTACGGCCTTAGTCCACCAAGCTAGCCTAGTGCGGGTTTGCGGACCGCATGGAAACAGTATTTTGTATGGGAATGAGTGTCGCCGGTTGTCTGTCACCTGTTCTTCTACTACCGTCACGCGAGCGATGCTAAAAATTTCAAATAAAATTGAAGGGCTGCCATAGGTTGTCACACATGTATAAAAGTCTCGTTAACACACGAAACCCAAGTATGCTAGTATTAAAAATGTGTTCCTGTAATCTTTCATAAAAATGTACCATCAGTTTTTAATCTAAATACTTCACTATGTTCGCGTTTCATGCGTTCACTATACTCGACAGAATTGAGCAATAAACTGCGGAATTTGGGAAGACAACCGAAACCTTTGGGATTTCATCATATACCGAAAACAGGTAAGTACTCAGACCCCGAAAAGGTCCCAGAGAGGAAAAATGAATTTATATTTTACCTGTTCGTAAGATCTAAAAAAGAAACTTGATATAGTTAATATAGTTCAAAGTAACATATAGTTAAATAGTAACATTATAGTTCAAAGTTATGTTATTTTGCAGCCAAAAAAAAAACAACAACAAATCAATCAAAATTTAAAAATGAAGAAACATTTTGTCATTTAAGGTAATCACAAATAAATCTATTTTTGACAGCCTCCGTTGCTCAGGTGATTAGACACCAGCTTGTGAGACTCCGAGGCCATGGGTTCGATGTCCGCACTGAGACAGATAGAAATAGAGTTAGAACAATGTATTAGATGTATTTATTTCTTTTTCATTCTTTTTTGTCTATCAAGCGTTGGTTGGGATCCAAACAAGCGTGGGTTTTTAATTCTTGGCATTACAAAGAAAAAATCTATTCTGTTAGCTCTGAAAGTCGTAACTTTCATCACTCCAACTGATTCGATTGTTAGTTCGCTAAGTAATTAACGCGAACTTTGAAAGAGCATAGTACGGCTTCACAAAGAAAACTTCAATCTTCCAAGTATTTAATCTATAATTTTATAACTAATAGTCTTTGGTGCGAGGTATTTTATTCTTGGAAAGTGTTCGCCTCACTAAGTAAGAGTAGAACACGAAACCATTGTGACAAGTTCCAATAAGGTATATACTCCTGACATTTAGAAATTGTGTGTTTCTCGTTCATTTATTTTCTAACTATAATGATGAAGAAAAATATAAAAAATACATTTATATTTATGTCGAGTTAATTTAATACGGGCACATACATAAATATATAAAATTTCATTTTCAATCAATGTACTTAACGTTGCTGGGCACTGTCCATCTGTAACTGAGAGACCTTAGTCCTTCCTATTAGCCTAGGTCGGGTTGGCGGACTACACACCCTACTACTAACTAGGAATCAATACTAATAATGAACTACCTAGTACTATGATAGTAACCAAAGTATTATTACTTTTTAGCTGTAACGTTACCTTTGACTTTAGAGATATAGTCACATATGTACTTCGTTGGTTATGAAATGATCGCGTGCGATTAACAGGCGTGGTGTGAGGTGATTAACAAGCCAATATGCAACAGAGGTATTCCATTAGTAAATTCTTAATAACATGACATTGAAATGGGTTTTGTAAAGGTCAATAGTAAGCCTTTAAAACAAGGGCGGATTAACACAGGCGCCACTAGGCTATTCAAATTTCTCCACTCTTTCAGATTAAAAAAGTCTCTGCCTTTAAAACAAACTCCAAAAACAAATATTTTGGGGAAAAAATTGCCGCTCCTAAAATCTGCCGCCCTAGGCTCCACCTTCTCAACGTGCCGGTAAATCCGCCACTGTTATATTATACTCCTAATAAAAAACAATACAACAACACTTACAATTCAATACTTCTTAAACAATACTGGTAATGATAGCCTCGTGGTTAAGACACTCGGTCAAGAATCTCAGCGATCGCGGGTTTAAACCCCAGGCACACACACGCACCCCTTTGACTTTTCAAAGTTATTTGCGTATTTATAATGAATCATCACCTACTTTGACGGTGTAAGAAAACATCGTAAAGAAACCTGAACACTTAAAAGAGGGACTTCGACATATCGCTTGTATACTCTATAATGTAGGACAAAGTGTAAGTAAACTAGAGGCACAAAGTTCGATTTCTAACGTCAATAATTTAGTATGCCGATGGATATCTGCAACGGAGCTCTACCTAATATCTCTAATGGATTTCTGCAGTATCTGTTAGTTCCGTTGATGGACACTAAATTCAATTCAGTTTGTTAAGAGCTCGCTATAAACAGCCGAAGATGGCAATATATTTGGACCATTGGTCTCATTGATACCATTGTATAATAGAGGATTCTTTGTAGTCACTTTTGAAGACATCAAATCCCAATTTACATTCATACGAAATTGTCCAAATCTGGGTTCAGAAAAACACCATTTGTGTTTGTCTACCTCATCAGGAGACAGACGTGAGTTTATATATGTAGGCGGGCGGGTAGGCGGACTACAACTTAAGAAATTCCTAAGAATTTTTTAGGTGTGCAGTCTTCATCTATCTTCAGGGTAACTAGACAAAAAATCTTATTCCGTGGATAACGCTCGCGAACCTCCCAAATCCGTCCCCAACAGATGGCAGCGTGAAAGTTTTACCACCTGTTGAATTATTGGATTTTCCTTGTCACTTCCTTTCATATAGGATTACGCTGTTGGTTCATATAGCCGTATTTAGCGATACATTCTAATCAGTAATTTGTTAATGTCAAAGTTCATTCTACATATAATATAATGGGGGCTTTGAAACGTTTATTAATTTTCGTAGTATTTTGTTTGTCTGTCTTCTGAGTCATCTT